>CM075008.1:21012198-21078892 GCA_037576675.1 Pangasius sanitwongsei
GCCATGTTGGCAGTTGTTTTAAATGTTCTCCACTTGTAAATGATTTTCCGGACAGTGGAATGGCTGATTACAAATTCCTTTGAGATCTTTTTATATCCCTTACCAGACAAATAAATGTGGGGGTGTCCTTACTTTTTCCTCACAAGAAATTGGATTCTTTTTTTGAATTACATCATTTTTAAAAAGATTTTTCTTTGGTTTTATTTGTTTAGTTATATTACTTGAATCTCCCAATGAATGAGAGATATAACCTTATAATCCCAAGGTCACTATATTACAAACTGGCCTATGAAGGTCTGATGCCATGTAAGGAGTTGATAACGGTTAACAGAATTGCACATTGTAAATGTGAGCTCACAAGGCATTTTTCCATGTCACGTCATTTATTAATACAGTAGTAAGTCAGTGGTTAAGGCTCTGAGCTATTGTGGCTCTTGAGTAAAACCATCAGTTGCTTGGACTGTATCCTCTTTCAACGGCAGCTTGCTTTGGATGAAATCATCTGCCACCAACATTATAATTTCAAAATAGTCTAGCTCTGCAGTTTCGTGTGAGACCATGCCTTCTCCACTAGGACCAAGGGGCACAAATGGTCACATAGGCTACACATCCTTCATTAGGCACAACAAGAGCAGAATAGCATGATGAAAGCTAATGAAAAATATGCAGTGCCAAAAGAAACTCATTTGAAAATGTTCCTAAATAATAGAACACAGATATGCCTATATTGATTCTGTCACCATTACATCAATAACATTTGAGCATTGTTCTATTTCACACACATGTATATATTATGAGCTATCTACTTAATAGCTTGGACCTACAATTATCCTGTCCTCCAAAGCTGGGGATAGCTTGAGTGAATATTCTTTTATACATTACAGACAGCCTTTTTCGTAGAATGCTAGACATGACTCTGACTGTGGAGTGATGCTGGCCTGCTCATCTGCCAGATTTATGCTCTTATTAGGAGTCAAATCTGACCCAAGCCCCGCAGCCTAAAAAGCTCAATAGTTGCAAATTGCCATGTAAGGCTAAATACTTACAAGCATAACAAGAACCCCTGTAAGTAGTCTGAGTTACTTTCTATGTGAATTTAAGACTGGGCTGCAGGCAAGATGGAATCAATGATTCAGGAGCTGAGACTGTTCAACTCAGAGGCTTTTCCTGCCCTTATAGCCCAATAACCAATCAACCTGTCTATGTCGAGAGTCACGTAGAAGAGGTTCTTGCAAACTGATAATGACCTAGCAGTTGAATTGCCAAGCTCAACTTTGGCCTCTGTAGCATGTGAAGAAGCATCTGAAGAACACTTTTTACAATTACAATAAAAACAATTTGCCTCCTTAGAAGGCATCTAATATGAAATTAAATAGAACTCCATCTAAATTGAAAAATTTAAAACAATTTTCTAACCTTTTTAGCTAAGTTTGCATGTTTTCTTTGCTAATGTAGATTACACTAGCATCAATTCCATTAGCTAGCATAAACTGGCTTGGCAACAAGTCAAATTCTAGCTAATGATAAATACTGGTTATATACATGATATTTTTACTTCTGATTAACTCATTAGCAAATGTATCTTTAGTCATTCATATGACCAGCAGACTTACGGATATAAAATTATATTTTCAGGCAAAATAGACTAGTTTCTTTAAACCAAAAATAAGTTTTAGATGAGCACCTTTTTTATTTTCACTTGAGTACATTTTTTTTGCTGGATACTCCACTGTAAATTGAGTAAGATTTTGGCACATTGTCTATGCTTTCACTTAAATATAATTTCTCAGTACTTTTTCTGCCCCTGGGTTGTAGCCATATTGTACATATTGAGAATGTTCAAAAGAGGTGGAAAAGGGCATTTTAAAAGCAAATAATTAGTTGATCTCAGAAACAACTGGCCAAGGGTCATGAATCCATATCGTTGTGGGCGAGTTATGCGGAGTCTATGCTCAATATTAGAAGTTACTTAGGAAAAATAAAGCAGTACTATGTAAAAGGCATTTTATTCTAATAATGATGTTTGCATAGCCTTTGACCTATCTAAGGCAACACCGGACTGAGCATTATTTTATTCAGGACTTACTGTTATATGTAAACATTTTAAGTTGCTCCATTTTTTAAATGATTGTTTTATCAAGTTATGTGGGTTTTTTAATTGATTTGCAACATCTATTGATTATTATTGTTATTATTATTAGTAGTAGTATTAACTATTAAGCTAAGCTATTTGTTGCTTAGCTGACTACATTTTAGTAGTTTGCTGATACTATGAATGAAAACTATCAGGGAAAGAAAGAATCACTGTTTGCTATCCTGCATTGCATTCTGCTAATATGTATTGATTGTTAGCCACTTTCTAAACTACCTAAATTAAGTTATATTCTGTCTTTATAGTGCAATTTTCTTAGGGATAATTGAGCAAAAGCAAGTTCAAATCCTAACGATGCTATAGCCATCTGTGGCCAGGAGTCAAAAGAGAAAAATTGGCTCTGTTCTCTGGGGGGTAGGGTGGTATTCTCTCTCCCCTGTTAATCAGAGTGACCCTAGCCAGTCATGGGCACCTGTGAGCTCTTATAGGACACATATATGCAGAACATTGCAGACAGTACATTCCTCTGAGTGTATGATGCTGCGCTGTGATGCAGTGTGAGCAGAAGTTCCAAAAGATGGATGGCACCACGTGTCGGAGGAAGCACGTGTTTGCCTTCACACTCTCTGTTTGGTAGTTGATATGTGATGGGAAGAGTTAGCTACACTGAAAAATAAAGCTCACTGAATTTACTTAATTCAAATGTGTACATCACTTCCACATGATTGAATTGAGTTACAATTTGTTTTCATACATCCAACCTGATTTGATCATGTATTTTTAAAGCCCTGAATAAAAGTGAACTCCGTGCTCTCACCCAAACTGAGGCTCAAACTGAGGCTACAAAAGTTTTGTAGCATGCTGCAACAGCTACATCACCGCTGCACTATTCTACCACACATATTTTAATCATGTTAATGTACAGTAATTGTACTGTGGTGATAGTTTCAGTCATTCCCAAGATCCTCCGGAGATTTCATAATGTAATTGATTCATGTTAATACTGCGTGACTTGATCATACTCACTTTATATAATTCAATCTAGTAACTAGAAACTTGTTTAAATTAAGTTTAGTATAAGCAACGAAATTAATATTATTTACATTATACATTATAATTAAATATTATTATTTAACTATAAGTAATATATTCTCTTAAATCTGACAGACCATATATTCCCTTTTTTCAGTGTAGTAGGTGGAAGTTGGCAAGACCAAATTAGGCAGAATATGGGGGAAAAATTAAAAAGAAAAAAAAAAGACTGACCTTACATAATGACCAGATTCTAAAATAATGAATAGATAATTAGTTAATAGTTGATATGTATTACATAACCACATATCCAGTATTGCACTTTATTACAGAACTATATATTTACATTATATTAGATGACTAAATGATGCTTACTTCTTGATACTTACTGTTGTTGATAGATACCATCCCAATCATTTCACCCTAAGGAGCAAATCTAACTCTAACACACAGAAATTTGAAAAGAGGTAAAGAGGTAGCTTTGATGAGTTGAGAGGAGAATGAAGTGCACCAGAGTGAGCTTCAGAGTGCACTTGAAGTTTCTGCAACACCACCATTCTCTGAGCGCACTGACCAAAGGTTTAAGGTGAAAGAGAGTTCCACTCTCATGAGTATGTATAAATATTACAGTAGTGTAGGTGCGAAAATCCATCTTGAAATGTAAGAGCTTAACTCATGCTGTCCTTAAAATAACACTCCGGCAATTTTTCAATCCAATCTCTAATGCATCTATAGAGTGGGTGCGATTACTAGGGACTGTCACGTCTCTGTCAAGACCTCTTTCTGCTGATACCACAAACTGCACTTTCCAGAATCCTCCAGAACTTCTGTCAAAAATAAATTAAGCTGTACATAATATACAGTTCCGCCAGAAAATAAATAATCACCTTCCAATAGTTATTTCTCTTTTTGCTGTATTACAACATTAAATTTAAGCATATCAGAATGGGATTTTTTTCTGCTCCTTTTGAAGTGACTTTACAGAAATAAAATTAAAATAAAGTATTTAGATGTCCTCGAAATTATTTGAAAATAAAAAATTTAAAACTGCCTAGTTGATAAGTATTCAATCCCTCAGTGTGAATTGTCCCTTTAGAGCAATTACAGATTTGAGTTGTCACAGATATGTCTCAGTGAGCTTTGCACATTTTGATTTTGTTATTTTCTTAGATTCCTCAATGAAAATTTTCTCCAACTCTGCCAGATTAGATGGAGAATGTTGGTGGACAACAATTTTCTGCCACAGATGATGCCACAGATTTTCAATTGGATTTAAGTCTGGGCTTTAACTCAGCCTTTCCAAAATATAAACCTTCTCTTTTTCAAGCCATTCTTTTGTATTTGCCCTGTGAGTTGGCTCATTGTCCTGTTGGAACATATATTTTCTCTCTAAATGCATATATCTGGCTGAGTGGAACAGGTTCTCCTCAACAACTTACATTTGGCTCCATTTTGTTGCCTGTGATGGCAAAAAGCTTTCCAGTTCCTCCTGCTGAAAAGCAATCCTAGAGCATGATGCTACCACCAGCATGTTTGATCGTAGAAATGGTGTTACCTGGGCTGTATTTGGTTAATATTATGCTTTAGCTTTAGACCAAGTGGCTCAACTTTAGTTTCATCAAACCACAAAATCTTTTTCCAAAAGCACTCAGATTTCCTAACATGGCCTTTCTCAGAATTCTTTCCTTCTGGCCTCTCTACCATACAGCTGATGATATTGTTGAGGTCTGCACAGGTTCTCCTGGTTCAGCCACTGAGCTCTGTAACCCCTTCAATGTTGTAGCTGGACTCTTGGATACTTCTCTGACAAATGCCCTTCTTGCCCGAACACTCAGCCTTGGTACTGTCTGGGTTGTGCCATATTTTTTCCATATTGTTTTAATTGATTTCAGAGTACCCCTGAGAAGGTTCAAAGCTTTGCCAGTGTTTTAATATCCTTCTTTTTTTCCCTCTTAGCAACTTCATGTCTTTAGTCCTGGACAGGACAGCTGCCCTGCTGTCCTTAATCTTCAGGACAGCAGGACTGATCTGATCCGCCATTTTAGCTAATCAGAGATCACAGATATTTATTGAGCAAGCAGGTGGACGCAGGTGGATTTAAAATTAATGCAAGTGTAGCCTGAGCTCTCAAAAATTAAATACTAGTCCTAATTTAGACTGCTAAAAGAAGGCGGATGAGTCAATTATGCAGTTTCTTTTTACTTTTTATTTTTTTAATAAGTACAAGAACATCTAAATATTTTATTCAATTATATTCACTAATGAATAAATTAATTTATTCAAAATGAGCAGAAATAAAAACCCATTCAAATATACTTAATACAACAAATACTTTTTGGAGGCACTGCATTTGGGAGATATATATATATATATATATATATATATATATATATATATATATAAAAAAATATATATATACATATATATATATATAAACTCTGTCATGCTCATCCTAAAACAAAGAGGATTAGAGAGGATCAGCAATTATATAGTGTAATGGTCTTGAACATGTTTAGTCATATGTTTAAAAGTTCTGCAAGTTGATGGAATTCAACATATCTTAAGTGGAAAAGGCCTACATGTTAAAAATATGCATATTTATTTAGATATATTACAATGCACTCTGTCATTCAAATGAAGTAAAAAAGTGTTTTCTGATGCTTTAAAAAGTCCTCAAGGCTTCTACATCTGTCGTGCCAGAAAAGTTACTACAGCAAAGAAACAGTAGAGTTCAGAAACAGAGGTGAAAATAAAAAAAAAAGTTCACATCCCACATTTGGTATATTGTTGAGTAACACTGAATCACAGATACAAGCAGCTAGGATCACAGAAGACTTTGACTCCAAAAATATTCAGAAATATTCAGATTCTTGGTGTTATTCATATCTCAAGTCAAGCACTACCAATTGTGCCATCTGGCAATTGATGCTAAGTTCTGACACTACAATCCATATCAAAGTATCAAGCTATTTTATCTTTTTGTCATTTTTTTCTGCTTTTATATCAAGCACACTTACTATATTGCTGCATTCAGTGGAAAACAATTTGTTACTGACTGAAGCCTTTCTATCACAATGCACCGCCTCTACAGCATCCATCAGTGGAAAGGGACCACTTTATTATAACTTCCACTGAACAGGTTATTTGTGTGGTGTTTTTCTCAGTACAGCAGTGATAATGACATGTTTTTTAAACACTCTCTATAGATTTCAATAACCACTTATTCTAATCAGGGTTGTGGTGGATCCGGAGATTAGGGACCCAGAGTCCCGGGAACGCTGAGCATGAGGCAAGAATACACCCTTCCATTGCAGGGAACCATGCACACACACATTCACACCTGGGGCAATTTACCTTAGCCAATCTACCTACTGGCATGTTTTTGGGAGGTGGGAGAAAACCAGAGAACCCGAAAGAAACCCACATGGACACGAGGAGAACATGCAGAAGAGCCCTGCACAGAGAGTCACGCAAGCTCAGGATCGAACCTGGGAACAGTGCAATCAGTCTCCATCAGAAGTCACATGACTAGTTTAATAGTGTCACATGACCACAATAGAAATATGTCTGTCCCTGGAAGGCCCCAGAGTTTATAAGAGAATATATATACCTAAACAAACAGCACCATGAAGACCAAGGAGCTATGAAATCAAGTCTGGGACAAAGTTCTGGAAAGGATCAATCAGGGTTTGGTTATAAAAAAAAATATTGCAAACTTTGAACATCCCACAGATGGTATGTTCAAAATATATCATTCCAATTAAATCCATTTCACATTCAATGCTACAAAATGTGGAATAGTTCAAGGAGGATGGATACGTGCAAGGCACTGTAGCATCAAGAAGAGGTGCTACTAGCTTGTGCAGACTGTTTGCAATAAACAGATCAGATGTCATTATTTTATAACATATTAAAGACACTTTCAAAGGAGAAATATGAACTGTTAAATGTATGCTGAGTCAGTCTAGGTTTGAGGCTCCTGTTGTTACCTGACCATTTGTACTGACACCTAAACTGTAAATAAATGAATTATTTGTATGATAGATTTGTATGTGTAAAAATGGGGAAAGCAGATAAAACCTGCAAAAAAAGCTGATAAAACCTGCAAAAAAGCAAGCTGATTTACTAACCAAGTCTACAGAGGTTTGTGTATTTCACACAGACACACACACACACACACACACACACACACACACACACATAGACAAAATAGCACAAGTTGTCAAACCCCACTCTCTCAAACTGAGAATCTGTCTATTTTTGAATATGAGGCTTAGCCAGAAATCAATGTCCTCAAATTGTAGATCTTTTTTTCACTTTTGAAGCTGAGATATATAAGACAGGAGAATGTCTTTTTTGTGTGCATACAAAAGCATGAGTGACGTTGATTTGAATTGCTTTGAGAGACTCAGACTGGCTCAGACAGTTCTGTGTTGCACTTTATGGAGTCATCTCCACCTCACAGTAAAAACCAGGTGGTCTCGTGTGTAAATCATTTGTTTCATTGGTGGCAAAGTGAAGAAAGGTATGCTTCTCACAGCAATAATAATAATAATCCTGAAAGTCACTCTGGGAACAGTGATTGTGTGTGCAAATTAATGTGACCAAAGGGCAGGTATTAATTTTGTGTAAGCCTGTTTCCACTAGTTGAGGAGAAACTAAAAACAATGCTTCATTAAGTTTCTCAATTTTGTGTCTCAGATCCACAGAATATTGGGGAAATTTGTTGTAATTATGATAATATCTATTGGCAATATTCTACATGCCAATAGTGCATGGGAAATGGGTCATTCACGTGTTTATGTCTACACTCTTATTTTGTGTTCAAATTATAAAAATCATATGCCATCACAGACCACCCTTATAAAAAAAAAGCTTGGCTAGCCAGCTAATGTTAGTGAGTTATACAAAAGACAAGATAATAAAATACACAACTCAGATAACAAAATATATATATACACACACACACACAGGGAGAGAGAGAGAGAGAGAGAGAGAATGACCAGGTATGAGTTTTGTTCTTCAAACTGTCTTTTAGTTGGCTAGCTAAAATTAGATGCTACTTGCAGTAAAGTCAGACTGCAGTTCTGCATGCTCACAGCAAGCTGAGCAACTATATCTTCTTAGTTAGCTGGTTAATGTTACGTGGTTAGGTCACTCTTTTGGCTCTGTGTTGACTTTTGATTATATGGGACAAGCGCAGCTACATGGCATCAGTAGTGATCAGGGCAGCAATGCAAAAAAGGTCTGCTATAAAACCAGATGCAGTGCTCATACAGCCTAAAGAATGAGCTAGCCACCTAATGCTAGCTAAAAGAGAAGCTCTTGGTGAAATCAAGATGTTTTGGTAATTGTCATATTGACGTGTACAATAAAGTTTACAACAGATAATTATATCCTTAAAGTCAAATACTTGGACTGTGTCCCAAACCATATATGGCCACAATAAATAGTATGTACACCAGTGATGTCATTATAATTTAGTCATAGTACTTTGTCTGTAGTATGGAGAAGGGCACAGCACAACACTTTACAAAGTATTCTTTGGTAATTCCTTGGAATAGCATATCTCTACCAGGCAGGGCTTCTAGCCTCCAAATTCCCAAATCCATCATCCAGGAGCTTTACGTTACAGGTATCTAGCTATAGACGATTAGGGCTGGATATATAGAGTGGCAATAGGTGGAAACTCCTACCTCTCTTATGACACTTGCCATCCTAATTGCTACCTCACTTCCACAGCCCCTAAAATATGATGCAAATTTAATTAAGCACAATGTAACTATACTGTCAAAACTGAAATCATAAGAGAGATGTAAAAAAAAAAAAAAAATACATTATTCATGTGTGGATTCAGACAACCAGCCCACGACTGCAAGAAATCGAGACACGCCTCTGCATGTGCAGGAGCCTCTTAGAAAAGAAATCACAATGTCTGACTTGCAGGGCACTCACTGGCGGTGATTGAGTGTGGATGAAAATAGCTTTTCTGTGTGAGATGCAATGAAAAAAGAAAAGAGGGGGAAAAAGCATGTCCATAATACATGCTCATATAAGTTCAGAATTAGTTAAGTGACAGTTGCATACACAAACATATGTTGTTTAGCTTGAAAACAATACAGAGTAAAGTATGGATATTTAAAAAAAAAAAAAAAAAAAAAAAAAAACAGACAGTTTAAGTACACTTATTTACACCTCTGGTTGCTTGTGATTCTTTTGACTTATCATGTGATTGGATTCATCAAATGACTTGTTGTTTGGCCTTAAGGACGTGTGAATGGGCAGGGATTCTGGCATGACAATACTAATCATTTGTAGCATTTATATAATGCATTTAGCTGGTGGGTGATTTCTTATTTCAGAAATATTGCATTTAACATGAGCCTAAATTAAACTTTTTCATTCTGTGAGCAGTAAATCTCTTCTTAAAACTGGGACTAGATGGCACTGTGGGTTAGTACTTATACAAGGTAGAAATAAAAATAAATACATTGAGAGTGGCTATGTCTGATAAACACTGTCTGAGATTTTAATGTCAGCTGTCAACACTTTTTTATCATATTGATCAAACAATTTTTTCCACTTTTATGCTCATCAGATGTGTCTGACATAGAAGGCACCAAGAAGCTTTTATCAAAACCGTATAAAACAAAAGGTCATAGGAACATTATAAGAAGAGTTTTTTCTGATTCATTATATCTGACTTGTAAGTACAGCGGGTTTGCTCTTCTGTAACCTGTAATAACATGCCAGGTTTTAATTGCTCAATGCTCATGTGCATCTGCTTTGACAACACAAATAATTGGTGCTAGGATGTTATAATTAGCTTAGGAAGGAAAAGTTTTGTTTGTTAAAGGTAAATTGTATGTGTCTAGACTATATACAGATACACCAAGTCCCAGGCTGTGCGTTTGAAAGAGCTATGGAAATTAGGGGCATGATGTATTGTAATGGTATATGGTATAAATCATTAAACCACATTAAAAACATTATTAAAGAAATGACAATTATTTCAGATCATATTTCTCCATTGTTGTAATAAACTACTGAAGGCCTTTTAACAAGTCTGCTTCTTCACCAACCAAATAATTGTACCTTTGTCATTCCAGAATAAAACTAATATTTATTATGCTTATGTTTTACGTCGTTAAGTAGTATTTTACCACATCAGTGAGTGTCTCTCAGCCTGAGAGAATTCACTCTTTTGGGTTGATGTTAGTTTTTTGTACCCTGGCATTACAATGCCCAGCATGCAACTACATTATGCAACTACAACCAATAGGCCAGAGTTGGAGATTTAAGTCTGCAACTTAGGTTCTAAAGATAAATCAATATTTATGGGGGAGAAATTTCTCCACAGTTCACTCCTCTAAGGTTGCCAGATTTTTTATGCATAGATCACTTGGGACAGAAGTTTTTCAGTTTTGTCAAGACCACTACTGTCTTTAAAACAAATGCTTTCCTTTAAGCCCCAAAAACTCATAAAATAGAACATATGGGGTGATAAAGCAGAGTGCCTTTTTTCCCTGTGAGATCAAATACAATACAATGTACAGTAAAATCCAAATTATAAAACATATTTCTACATCCATTAGTTCTGGCCCACCAGGGCATTTTCCTTGTGATTTAGTAGAGTTTTCCCATTTGCTCAATTCCTTGCCAAGTACCAATTGCAAAGTTGTAGCGTATTAAAGGTCACTGTTGTGTAACACTGGTCTTCTTTCCCATTCTTATCTTGTTGAGGATATGAGGAAGTGGATTCAAGATGCACTCTATAGCACCATCAGATAGGATGTGTGGACACTGCAGATGCAGAGTAACTGATCTTATAATCTTATAAATTCCATTATAAATTCCATTCATTTCTAACATTTGTGAAACGTTCAAACTTTTGTCATTTTTCTCGACTTCTTGTGTTTGAGGATGACAGAGTGATCTTAATTTAAAAAAAAAAAAAAGGGCAGTGAGAAAATTACTAGTGGCCACATACATCCCATATATAGACTTTCTATGTCTGGCAGGGATACTGACAGCAAGTCTAGTGGTAAAACTGGGAATGCTGCACCTCAGACCAGTGTTGACTGATTGCTCAAGGAATGTCAGCTATAATCACAAAAGCATGGTAAGTATTGGTGACAAGAGCATGTGAGTCCTTTGAGTTATGCACTTCAGGTTTTCCTGCAAAAAGGGAAAGACTAACAACAAAAAATTTGCAACCTGTGAAACTAGTGATTATGTGTTCTAGTGTAGACTGAGGACACCATGGTAGTGTTACATTAACCACCAGGGGACACGATGGTTAATGTTAATGTTGACATGGGCGAGCAAGCGAGAGCTGCATATCTACCAGGCTGATCAGTCAGACAGCAGATATACTGTCTCATAGCAAGCCTATACTTGGGGACTGATAAAGAAAGTGGTCCAGCTCATTTGGAACACTTACTGCAGACCAGACCAGTTTGTAAACACACAACTCGCTGCACCATGTGGTTCATGGACAGGGCAGAGATGGAGGCTTTGGGCCAGGATGAGTTGGCACAAGTCTAGCCAAATTACGAAAACATGCTTTCTTATCACTGTCACCTGTTATGGGTGGTGCTTGTTGGTAGTGTACCGGTGCAGACTGTCTGTGGCGTCATAGTTTATCCAGCTGCACCACTGTGATTCGATTACAGCTTTTAAAGGACTCTTCTGATGTAGTCTGTTTTTTGTTTGTTATGTTTAGTCTTATTTATGACTCTATGTGTTTTTTTTTTCTACAAAACGTTGGGTATGAGAAAGGCACTATAAAATTTTAACTTTCAACAAATTGCCTTATATTGCCTCACTTGAGCTGATTATCATTTCAAGAAATACACACTTAAGTTCAAGGTCAGAATCATGCATAATTAAGACATGCCTGTGTTTTTGTCAAACTTTGCCTGGTGTGCGCAAAGTTCAACTCTCTGAGTAGCACATAAGAATTTAGTTACATCAGAGGTCTGAATACCAGCATTTGTAATTTTGGTATTAACTCCTCACCACACACTTTTAACTCTGAATACAGTCTACTGAAAAACCCCTTTGGTCCTCCTCTGTACACTCTGATTCTAATATGTATGCCTGTATATTGCTAGGCAACAGTACATTTTAAAAAATAATAATAATTGTTGTTGTTGGAGTAATTCATTATCCCCACTATAATGATGATTTAAAAACATCTAGCAGTTATATGATTGTAATAAAATATTTGCCTTCTTAGCACTGTCTAACTGGCTTCCTTCTACATTAGTCCAATTACATTAGCTAGTGAGCCAATTCAAACAGTTCTTCCCCCAAGTGCCCATTTGCCCCACAGAAGTTGTAGCTCTTTGCAATTTATTTCACCTCCAAGATGCGTCATGAGTTTTCCCTAAGGGTGGATCGATCCTGATACCATCTGATACAATGCTCATTTAATCATACTCATAAAAATGCTCCAATACCAACATTATATACTATGTGACATAAGCCTAGTGTATGTTGCTACACTAAGGAACAGATGACAGGAAACAACAGCCATCTGTACATATTTCACCATTAATAATAGCAATCATTAAAGATAAAACTCAATAAATGGAGTTCAATGCTTGCAGGACCACTGTTTGCTTAATACTAAGCAGGGTAGTCATTTTGGTATCAGTATTAGAAAAACATGAAATTGTACTCAGTCTGAAAAGCTAGAAAATCATGGTCTAGAGATAACTATGTCACCAGTATAAGAGGCAGGATATCAGATCAATCAATAGTTACATCAGATCAATCAATGGTTACATCAGATCAATCAATGGTTACATATTTATTTTTACTGGTGTCATTTTGAAAAACAGTACTGATTGTAATATCATTGGTACTTATGATCTGAATGGATTCTTACTGAACAAAGAAAGAATGAATCACAAATTATGCTCTGGTATATGTTTCATAGTCATAGTCATGGTGATGGGATTTTCATAATAATCTGGAGGACCTTTATCCACTCATCTGAAGATTTTCAGTTTAGGGAATTTGAGTGGGACTTATACTGTGAGCATGTTTACATGTTTTCATTATCCCATTTCAGCATTTACCAGATTATTCAGTGGCTGTATGAACATCATACACTCCTGGGGGGGGAAAAAATGGCAAAATATTAAGAGTTTGATGGTCTTAACAACAAATCATTGGTCAGGAAATTAGCAAGGATTAAACAACTTATACAAATAGATAAAAGAACTTGGTATGGGATAGCTTTTCCCCTTGATTTCTTTAAATGTTTAAGCCTTGTGGCTCTTGATGGGCTGTATTAGGTGTGGCAGATACCCAAATAATGACTAATCTTTTAAGAAAAAAAAAAACATCCCAGAAGATATTTTTGGAAAATTTTGTACACCCAGATATGTGTTAGTTTGAATTTTACATCAAACATTTTAATAATCATCATGATTTTACCTTTGTGTTCAAAAAGGCTATGTTGTGAATACATATAAGTGAATTTCCCCCAAACAGTTCACTGCAGCAAAGGTAAATGAGCAAATGGCACAGGAGGTCTCTGAAGTGCATTTGTTTAATTCTTGCTAATTTTCTGACCAATGATTTATTGTTAAGACTTAAAAAAAAATCTTAATATTTGCCATTTTGGGCTTGGCCCAAAATTAGATTAAAGCCATTATCAGATGTCAGTTAAATTTTTAACCCAGTAGTACACCATGGATGTACACCATTAAACTGTAATCTTTAATTTTATTAAATCTATGCACATGCACAAACATAACCAGACACAGAAGGGCAAAAAATGGAAAAACTGAACACCACAGACGTAACATAGAACTATGAGCCACAAAATGATGACAAAGAAATATTTTCTTTCTAACTCCTTAAGAAATATTTACCAACTCACTCTAGTCCTTTGAAACTTTTTGATTAATATCACACCATTCTGCAGACCTGATAAGGCTTTACAGGTGAATGGAACAACATCTACAAGTGTAAAACACAAATCCAGTCATATTGATTCACTACTGTTAGCCATTCAGACAAACTCATTCATAAATGCTGACGACTACAACAATTGTCATGTCCTTTTTCTGTTTGCTTTATAAATAGGTTTAAGAAAGATGTTAGCACCGTGCCATAAACCCATCTGCAAAAAAAATTGGTGGCAAATTTCCTCCTCAGGGAGCACATTTCCTCTCTTATCATACCACTGCAATGCAGGTGCCCACCACACACACACACACACACACACACACACGCACACATACACACACACACACACATACACACACAGATCTGGAAATGGTTTATTGTTAGGATTTTAAATCACACTGCGTTTAATATGGACAATGGACTCACAAAGAGAGGAGAAAGAAAAGTGCATTTCATTTGAACATACACTCACCATCCACTTTATTAGGAACACCTGTACACCTGCACATTCAGCCAATCATGTGGCAGCAGCGCAATGCAAAAAAAATGCAGATACAGGTCAAGAGCTTTGGGTGATGTTCACATCAAACATCAGAATGAAGATAAAGTGTGATCTCTGTCACTTTGATCGTGGCATGGATATTGGTACGAGATGGTTGGGGATGGTTTGAGTATTTCAAAAACTGCTGATCTCCTGGGATTTTCACAAACAACAGTCTCTAGAGTTCACCAGAATGGCTGTGTTGGATTCACAGAATTCCGATTGGATAACTGCATAAAAGAGCAGGTGTACAGGTGTTCCTGTATTACAGTGAAAGAAGAGTGTATCTCTATGGGTAGATTATCCAAGTACACTTAATTGGCTTGATTACCCAACTGTTGGCATTTAATTAGCTACAAAATAACAAATAAATTATAATATATATTAATATTCTCCCTTTTACCACCACACATTGTTTCCCATTTTTATGGTGGCTGTAGTGGTAGCCACTGCTGAGCTATTCCACTCTGAGATCATAGATACAGTTCACTGCCTGGAACTGCTAACAAAGGTCATGTGGTGTTGTGTTCAAATAAACTTTTATCATTTCAATTACACAAAAAGTGTGAAACTGCTTGCTATTTAACTTGCCTTAGCTTGCTAATAAATAAGGTAGGCGGTGTTACAATGAGGAATGATCATTGTCATCTGAGAGGTCACACTGAATACCTGAACATTTGCATATAGATAAATAGAAAAAGATATTTACATTTACAAGGTCACAAACTGTCCTTGTTCAAAGCGACATATAGAAGTGCTTTGTAGTCCCCATCAAAAACATATGAAAGTGTCGAAAGTGACAGAGTTAAATATTAAATATGAAGAGAAAACAGTCTTCCTATGCACAGAGAAATGGATGCTGGAAATGAGAAAGATAGTGAAGTTTATTTAATTTTATTCCTATGCACAGCATTTTTTTCCCCCCTCAAATGTAGTGCAGGCCAGACAAGTTTGCTTCTTTAATTTAGTAGATGGTGCTATTATGTTGTATTTTCACTGGATGAAAATGTATTCCTGTGTGATGGAGGGACGCTCCTTTGATCCATCTCTGAGAATTCTGAGACTTAGATATCTTGTATTTCTTAGAAGTCGAGAAAAACCACCTTGAAGTTAGGTTCATTGAATCTAATAAGATTATACATCAATTTTACTGGTTAACCACCCAAAGTACTCTTTTTTTCTTCCTTGAAAATGAAGAACTGCCTGTGTCCTCAACTTACCCCTCGCTGAATTAGATGCAATTTTGCAAAGCATGAGGGGCTGAAAAGAAATATTTCTGCTCAGAATGTTAAAGAAATTTTTTAAAAAGAAGTGGGACTGTTGAGTGAGAACATGGGGCATTCATTAGGAGAAAGATGTAAAAGTGTACTTAAAAAAACAGTTTATGTCAAGGCTAATCCAAATACGGGTTTTATAACCAACGAATACTTACGTAAATATAGGAACATCTTATGTGAGTATTTGCTAGATGAATAAATAGCCTTGTATCTACGTCAGAGAAAACAGGTACTTCATAATATACCCATAAAGAGTTGAATAATACATTTAAAAAGCAATGCTTGTGAATTTATGAACAGCTTATGACAGTATCTCAAAAACTGTGTGAGTTTTTATGAAGTAAATGGCCTTGAATCAATGTAAAAGAAGGACAGATCCCCCACAACAGTGTTTGAATTATGAGGGAACATGGCACCCACAGAGACCCACTAGTTTCAGCCAGATCCAAGCAGTTTTTTAACAGTTGATGTCAGTATTCCCAAATTTGCATTTATAAAGTAAATGACATTTTGTTGATGTAAAAGAAAATAAACAAGAACAAAGCCCCTTCGATGTTCAAATTACATAAATTCTCAGGGGTGCAAGTTATTGCCAAATACCAAATTACCACTGTCAGCATGGGCTGTGAATTCTGGCCCTGACAGTTCCTCAACCTCAGCTACATCACTCAAGTTCATAGGTGTAGCATTAGCTACAAAATTTTTAAGCACTATTTTTTTTTTTTTTTTATTAAATTATTATTATTATGCTTATCATGTTATTAAATGTTTATGAATGTTTTATAAAGTTGCTACATACCCCACCTTCAGCGTGTTACCAAAAAAGAGAGAGGGCAGAAAATAAACAAAGGCTTAGCATAAGAAGGTGGTGCAGTTAGCTAGAAAGAAAAGGAAGTGAAGGGCAGGGTGTAAAGAGAGGTGCATTCACAAGCACAAATATATGAAGGTGATGTAAAGTAACAGTAACACACACATACACACACACACACACACTGAAGTTAAGTACAGGATATCTGAAGGACAGAACTATATAGCAAAATGATTACAGTAGACTGCAATAAGCACAATAACAGACAGATTAGCTCTCAATATTGGACAAGGAGGAGCTAGGAGGAGTAAATGAAGTTCACAGATGGGTGTGTGTGTGTGTGTGTGTGTGTTGTGCTGCACCTGTTGAAGAACTGCTGTGAATTCAAATGAAATCAATGTGAAAGCTCGAGAGACTCTGAGCCACTGATCTTAGCTTTAAAGTCAGACCAAACTGTGTTCAAACAGCTTCACCATGTGTGTATGATTGAGAAAGGCAAAGTACGTGGAGAGCGTTAAAGAAATTGATAAAAAACGGAAATGATTCATGTGTACTTTTTCGTTTTCATGTAGCGACATTGTGTGATATACAGTATATGCATATTGTTTTGGTCTAAGCATTTAGTCTCATGCAAAATATAGTACAAAAAGAACAATTAAAATACTTTTTCTTTAATAATAATGCTGATACACGTTAATGCATAACACATACAAACATTAATACACAATAATAACAGAAATAAAAGTAGCACACGTGACCACAAAGACCACAGATCATTGATCACCTGAAAAGGTAGCAGCACTGATAAAGAGAATGAAAAGGGAAGTTTTTATTATGTATACTTACCTTCTAGTTACACTCACTGATCTTTTTTTATCAGGTAAACAAAGGATCATCAAATCGACCACCATATCATTTTGGTGGTGCACAATTCACAGCAGAACAGTGAGACTATGTGTGGAGCTGGTATTTTTGTATCAGGTGTGGCAGTATACAGGGTTTTTTAAACATTACATACATTTAATACCCACTTTATAAGACACCTTGATGATCCAACTGGTAGGAGACACTATAACCTGTATTTCTCCATGAACAATTTGTGCTAAGCTTCCTACAGGTCTTCATCACTGTCAGTTTATAAACATATAACTTTGTTGGCTGGATATTTTTGGTTGGAGACCTGCCCTATTAAAAATCCCATGCAGGGCAGATGACTTAAACAGAGAAAACAGCATCAAATGTTATGTCAGGACATCTGACATAAACAGAGAAAACAGCATCAAATGTTAACAAGACATATTATATATTAAACAAACCTGTCTAGGGTACATGGATAGGTGTTCATTTGGATGATGTTCTTATTCAAAGCAACTTTCAGTTGAGTTAATGAATAAGCATGGCATGAACATTCCAGTTTGCCTAAGCTAAACTGCATGTCGTCCTGTGGCCGCGTCCCTTCCACGCCAGATGTTCCCGGGGTAGGCTCTGGATCCACCATAATCCTGAACAATGAAACTTCCAACTACTAACTAGAAACTAGTAGCCCAAAATCTTAACCACTGGGTCACCATTACTTATATGTATGTAAGTCTGAAGGCATACATATAATCATACAAATTTAGAGTTTAAATCATGTATCATTTAAATCACACAAATGGAAAGTCTTCCAAAATTCTCTTGGAATTTTGCTGTCCACAAATGGCTGTGGCATCTTCAGGATTCAAACACAACACTTTTCTGTTGCACCACTCAGGAGCCCGCTTTGGTGTGGAAAATTACAAAACATACCTCTCTTCCTCATCGCACTCCCCCACAGCAGCAGTAACAGTCAGTGTATGAAAGAAATTTGAATTATTTGTTGCCACTGAATCCATGACTTCAGCACAATGTGAGTAACAAATAACCCAATGTGATCTTAGGTCTTTCACCTGGAGCTACCAACTTTGTTTACCCTGCGGCTAGCAGAGGAGAGTGTAGGTGTTTATAGCGGCCCATTCCACAAGCCTCTTTTAAAAGTGCAGTCCAGTGTCCTTTTAAGCAAGAGACCTGTGATACAACAGTCTCTGGGCAGTTTGTACCCGGCCCACTTCTACTGAGATATATATAAAACTGTCTCACGAGCTCTAATCAAAAAAACTGGCAGTCTCAGAGGCATGAACTCTTGACATGAGTTGCCAACTCTGAATTCGACCCATAGTTATAACACAACCACTTTCAGCTGACTGACAAGCTGTTGCTCTTTCCAGAAAGACCAATAACTCATTATTCATTTAAAGTGACCCAACTTGACCTGACCAACCTGCTCTTCAACCACTAGAAGAACGTCCTCACCGATTTCCCAGATTAATATTTATAAATATAGGAGAGGTCACATGGATTTTTTTCTTTGCAGGGATGGAGAAAAATCAGATGATTATGAGTGGCCCTAATGTGATATGATTTTGGCAACCCAGTCTCACATATAAAATTCTCACATTTATATGTATAAAAATATATATATATATATATATATATATATATATATATATATATATATATATATATATATATATACGTATATACATATTTATAGCACGTTCTGTACATTGAATATCAACATATGTTGTATAGCAGCATATCAAACTTTCAATCAAATGCTCTGTATAAGACGTTCTGCAGCAATATATTTTAACCAAGCTAACCTCTACCACTACGTTATTTGAATAAGATTTATATTTAATACATTATTTTACCTCTTTTTTAACATATTGAGCATTTCCCACTTTATGTGTAAAGTTTGTCAATGACAAATGATTAGACTTACCGAGCTTGTGAACCATCTCCTCTTCTCAGCCAACACAATCAGGTTTGCAAGTCACATGGCAACACAGTACAGTTACCATGTGTTAAAATATGTTGCTGCAGAACATCTCATACAGAGCATTCGACTGAATGTTTGATACATTGCTATACAACATATGCTTGTTACATACGACAGAACATTGATATTTAATGTATAGAAAGTGCTGCAAATGCTTCTTGTGAGACTGGGTTGGATTTTGGATGAAACTAGCAAGGAAACTAATTTCAGCCTCAAATGCTCAGCTGAGAGTCCATGGGGTGTCTGAAATATTTTGTAAAATCTCCTAGTCACATGATCTGTAGCTTGGCTGTCCACAATTCTACCTATATACACTTTCGTACACCATTTACCTGCTGGAAACCAGCCCATGAAAGTGTGTGTACATATAATGGGCTTTTCTGAGCAAAAAAATTGTTACTGGACTGAAAAAAAGTTAATGGAAACCCATAAAAGTTATTGAAGAGTTTATTTATATCAGTTACTTCTGAGTAAATCTTGCATGTTGGCCAGTGGGCTACAGGGAATGTCTTTGGTTGGTTGGTTGTCAATCCTCTCAATCCCCACCAAACTCTAAACAAGTACAAAATGCCAAAACATGAAAAAAAAAAAAAAAAAAAGTAATAAGCTCTTACAAGCAAAGTCTCAGCAATTACTGAGAAAATAGTAGGAAGAAGGGTAGATTATAGATTGCTGTTAATGCCTGATATACTGCTAATATGGATCACTACATGCTTTTCATACTTCATACATACATACTTCATTCTTTCATACTTCATTCATACATACTTCTGTGTTGTTCTGTGTTTGTCTTATGTGGCACCTTGGTCCTGGAGAAACGTTGTTTCGTTTCACTATGTACTTGTATATGGCTGAAATGACAATAAACTCCACTTTGACTTTGACTTTGACTTGACTTTTCAAATATAGCATGATTGTAAAGGATGACAGTAAAAGAGGGCGACATTGCAATAAAAAAAAAAATCAGCAGGATTTTACAGGTGCTACGAATTAAGAATATTTTAATCAACTAAAAAATTTCTGCATATGTCAATGCCATATTTACTATATCTTTTATGAAAACAGAATAAGGCTTCAGAGCACACATCTTATCCACAGACTAGCCTGTAGAATAGCCTACCTGTGTTTCCAGTTCACAGTGTGATGTACCAAAGTGGACATTTTTTTATATTTGGATTCATGAACATTTGATTTTTAGACATGTGGTGAAAAAAGTAGAACAATTAAAAATGGGTCAATATTTTGTTTTGGGTTTTTTTTACACATAATTCTTTTATTATATTATATTAATATACATAATTAAAAATGAATGAACACAACATACACACACAGACTATTCTTTCTTCATCTCAGAGAGGATCAATATAAACAATACTGACGAAAAAGGAGACCCAAAAACAGCCATCCCACGCTCTACGTATTTCCTGATGGTAGTTGTGTGTACACAAGTATGAATGAAAATAATAGATGAAGGGAATGGGAGTCTCTGAAACCTTTTTTGTAAGCAGTAGACTTCAAACCCAACTCTGGCACTTGACCATGCAGATACATTTGAAGAATGCTGATTATTCTGAAGTGCAGCAAAAAAATTATTTCATCAAAAGGACATACTGAGTCTAATGTTTTTAACATTGCCTTTTCAAATTCTCCTTGCCATTTCCCAGCAGATGAATCCTCACTGCCATCTTAAAGACCATTCCTTTACAGTTTCTTTTTTAGTTTATTAGATGACCAGTGGATGAAGACAAAGTTAACATAGGCTTCTGATGCAAAAGGGAAGTGTAAAGAAGCAATTTTTTTAACTTTGAAAACATGACATAACTTCTTTATTTATTCGGTTACACTTTATTTGAAAGGTACTTTTAGGAGCCTTTATTAGACATTCATAAGCATAGCTTAAATTATTTATAAAGCAATGCTGGAGAATATATGAAACTTCTGAAAGAATTTATGCTTTTTAAGACTGCTGCCTTTAAAGACAGGCACTTGCCTTTAAGCCTGGAAAAAAAATCAAGAGATAGAAAATGCGGACTAAAAAAGCAGAAAGAAATTTAAAAATAAACAACTAAAAAGAAGGACTAATATACAGTATGTTATATAAATAAGAAGATGGCAAGCATTGTAATAATATGAGTGTAGTAATTTGCCAATGTATACTATGACTGAAAATGTGAAGCTTGGGCAGGGGTAAAAAACACTGTAAAACACTGTATCTACTATTTATTTTTACTTTTGTATTGTGCACTGTGCACACTATTTAACGGGGTCATCAAATACTAAATCAAGGTCATGAAACCATAATCTGTGAACAAGAACATAGGTTATTTTATCATATTTTTAATTTGCTATTTTGCATTGTTGAATTAAGGAAATAATGTTTTAGTTAATTAGTTCGTTTTATCTATTATAAATTCTGTATTCTTGATAATCAATGTTTCCAATTAAGATGCTTTTTCATGTCATTCTCTTTGTTGTGCAAAAAAAAAAAAGAGGGATATTTTGTACAGCCATCATCGAGTCGATCCTAACATCATCCGTAACAGTTTGGCTCAGTGCAGCTTCAGCCAGGCCCAAAAACTGCCTCCCTCTTTTTTGGTCTTGGGTTTCAGGCAGGCCGAAATTGTTGCCATCTTATCAATTTGTGGACTCACGTGCCCATGACCCAAGTGGAAGCCCAAGTATCATACTTCCACCCATCCAATAGGCAGTGTGTGGGTGGAAAATTCTGTCCATGAGTTGTTGAAACGTGGCCAGGGCTCCAAACAAATTAGCCTAAGTCAAATGGAGTGGTAATTTTCTCTCGGGACATTGGAATCAAGGGAATCTGCAAATATTCCTTAGTTAAATTCTGTGTTGAATAAAAGCAAACTGTAACTAACCAATTGAGCAGTTTGTCAATGCATGGTATTGGATATGCACTGAATTTATACACTGCATTTACCTTGCTAAAATCTACATAAAAAGAGACTGACCTGTCAAACTTGGGAACCAGCATTTACCTTCAGCAAACAGTCCATCTGTTTGCAGATGGTAAATGCTGGTACGAATCGATGGAATCCCCAATATTCCATACAGTTCAAAAAGTGTACATGAGGTAAACATAGTGCCCTGCTCAGTCAGAATGTCATTTGAGACTCCAACTAGGGAGATTACTCTGAAGAGCACCTCTGCAACACTGAGATGCAACATGCTGAGATGGTGCAGAGGTACAGCTTCTGGTATTGCATTGCATAATCCACTAGAATATATACTATAGTTTGACTCCTGACTGTACTATTTGACCAGCAATTACTCTCACTTGGTCGAAAGCAGGTCTCAGGGTCTTATCCCAAGGGGAATCCACAGGTCTTGACAACTTCTTGGTTCTTTCCATCTTGGAGCAGTCACTGATGGCCCTGGCTCCGCCTCCCTAAGCCACAAGCATTTCCTTTAACAATGCCTGAAATTCTGGCCAATTTGGCCACAAAATTAATGAATGGGTAAGGCACAGGCTACTCGCTGCTGCCCCAGAAACTTATAGTGATGGGCAATAGTGGATGCTTGTGAACATCCCTGTGTACACACTTTACCTTTTTCCTTTGTGCTCTATACAATGCCTCACATTGAATCAGGTCTTGGTGGATTGAGTTTTGATCACAGCCTGAATCCATATCAGTGTGTGATATGTGCACAGTTGTATGCTCACAGGTAATTGCTACAACCCTGCTCAATCAGGGGAAGCCTGTGGTACATTGAGGAGCTGGATCAACGTTCCCACTCTGGACATTGTTCCTATAAATGCTGGTGTAGCAAGAGAGAGAGTGAGAACTGGAAGGTGGGGAAGGAGAGACCAGGTAAGAAGCAGGCCAGTTCAGAGCCTGGGCGCAGTGAAGAGGTTTAGCAGGGAACGTTCCTTGTTTCCAAAAAACAAGGGAGAAAAGGAGAGAGAGAAAGAGAGAGGAGGGGCAACCTACCCCAGGATATGCCCCCAGATATGCCACTATGAGGCAGTGACACTGGACCGACTCGATTGCTCCTGTTGTTAATCGCGCAATGAATTGCTCCAGCACCACTTGGTCCACATTGATGCCCTGCTCCTCAGTCAGCTGCCACCTGAAACAGACGTCCCAAAGCTGCTGGCAAACACCTAGGGCCTGTTGGTCTTGCACCTCTGGTGCTATTGTTCTGGTGTTTGGCCAACCCTCTGGATGATCACCATTTTCAGGACTCGGTACTCCAGCGGATTTTCCACTGGAAGCTGATGCGCAGCCAGCTGGGCTTTTCCGGTAACAGGGGAAGCAATTGAACGGCCCACTTCAGGCCACACTCATATTACTGCAGCATGCCCAAAGAACTCGATGCATGTTTCCTGATCATCCTCAGGTGTCATCTTTGTGAGTGTGATGGATGCTGTAGGCATGGTGGGGGCAGCTAGAGTATCAGCTGGCTGTAGCTGTCTTCAGAGCACCTGTCTGTCTTTAGCCTGCACCACCAAGAGGGTCCTTTTGCACTGGGCTTACTCTGAGCACCAGTTGAGAATGGCCTGCTGGCAACCTTTAAGTTGGTGAGAGACTTCTTGATCTTAGCTAGGGATGAGGTCTTTATGATGGCATCTCAGTCGCAGATTCTCCCTTGCTTTTGGCACCACTGTGACACCCTGGTCAATAGAAGGAGAATGAAAACTTGGGAGAGAGGCCTGAGAGAGGCAGGCATTTTATATTTTAGTCATTATTATGTCAGGGCTTTAATTCAATGTAAACAAAAGATCCAAAATTCACATGCACACACACACGCTTGGCAGGACACTGTCAGGGAAAATCGCCTCATTCTGTACCACAGGCTCTCTCTACTTGGGCTCCCCTGTCACAAAAGACACAAATAAAAATAGAATCCTTAATTACATACAGGTGTATATTCATTCATGAAATTCTTCTCCTCCTAGACTCCACCCTCCTTCCATGAACCGGTGCTGGACCATGCCTCCATGGCCACAACAGACCTTTGGCTTTATATGAAAGAGAGAAGAGAGATCTTCAATTATTAAATATGGGTTGACTGATCAAGCACACATTGTTATTGTTATTTTTTGTTCTTATGTACCAAATTATTAGCTTGTTTTTACTAGCAGCACATTTATAAGATACAAATTTGAGTACTTTTAGTCTGAGGGCATTAAAATCATTCATATGGCTGACATATGGGCTTTGTACATAACTGAAGTTGTATTGGAATGTGGCTTCATAGACTTAAATGCGAAAAAGATCAGATCTTCATTTGAAGAGCATTCGAACTCATGCTATAAACACTAGATAAATTGAAAACACTTCTGAAAAGGGAATATGACAGGAGGACACAGATATTTCTCAATACATGAATGTGCTGTTAGTCAAGATACAATAATAACTTCCAAGATAAGGTCAAATAAATCACACATGCAACAGTGGACCCATAACTGAAGGTTTTTATTTGGTATAATGTGTTATGGCAGACCAATGTAGGTGCCCTTCAAATAAAATGTTACCCTTTAATCTGCTAATTAGGCAGCATGCTTCTTAGCTATAACACTAGCTATTTATCATCTGTTTATATTTTGAAGAAAACAGCTTAAAAAATAAACTGGATAAACTGGCGCCCGGCTAGCTCAGTTGGTAGAGCGTGGGACTCTTGATCTCAGGACTGTGGGTTTGAGGACCATGCTGAGTCCCAACCCCAGCCACTGGGAGTGCATAGGCTAGTGCACTCTCAGCGCTGGTCCCAAGCCTGGATAAATGGGGAGGGTTGCGTCAGAAAGAGCATCAGGCATAAAATCTGTGCCAAATCGATATGCGAATAACGGAAGGTGCTCTACTGTGGTGACCCCTAAGAGGACCAGCTGAAAGAACAACAACAACATAAATTGGTTCTTGCTGCCAAGGACAAGCATTTTACTCTCCACTACACTCCTGTTGTATCCCATTTGTGTTTGTCAAGGAATTTGACGAGGGCACACAGTTACAGCATCACCACTTATTCCAAAAATCTTTTTCCATCACTCTTTATCAAATCCTCTCTTAACCCATATGCCACTTCAGACAAACATCAAGATATTTTGAGAGTATATGTCATTAAAATTCAAGTTACTCTGAGGTCTGTTGCATTCACAAGCCTTTGCACTGATAACACTGCTGGGATTAAACATGACTCTCTATAGTATAGGGATGTAACTGGATATGAATATGTTGTTCAGAATGAACAGATAATGTGTTCTAAATAAAAAAAAGAATAGGAGGTGCACTATTCTGACCTATCCTGACCCAAACACTGCCTTACTGAGCTCCAAAATAAAGATTTTTTTTACTATATTTCTGCACAAACTCGCCTGAAATTCACACAAAAAATGCTTTTATTTATAGAGCCCCTGCTCCATGTAGCCCACACAGAGCATATACAGTGCACAGAGCAGCATATCGCTGCTGGGGTCTTCAAAAATTAATAAGCTAAATTTTTAAATTTTAAAAATATTAACATTACACATGTTTTTCATTGTTTGGAAATGACCATTCTCCACTATTATTAAATGTTCCTGCATAATCATACACTCATTATAATGAAATGCTGCTTAAAAGACCCCATTTTGACTAGCAGCAGCACTGTGTCCCAGCTTCATATCTGATTCTGACAGTGTGTCCAGCGAACTTTTGTAGTCTTTCTGGAATGCAACAAACCCAAAGTAAGTGAAGTAAATCTGATAAAATGTTATGTTGTTAACTATAAACAGCAGATCCTTGATTTGGGAAAGGTATCATTTAAAGGATAGTTAGCTAGCTTCTTCAGTCACTTTAGATAGAAACCTAGCCAGAATGTTCTACATGGAATCTGGTTGAGATTATTGCAACTCGAGTGATGTAACTGAGGAACTGTAGAAGTTCAACAGTTGAATAAAATTATATTTTGCAAATGAGCATTTGTTATGAATTACATGACTTCTTTTCTTTCAGCGTTTCTTAGTGTTATGTGAATAGGTGCATAGTGGTAGGGTTCTCATTTAATAAGGAAGAAAAAAGAAGAAAAAAAAACCCTGTCTAGTCTAGACCACAGCCATATCCGGTTCAAATCTGAATACAGATACAGATAGTGGCATTGTATTACACTCCTACTATAGGGGAGCTTGCCTTTTCCCTGAAAAGCAGTGCTTCAGGTTAATAGCTTTTCTGTGCATATGCTTGATGAAAATTCTAAAACACAACAGAAAAATCCAGCTACAATGAGTAACTGGCATGAAATCAATTTTGGCAACAAACATAGTCATCTTTTGACAAGCCACTACCTGACATGTTTTCACGTCTCCTTGATGGCTGTCTTGATGGATGTGTCATCCAGCTTGATGAAATAATTTTTTGGTCCACCTTTTATTCCCCTTTCTCATGTTTGAACTTCATGGGAATTTAGTTTCTCACGTTTTGTTCTTTGCACTTCTTGTAGGACTTTTAAAAGTCAATGTGAGACAGTGATGTCTCCTGAGGCCTGAAACATCAAGAACCACACAGCTATTTCCTCAAAGTCCAATAATATTCGCCATAGGAACTGAGGGAGAAAAAAACAAGAGAGAGACAAACTTGCCTCATGTTTTTCTTTTTTCTTTTTGTCTCTATATACCAGTACAAACAAAAAAGTGATCAAAGTGTCTGGATTGTCAAAAGTGAGGGACCATACGGGCGTGCAGAGTAGGACTGATGAGATGATGGACGATCTCCCTTTTTCCAAATCAGTGAGGACAAATTATACTTCACAAAGGGAAAACTGAGGCCCACATATACCTTTAAGATATGGACAAATTTCATAGTAATAAATTCTATTTTTACCCTAATGCTGTTGAATTCTTGATTCCGGTGAGTCAGAAGGTGTTGATTAATCTTCTATAACAGCAAAGTTCAGACAGTAATGCCCGCTGCAAGGCAAATCACAGGTTTGTATTAATGTGCTTGTTCAAATACATTATTGTTTCTAACATATAATTCACAGGGATTTCTATGGTGGACATCAAATAATTACAGATTAAAAACGTGTTATTATGTAGCAAATAAAAATGTATGATCATCGATATGGTGAAACTATTTAGTTAACATTTACGGAAGGAGTTTCAGCACTTTGTAACAGTCAGAGATAAAGCTGTTCCTTTTCAGTTTTCATCCATTCCAAAGTCTTCAGGATGGAGGAATTTGTGTGACTAGCTGCAATTTTTTGTCTAATTAAAAAGAAAAGAGAGATTCTGGTGAGAGAATGACTTCACTGTACATAGTGCACTATGTGAGATGTGTACAGTAGGTAGTTATTTAGGATTCAGCTTCCTATAACCTACATAAATGCACCACATAGGGCTTGAAATAATTGCTCCTACACCCTATGTAGTGCAATATAAGTCATGTGGAACTCAGTTTTCTACTCCCCGATGTGGTGCACTCTTGTGTCCAACAGCTGCTTACATTTAATGACAAGAACAGGAACAGATGCTCATTGCGTGAAATGAATCGAGCATAAACGGACAGTTTATAGAAGCTTCCATTCTGTTCCTTTCATGTGTGAGACACTGAGTCTGACATGAGCAACCACCCCTGCTAACTTTCTCTGAAATGAGACACGACCATACTCGTCTGTCTTCAGCTCTGTACAGCCTCGTCGGTTTCTCTCAACTCAGAAAGCAACCATCTCTGTTTGTTGTCTAGATCAGAATTTGTAGGTTCTGGCACCTTGTCGAGCTGGATTTCTTCACAGATCGTTACACACTTACTCTGCCGCAGCGAGTGCGCACTTTAGACTGTGAGTGGAAATTTAAAGTGCATTATTAATGAAGGCAAGATGAGATGTAAGCTAGTGTTAGAGCTTCTTTTTTATGTTACAACGCCAAAGCAATTAGAATAAGTGATGCAGGTGCAAAGGAGACTGCTGAAATATATTTTTAATTTAGCAGTGTCACCGACCGATGTAAGGAGCCAGGACATTGCTACACATGTTAAGGGAGATTGTGAACAATGCTGCCTTTCAAAATTTAGAGCATCTATTCAGCTATTTGGGTTCCTGCAGTATTACTTATACTGAATTTGAGTGTGTATTTCCCCTTTTTGGTTCAAACTGGTTCAAGCAGTAATTTTCTGTGAACTGTTTCACCACTACAGTGCTTGTAAAGTGGTTTCATATTTGCTATGTGACACTTTTGATATTCTTATTAAGAGCTTTTATTCTGTCATCGTGTATGGAATACAATAATCACATTACTCACTCAATTAAACTCTTTAAACTCTTAATCATCTCTATGTATAAGCTTATTGAGCGTCTGTCCTAGGTCACTTGATTTTAGGGATCTCACGGTTCAAATAGACACAGTATGATAACCTAGTCTAAAAGGAAATACATATTATTATATCTTTTTACTATATACAGTATATATATATATATATATATATATATATATATATATAACATAAGCTAGCTCTATATAAATCATAGGAATGGGAGTGTCTTCATAATGAATGCATGCTTATCGCGCTAAAAATTCCATGCGTACTACATACACGTCCGTTTATCACAATATTTATTATAAGCATCTGGCCATGCAATTTGAGCTCGAACATTTTGTATGTCACATGACCATAACATGTATGTACACTGTACCTGTGCTAAGAATAATAAAATATCTAAAACCCCTGGAAACATTGCTTCTCTGACAAGTCCTTTTAAACATCATCTATATTTTATTGTACTACATTTTAAAGAATCCTATTGAAACAACCACTTAAGTGTCTTTATACTGAAGAAAAAGGAGAAACATTTTCCCACAGGATATAATGGATATAATCTTTCCCAACATGCCAATTCGGATGGCATATATACAATATATTACCTGGCGTTAGTTCTACTGGTCATTTTATAGAAGGTAAAATACAGTGCAATCTTTCCAGATCTGTTCATGTGCAGTCCATAAATAAGTAGTGACATTACAGAGTCTGACAGGACTAAAATCCCAGAGATACTCAAGTGACAATTACATTACCCAACCACCCTATATAAAACTAGTCCAATCCAAATATGACTTTGGAAAGGTATTTTTGAGAATGACATTTCCATAAAATCTCTTACATTGCCAGTATTTATTGCATTGTCATTATGAGAGGAAAGTATATCTGCAAGGAAAAGTGTCAAGCTGAAAAAAAAAAAGAAAACTTAAAGTATATCTGCAAGGAAAAGTGCCAAGTTGGAAAAAAAAGAAAAAAGATAGAAATTAATTTTAATTGGTATTTTGAAAATGTCAGCGATGAGGTAACGATCGTACATCATGGCTAACTATAAATTCTCATAGTTGATTTTAATATTGTGTCTCCTTTAGCCTTTTGCACTAATCAGTAAAAGCAGGGTTGTGCAATCTTTTCCGGAAATGGCTGGTGTGGGTGCTAGTTTTCATTCCATCCAAGCAGAAGCCACACCTGAGACTACTGAAAGCCAATATCACCTGATTAAACAGGTGGAATCAGGTGTGGCTCCTGCCTGATTGCAGTGAACACCTGCACCCACACCAGCCCTTTGCGGATAAGATTGGACACCCCAGATTAAAAGCATGCCGAAATCTTGTTGCTGTGTTCCTTTTCTAAAAAGACTTGTAACAGTTTTTAACTCTCCAGCTAGTGCACTAGATAATCAACTGAGAATCCACTGGGACTCAGCTTCAAACTCCCTATATAGTTGCACTACATAGCATCAGAAATACTGACTTATATAACCAAGGCAGTGCACTTTACTGTATTTGGCACCACTTGGAAATCAAACGGGGATTCAGCTGCAGGGATTTGAGGAATCAACTCCCAAAATCTAGTAAGAAATACTTATGCACAATGTCTGAATTAAGCTCTGGCTTTCAATACAGTTTGAAGCCTTTCTTCAGTTTGCTAGAAGGGACTTTGCAAGTATTCTTACTTATCTGATGAACATCAGTGACACTCATCTTCAGTAACTCTTGCAGACACAGTATGTAAAACACTGCCATTGTCAGTGTAGTGAAAGAACTGGAAATGCAAGAGCAGTACTTAAGAATGCAACTTAAGAATGTTTGTACAATGAGAATATAGCCAAGATTTTTAGAGTCAGATTCCTTTCTCCTCATAATTTGAACCCTGCTTGTGCACCCTATGTTTATGCACACACTTTATGTCCAAAATGGATTCAGACCCGTACTGCTTAGTGCACTATATATCCAGTAGGGAGTCAGTAAGGATTCAGCCTATTTATGTTTAATAATGTTCATGATTTCCATTGTAGTGCACTATATGGCTTATATATATACTATACTATACTATATAACCAGCTTCTCCCCACCCTATTTATAAGGGAAGTTCCTACTCCCTCTATAAGTACACTACATAAAGTGTGTGACAAGACTGCTGTGTGCCCCATAGGGAAAGGTTACAGATTTGGATCAATACTTCTTATTTATGTGCACCACATTCTATGTAGTTACATGGCATCAGTTGAAAGTTATCTCCCTGTCCCCTACATAGAGTAAGTGTTATCGTTACACCAACTTCTTTTCTGTTAATGAGCACTAGTATATAAATCACTTCACACTTGTCTTGCTTTTGTCCTATGTTGTTGTCTTTTGTTTATGTTTCTTAATCCTTGTATTTCTGCCTCGAGTTCATAGTTCTTGTTCTGTGTGTCTATTATACTACGTTTCGATTGTTTGTTTGTTTTGTCACGCTGCCTCCTTGCTCAGCTGAGGACATCACTCTACCTTCTTGTTCAGTTGAGGACGTCGGTCAGCCTCCTTGCTTCGTTGAGGACGTCGCTCTGCCTCCCTGCTCGGCTGAGGACGTCACTCTGCCTCCCTGCTCGGCTGAGGACGTCACTCTGCCTCCCTGCTCAGCTGAGGACGTCGCTCTGCCTTCCCACCCTGCAGAAAACACCACTGCAAATCATGGCCTCACCATGGTCGTCACTCCTTCCCCCTGCTCCACCTCAGAAGTCATTACGCCCGGCTCAACTTTGGATGTCACTCCACCTTCCCACTCCTTGCTCAGCTGAGGACGTTGCTCCATGCCCCCATGTATGATCCCCCCCCCCCCCCCCACCCCCCGGCCTTGCAGAGAACATCGATCCCCCCTCTGGCTTCCATGGAGAAGATTGCTTCCACCTCTGGCTCCGCCTTGGGCTTCGTTCCCCCCGCTGGTTTCGCTGTGGTTATGCTACGCCTTGGACGATGCATCACCCCTTAGCCATGCAGAGGAGATCGCTCCACCTCACCGCTTTGTGGAGGACGTCATGCCCCCTTCTGGCTACGCTAATGGTTTGGCTCCTGAGAAACTTTGTCAGCCTGACGGTCAATATCAGCGCAGAAACTTAGTGTATGACTGTCCCGGACCCCCCACGCATTACGGGGGGAGCTCTGTCATGGTTACACCAACTTCAGCACCTGACTACATTTCCCATCAGTGGAAATGTAGCTCATTAACCGAAATTTCACATTTCTGTTAATAAGCACTAGTATATACAGTAAGTCACATCTTGCACTTCACATTTGTCTTGCTTTTTTCATATGTTGTTGTCTTTTGTTTATGTTCCTTAGTCCTTGTATTTCTGCCTCAAGTTCACAGTTCTTGTTTTGTGTGTCTAACATACTACGTTTTGATTGTTTGTTTGTTTTCATTAAACTTTAATCTGCACTTGCGTCTGTCTTCGCCTCCGTTACATGACAGTAAACACACTATATAGGCTATGAAATAATGGATTCTATACACAACATAGCTCACATTATGTCCAATAGGGAGTATGTTTATTGCTCCTTATATTATGTATGCCCTAACAAGTGTTATTTCAGACTTGGCTTCCAACCTGCTATATTACTATACTACATAGGGCATAAAATAATGGTTATATATACCCTTTGAAGAGCAGTATATAATCAAGTGGAAGCCATTAGGGATTAAGCGCCAATGCTCAACCCTCCCCTTTATTACTCACTTGGTGCATCGTGGCTAAAGTGGTGCCACATTTCTCTCTAGTGGTGTTTCTGTGATATAGCAGCAGTTTTACTGCCATTAACAGCATTACATTGCTAAAAATGTTTAAATGTACAGAGCTAAGAGATGCTGTAAAGGATGTTCTTATACAAATAAAGACCATTATATTTTTAAAACTATAAAAAATAAGATGTTTTTATAATAGGTGATAGTAAATCTGAGAGAATTTTGCGTTGTAATGATCTACAATAAGAGATTTAACATTTGGCAGATGTTTATGGTGATTTTCTTCTTCATGACCACCATTTAGTTGTGAAGCCAAGTGAAAGAATTCGTGTTCATACTATATGATCTCAGACATTGGTCTCAAAAATGTAGGTAATTTCTCCATTCATGCAGTGATAGTCTGTAGTTAATGTATTGTTCAAATACTACTCTACAAGTGGAAGGGTCTATTTTAAAAAAAGAAAACTTTTTTCATTGTCAGATCAGATTTTGGCTTCTTCACTGTCACATATAGTTATAGATGGCTATATAGTCAATGTATTTGACAGAGAATAAAGCACTAACATTCATGAGTGAGATATAACAAATATTTCTCTGAGGTTTCATCACTTTATATTTTCTTCGGTGGAAAATAGACAATTTAATTTGGATAGAGTACCAAGGTGGAAAAAATTCAAATAGCAAAACTAATATACAAGAATATCTAGATGAGATTGCAGTATTTTCGATATGTAATTTACTGAGATCTATATGTCTTGATCTACATTTTCTTTTTAAGATATTGAAATATTTTGAGTGATGGTAGGGTGGTGGTCTTTCAGAGGACCAAGCCCTCCCTATTCCCTATTTCTGTTGATGGAGTCAATGCAGAGGTGGTGCACTTCAGAGTTGAACCCTGGTGTGTTTTTCCCCTCTGTGCAGTTGTTTGGGCCGGTGAGACCACAGCAATCAAAATCCAATGCAGACCAAAACAACTGGTCTGAAAGGGTCTGATCAAAGTGGTCTCAGTCTGCTTCCAAGTGACCTCTAGTATGGTTCGACTGCTGTGAGAAACTGAATCTATCCTGAATTGACCCAACTGCAGGAAGTGAGCCGAACATGCCATGTTTTTTGGTGTGCAGGCAGCAATTTTCTGTAGATTATGGGCTGCTAAACTGAGCCATGAGGCAGAAACATGAGGCACAGGAGGCCAAAGGATAGAGCTGTAGAACTGCAGGAACGTGATGTGTTTTGAATATTTGGAACAAAAAGCAAAAATAAAAGGTAAACATTGGATGTGATACACAAAATGTAGTAAAGTAGTTATTTATATAACTATTTAATAATATATTTAGTTCTCTATGCACAGGTGATTTTTGGGATTTCTATGCACACTTAGCAAATAGTTCTTTTCCTTGCCTTATTTCTGGCCAATGAATGAAAGAGCTTTATGGGTACATTTTCAGCTGTACACACCCCTCTGTACTAATGGACCAGAGCCACCTCTAATTCTTGAGAATTACACCATTTGGTGTGTGTAGATCTCTTTTACAGGTGTATACCAGAATATCATTGCTAGTGCATTATTTTATGGTTTTGTGTGTTAGTGCCATTATATCAGTGCTTGTTCGGCAAACAATTTTGACAAATTAGTTAAGAATGTCGTCTCACACCAAAAAAAAAACTTTTAGTTATAAAGGAATTTGACTCCCATTCTCTGCATGCCGGTATCACTAAGCAGAGAAGCCCATTCAGTGACAGATACACACATATCCTCTGCGGTAAACCAAAGAGCGCCATGTCAGTTCGCTCCTATAGGCATCTAATGGGTCACATTACTGTCAGACAAGTGCTGTGGAATTGTGTTGTTTTTCATTATTTGTTACCTTTATTAACTATATTTACCATTACAGTCAAGATGCTCTTGCTCTCTTTCAGTGTTACGTATATACCTACTGTAGCACAGCAATTTCCCTCTATCTATCTATCTATCTATCTATCTATCTATCTATCTATCTATCTATTTTATATGCCTAAACAAATAAAATCCTTAGGAAAGACAGAATAAACTGGGAATGTTTTGGTTCATCAACCTAATTTGAGTAGCATAACACTAGATTATTGGTGTCTAAATGAGCAGGAGGCACAACCCTACACAGATACTCAGGTTCTGGAGAGCCACAACTCAACAAACAGTTGTTTTTCATCTTCTAATACAAAATTCACCCCAAGAAAGGATTAGTAATTAATACAGACATCCTCTGGTAACATTACTTAACAGACGTACATTATATGGCCAAAGGTTTTTGTATACACCTGACCATCACACCCTTATGTGTTGCCACAAAGTTGGAAGCACACAATTGTATAGAATGTCTTTGTATGATTTAACATTAAGATTTCCCTTAAGGGGCCTAAATCTGTTCCAGCACAAAATATTCCTGTGCATAAAGTGAGCTCCATGAAGACATGGGGTGCGTCTCAATCAGCTCCATAGCTCCCTAGGTCGTGAATCAGTATATTATGTAAACGAGTCCAGGCACTGGTAAGGACCCTGGCTCACTACACATTGGGACACTGATGACTCAATTTCCGGCGACATGCGTACATACTCACGTTGTAAAACTTCACCACTGGTATTTATCAACAACAGACAGGACCGATATCTTTATGGCATTATATGCCATAGAAATTAGCTTAATTAAACGTGTTTCTGTTATGGTACTTCAAGCAGGATCGTAGGCTAGCTAGTGGATTTTTTAAAAATCATTTAAAAGTCACCACAATCGTTAGACTCAAACAAACAGTATATGGAACTTCAAATAAAGTTAAAAAAATCGCTAACGTAAGTAATCATTTGAGAGCTACAGCAATGATAACAAGCTAGACGAAGTTGGCTGAGAGTTCGTCCGCCATTTTTTTTTCAAGTTGAGAGGCTTCAGAAGTTATGATATCATTCCCAGTAATGGAACATAGTGAGCATCGATGCTCCCTGGTTTTTGCAGTGCATTGTGGGATTTTTTTTTTTTTAGGGAACGAACATTCCAGTGCACTTTTGCGATTGAAATAGCCCTTTAAAATGGCTGACTCCATAATCAGTGCCCTGACTACTGAAATAGGGAGCTAATTGAGACGTACCTATGGTTTGACAAGGTTGGATTGGAAGAACCGGAGTGGCCTGAACAGAGCCCTGACCTCAACCCCACTGAACACCTTTGGGATGAACTGGAACACAGAATGCACCCCAGGTGTAAACCCCCACAGCCATGCTCCAGAATTTAGTAGAAGGCCTTCCCAGAAGAGTGGAGGCTATTATAACAGCAAAGGAGGGATAAAACCTGGAATGGGGTGTTTAAAAAGCATATATGGATGTGATGGTAATGTGTTCACAAACTTTAGGCTACATAGTGTGTGCCAGTTAATCTTAACCTGTCCTAACAGTGCTTTCGTATTACCAAGCGCCGAAAAAAAAAGCCAACAGTACTAAATATTTAACACAAGATGGCGCCCGTACGCTGTAGCTCATCTACTCACACAGCCCACTGCAGGAGCTCGTGCGTTCGAAACTGTTGGTGCGTCACAGGGCCAGTAGCCTTGCATTTGTCATTAGCAACATGCTAGCATGTTTAGCAAGAAAAGCATCTCTGTTTGTGTGAGATTTCTGACAGTTTAATTATATCATGGTGGTGAAATGTGAAAATAAACTTGTGTTGTGTGTAATATACTTCCACTGGATGACATGATAATCTGTGGTCAATGTCCGATAACGTGCTAGCTAGCATCCAGTATACAGAATCTACCAACAGAAATGTAGGCGCATGTTGATGACGTGGCACTACAACGATCACCGGTTTGTTGCCCAGTCCTTTAATTTAAAAGATATTATTTGCTATCCTCAGCTTTTTTTTTTAATTTTGTTTGGTATTTTTTTATCCATAAACAGAAGTTTTCAAACTCACAGCCTCTATCACGTTTCTTAATTGAAATTGACTCACTAATCAAATCTTTTTTAATTTAACTAATACTAATAAAAAAGGTGACAGATTCCCGAAATACTATAAGAGATGTTTTGGTGATGCTATTGATGAGGTATAATCTACTTTCCTATCCTTGTCAGTGTTTTCACTTTTTTTTCTTCTTTATTTATTTTTTTTTTTTTACATATTTTCCATGTTACAAGTTTTATGTAAGTGCTCATTATTGTTCTCCTGAAGGTGTTTGTACATTACCATCTCTGTTTCATAAATAAATAAATAAATAAATAAATAAAAAGCACATCACGGGATGGGATTTGTAGTCCATCCCGATTTGGACTACAACACATTCGAATCCCTGAACGTGTCCCTATTCCCCATGTAGGTGCACTACATATGATATGCAATAATGGCTGTAGTGCACTATATTTCCAAAAGGGGGCCATTTTGGATTTAACCAAGGTCCTCCCCTTGTGTGCTGTGCTACTGCGTGCTCCTCTATCCCCCCCTCCCTTTTGTTCTTTCTCTCTTTCGGCATCCCCCCATCCCCCACTACCTCTCTCTCTCTCTCTCCATCTCCCACTCTCACCATGAGTGTGTGTATGTGTGTGTGAATGCTTGTGCGTTTCCATACCGCCTGCAAAAAAAAAAGCCCAAATCGTTTGGAGGAAAGGGAAAAACGAGCCGGAGGAGAAAAGGCAGAGCAAGGCCAAGAAGGAAAGAAAGAGAGAACATTCAGAAGGGACTAATACACGGAAATCTGCCTCTATACATTTCATATCAGTAAGTGATATACTCTGGTAACTCATGCATGATGGTGTTTTTCAAATTCTCTTCTCTAATGTCAACAGCCTGTAGTAACTGTCCAAATCAGAAATGGCCTGTGTGTGTGTGTGTGTGTGTGTGTGTGTGTGTGTGTGAGGGGTTGTTGTTGAAAAGGTTCACTGTTTGGAAGATAACTTGGAGAAAGCCTATAAACAACCTTAATGCCAGTTCTTCACAAGTGGTTTAATATATTTTGTTTATTTTTTTTAAGATGTGTAGGGAAAGATGTATGGATGTGTTATTAGAGAGAGAGAGGGAGAAAGAGAAAGAGCATGGCCACTTGTCTCCATCTGCCTGTCATGCATTTCTCCACAGAGCAGAGGAAAGAGGCGAAAGAGGGATTCAAAATGGTGCTGGGACTTTTGTGTGTGTGTGTGTGTGTGTGTTCATTGTGAAAATCATTGTGTGTTGTTTATGGCTCATGGTGCAGATTTTGGGATTTAGTGAGAGAGAGCAACAATCAGAGATGTTTTATTTCTCCAGATTGTATTGAGCCGTGATGAAAGCTCAACATCTTTTGTTCATTTTTGTAAAATCCTAATGTTGAATTGCGGTGTATTTTTAATAAAAAAAAAAAATACCGTATCTGAATGTTGAATACATTCTTACACAGCGATTTATTTGTTCCCATCCTGACTTATTTACACCTATTAGAGCTGGGTGATATGATATTGATATTGATATTGACATTGTGATAAAAATTACATCACACATTTTGAGGTTAACGTCTCAATACTGTTTTTTTCACTGATCAATTCTGTTGTTACTCCAATAATAAGTAGCTGATTATATGCTGAAATTAATTCGCACCAGTTGTTTCATTTCACCTCATTTGTTTTGGGGGGGGGGGGGGGGATCTGTAGTTTATGCAGATTTTGCTTTTTTGCATTTTGTTTGCACTTCGTTAACAAGCCCATATATCATAATACATACCGGGTTTCTTAAAATGTCTTCAGATATCTTCAGATGTCATGATGTATTGCTGCCGTATCACCCACCTCTAACATAAAGGTGTTGATTGACTGTAGGTAGTGTTGCTGTAGTAATGTATATAACATTCAGTCCACTGCTGCTTTGTGTAAAAGGCTCTGTACATAAAAGGTGTTTATGAAACTTGTACAGTTTGTTCCTAGCTGCATTATGTTCTCCTGTGTAGGTGTTAATTTAACACTATAGCTACTGGTGTTAATCATATTTGGGCCTTTTTTTACTATATATTATACTTAAACCCGGTGACGTTGTTGTCACATCTCACGTTGTTGTTTTTTCCACTTGCATGTGTAAGTGAAGCATTAATTGCATAGAAATCCACTGAAATCAAGAAAGTACACTTTCAGTAGTCCGTGAACTTTATTTAAAATCAAAATCAGTCCACAAATATGGCATGACTGTGCAAGCCGTAGTTGCATAACAACATGTACAGTAGTGATACTCATTTTACCCCACTATGGAGAAACAAAATAAACACACATGATGGTAGACAGCTCTTGAACTAGGCTAATATCATTACCGTTATTAAATATTAAACAGTTAATACCTCTGTCTAAACAAACAAACAAAAAGTATAGCCAAAATGTAAATACACTCACTCATAACTGATTGAACGCTGCCGTTGCCGGAATATTAAAATAGAAGTGCACTGATGCTGTTTCTCCTAACTTACTGTAGCGCTTACAGAAATGCAGATGAGATGCATCTGGTGTGAATTCGGAGTGAGACTGGTCATACTGGAGTCAGTCAGAGAAGTACCACCAATATCGAAATCATGTCATAATGTCACCCAGCCCTAGTGTATGTAAAAAATCTATTATGAAATACAGCAATAAAGCATTATTTTACCTCAAGGTCACAACTACATGGGGGGAAAAAACCTGATATTACACGGTCTATAATGTGATTAAGAAATATTGGCATCCCAAGGTTATTGACTGTGAGCATAAACGTAGTGAATTAACACAGGTCTGTTGGACTAATTTACGCTTGTGTAGGTGTGAATTCAGCACTGCAGGAGATCTGTCTGTGTTTATGCTTATCATAGTTGGGCCTCTTCTGCTTTTAGATAATAAATCTTACAATCCTAATCTTAGATTAAGTAAGTGGTTTAGGATTTACAGCTTCCCACTTTGGCAAACAGTCCAATAATTATGTCTATACAAAGTCATTTATGCTAATTCATTCATTTATTCATCTTCAGTAATCTCTTTTTCCTGGTTAGGGTCATGGAGGATCCTGAGTTTATCTCAGGAACACTGGGCTTGGGGCAGGAATACACCTTGGATGGGGCACCAGCCTATTGTAGAGCACCATGCGCACACACATTCACACACTTGTTCACACCTAGGGGCAATTTAGCAAATCCAATCCACCTATCCACCATGTGTTTATGAGGTGGAGTAAAAATCATCATTGTTTTTTAATCGTATAAATGCTGACACACACACACAAACACAAACTCACACACACGCCCCCAGGGTGTATTGGTTTTTAAGACTTGGTTGCCCCATATAACCAGGAGCTGAGGATGCTGGGTAATTCTGCCTTGTGGCTACTAGAAGTCCCCAGTAGCTTTTCATCAGTGGTAGGGAATGTCACAATAATGGAATTTGACTTTCATAACATTGAGTTACACAGGAATAGATGATGACAGTGATTATTGAAATCTGATGCAGGATTTTTATAACAGGGTAGCCAGATTCTTGAGGATGGATGTGCATCAAGTATGCTGCTCCCAGTGGACTACATATTAAAGATATCCAAATTTTCAGAAATGTTTAAAGTAGGTTTTTATGATTTATAACCATAAAAATTCTATTTTACATGGGTTACTGGGTCACAGCTACACAAAAATAACTGACAGTGCATAATTTATCCTGAGAAAAAACCACTCACTATGAGTGAAAAGACATTATACTTGTGATGTTTTAGTTTCTACACCATAGTAGAACAAGGTTACAAGTCTATGGTAAATTTACAGTGGTGATTTATTTCATGAATATTTTTCCATCCATTCTCCGTGCCTCTTATCCTACGCATGGTCATGGGGGACCCTGGAGCCTATCCCAGGGGACTCAGGGAACAAGGTGGGAGGCACCCTGGATGGGGTGCCAGCTCATCGCAGGGCACAATCACGCATGTACACTCACTCACACACACACTACAGACAATTTGGGAATGCCAGTCAGCCTACACCACATGTCTTTGGACTGGGGGAGGAAACCGGAGTACCCGGAGGAAAAACCCGAAGCACAGGGAGAACACGCCTGTGCGCCCTGCAAAATGAATATTATTTACATTTGTCAAATATATTTTGGGGCCGTTGAGCTTTCTGTTCCACCAGTAGAACACTGAGTTGACTTTGGTGTTTGGACCCCTACATGTAATAACTGGTGGCAGAATGTAGCCTACTATGTGGAAAATTTGGATACCCAAAACCCATCAGTAGTGATGACTGGTTCATAACTGACCTCAGAGAAGTTGAGGAGGACACTTTAGGTTTGCCCATAGCCATTATGTTTAGCTCTCATTAGAGATTATGATTCCAGACTTTAACTTCCTGTTGATATGCAATGCACATCTGACATAGCTATGATATGTTTATGTGAGAACATACTATATGATATAAATCTGAGAGGTTTGTGAAGTGCAAACTTTTCACAGTGTTGCTAGTTTGATAGTTGCAGAAATGTTAGTAGATGGTAGTAATGTTAGCTTTTGTACCCTGTGTTAGCTTAGCATTTTTAATGTATGCTTTTTAAGTAATCAGTGAAGAGAACAAGAGAGAAAAGGAAGACATGCACAGGGAAAGAGAGAGATACGTGTAAACCCAAACATTGACCACTGGAGTTGGAGCGGTTTATGGAATAATGGAAGTACAGCAACACATCCTGCGTTGTGATATATTAACTACAAAGTAGGTCACATTTCTGCAACGTTTAACTCACTAAAACTTGGATGAGGTTACGGACCTGCAGTGAGGGCTTTTGATTGCTGTGTCGCCATTCACACTACAAATGTAAACGTGGTCACATGCACCCCTGACCACAGCAAATATGAAAGGGGCCTGAGTCTTTGTATTGAGTTGCTTAAGTGAGTGACCACTTGCTGAATTCAACTTTGTGTCTTTGCTGCTTATTTATGGCATTTTGTTGTGTTGGGATTGCTAATTTTCAGAGATATGGTGGCATTACCACCTTGTCACTGGACTGCTGTTTGTGCCAAAACAGAGCATCAATCTTCCTCGCCTCTCCCTCATACAGGCTCTCTCATATCCTCTCTTTTCCTTACTCCTACACGCTACTGGTGTGAGGAGTTATTTTAGAGAATGTCGCTCGGTTGAACATGGCCCCAGCAGGGCAGGGACTGTGCCAGTCTGCAACTGTGGGTATTTTTGGACCGTGTGTGGGCAGACACTACGAATCGCTGCCTTTCTTTCTGCTGCAAACGAAAAATGTTGCTGTGTGCTTATTCACTTTGCCTCAAATAGAATTGTTTTCCAATCACACAAGGATCAATACAATCATCATTAGTATTAACATGGAAATGGTGCTGCAGCAAAAAGAGCAGAGATATACAAATTTGAGTCACAACCTATTTGTTAGGAAAAAATCCACTTCCCATTAAAGATGCATCCATTCAGAAGTGGGTTACATACAAAAGTATGTATCAAACTCAGTGAGTGTCAAACCCAGTGAGTGTCAAATTCTGCCCAGGCCACTTCAGCATTTTTCTGAGCCCTTGAAGGGATGTAAACTAAGGCTTTTATTTTTTAACAATATTTTCTATTCTGTTACCTCACAGCTCCAGGGTCCCCAGTTTGATCCTGAGCTTGGGTTACTGTCTGTGTGGAGTTTCTACCTGTGTCTGCGTGGGTTTCTTCCATGTCCTCTGGTTTCCTCTCAATTCCCAGAACGTGCTGTTAGATGGATTGGCTAATATATATTGGCCCTAGGTGTGAATGTCTGTATGCGTGGTGCCCTGAGATGGACTGGCATCCCATGGCTTACTCAGGCCCTCTATACAGATATTTTTTTGAAAACTGTTTTTACCCTCCGTTTTCCAAAAAAATCCTGTCTACATGAACAGTATTTTCATTTTTGTGTTTTCAGTGAAAACTGAAAACTCCCCAAGAATAACGTTAAGAGCATTGCATTGAGTGGTAGAGAAGGGGAAATGTGGAAATACACCAACATGACCAAAAGTTCTAAAATGAAAAATGACAAAGGCAAGGCATTCATATGAGCGGACAGACAATGAGGTGGAACGACCGCCTGATGTTACACTTCAGTGTTATCCAAAATTTCCATTTCAATTTCAAGGACAAGTTGTAGCATATTTTGGCACCTCCACATAAGGGTCTAATAATAAAACAAAGTGAAATTAAATTGCATACATGTTATCAAATAAGAAATTACAGACTATAAACTAACTACCTGGCAAGCAGCCATGATGGCAAATTAATAACACATGCAAAACTACAACGGGAAACTCAAAACACAGAGAACAAACTATGTCTTCAAGAATATCCATATGTGGAATGGGCCTCAGTGTCAGATCGGGAGATTCCTAATAAATGCGTGTTCATAAATGACTCAGTGACTTCATTCCTCCTACTTGAGATCCAAGACATGTTCATGTTTCCATATATGGCTTCCAGACACACATATGGACCTAAGGACTGCCAAATTTGCATATATGAATAATTTCTGTAGTCTTTTGAGCTGCAGATCATATTGAATAATCAGCCAAGGTTAATTTAATATTATAATTCTGTCTCAAACAAATACAGCTTAGGCAATTTTTATGTTTTGAAAAATAATTTCAGCTTCAGGTCTAAGCTTTAGCTAGATCTCCAGTGGAAGGGTGTAAACGGTTTGTGGGGGGAGGAGTGTGTGTCTATTGTGCGTTCACTCTCTGGAGTATGAGTGATTTCACTGCACCACACAGGCCCTGAGGCAGTACACATACACACGCACTTACTACACGTTCTTGATGGCTCCTGCTGGTACGTGGGCTGTGCATGAGACAGAATTAGCATGTCCACCAGCTGCCTGTTCATCTGTGAGTGTGAGTGCTTTCCAGAGGCGCTAATGAGAGGCTGAGGGTTCTGATGTTAACATAAAAGGTCAGATGAATGAAACCTCTGGTTTTGTATTTCCATTGAACTTTTAATACGATCACACTGTATCATGTGGAGGCTTTGTGGACCATTAATGTAACATCATTATCCCTGCACTCCAATCAGAAGTTTATTTAGGATAACTGCATATATGCTAACTGCATGTCTAGTAGCTAACATTTTCTTTACTGTCTTGATGATGATGACTGATGTGGTAGTGATGATGGAGTGAGTAGAGTGCAGAGGTGCTGGAACACTGAAAGGCAGCCAGAATGGAATGGTGGAGTGATTTGCATTTGGCAGATGCCCTAATCCAGAGCTAAATAGACTTCCATTTATCCCATTTATAAAACTGAGCAGTTGCTCAAGGGCACAGCTGGCGGTGCTGGGATTTGAACTACTGAGCTGTCGGTCAGAAGTCCATTGTCTTAATCACTGAGCTACCAGTGCCCTACATAACAGCTGTAACCAATGAACAATACACCAACAGCCAAACCAAACAATTAACCAACCAACAATAACCAACCTGACCACTGGGCTAAGGTAAGCCGGTCAGAGTGATGGTAATACCGATGTGGTGGTTATGATGAGGTGATGATGAGGATGATTGAGTGATATTGATGGCTTGATTATGGAGAAGTGTGATGATGATAGAGTGAGTGCAATTAGGTTGGAGCAATGATCCAATGATGGAGTGAGTCTAGGGAGGGTGTAGTGAGCGTAAAGAATCTGATTGAGTGGTCTTTACTCCCTGATTGACTGAACTCCCTGTTCAGTCATGTTAGTGATAGTCCTGAAAGAGAGACTGCCATAATGGAGTGACTGTACTTGACTGAGTCTGATGAGCGTGAAGTAATGATCATGATGGAGAGATGGTCATGAGGAGATGATGTTGATGAGGGTGGAGGTCATTTATGCATATTATTTAGCTGGAGGCAGTTCGTCGGACTAGAGTCTGCATACAGGACTAAAGCCCAGAAAGGGGAGTTTTCCAGACTTTTGTAAAAAAAAAAAAAATTTTTTTTTTTTTTTTTCATTTTTATTTACTCTCTCTAGTCTGATTAGCAAACTGCTGACATGGCTTAAAAAAATGTCAAGGTTGGAAACAGAATGTTTAAAGATGAATGAACAAAAAGTATGCATTTATTCTCCCTGCATCATATTTAAACCAGAGGTATATCATCTGTTTTAGTCAAAAGTAACAGCTACGGAACAACACATAATCATTTCATACTGTCATACTTATAAACTAAGCTAATCATTAACGGTTAAGCATTTAAATGTAATTGTTGTCACTGTTCAGTCATGTTAGTCGCTTATCTGGAACTTTTCTAAAAGTGGACCTTTACAAATTTTAGTTGAATACCCCTGCAATAAACATTAAAGAAATGAGTAAGCAAGGTCAAAACTCTGTGCTAGTTTTTACACAATTGTTCTGAGTATAATGGGACAAAGAGGGCAGAGGTGCTGGAGCGCTGAAAGGCAGCCAGAATGGGCTTTTATGGAAGCCAGGAGAACAAAATACTGAAAAACAATAACTCTCTCTTTCATCTCTTTAATTTCTAGGGCCTGTGAGGGGGTTCAGAAAGAAAAAAGGTGTATTATGTCATTTCTTAATTAAGTCTCTTGAAGTTCTGCTTTGTTATGTCAGTGTGTCGTGGTGTGTATAAGCTGTTTATCCCTGCACTTGTATTGAACAAGTTTTTCCTTTGCTGTAGATCTGTGTAAAAGTTGGATGCCATTCAGAAAACTTAAAGTAGGGGTGGGTGATAAGGCAAAGTAAATATTTGAAACGCTAATTCAAAGGCACTCAAGTATGTCATTTGTAAGAAACAACAGTTAAGTAATATTGCACGAGCAACAGAGCAGGTTATAGTGAATATCAATCAAATTAGCAGAACAGAACTAACTGCAGTATAATAATGTTTATACAGGATTTCACTAAATTATTGGTTCTTTCTTACAAACCATACTCTCTTGCTATAGTGTGATGTATTAATATTTGAGCAGAATATCTCTTGCTCTCACTATCTCGATTGTTTCCCTCCCACTGTTTGTGTTGTTCTCGCAGTTGGACCTCACAGTTCGCACAAATACACACACTGAGTACTAGTGTGTGGCCAGTCTCTCACACAGAGCGCCTCTTTAAGCTCATCTCTTTATGATGAATAATTCAGCGCTGCCCCTCTCTCTCCTTTCTGTATTTGTGTTTTAGTAGCGTGTGTGTGTGTGTGTGTGTGTGTGTGTGTGTGTGTGAACCTCTCAGATCAGAGTGGCACAGCAGGTGAAATCTTTTGACGTTCAGATTTGGAGGTACTTGTGTCTTTGAGTGCATTATGAGTAAAGAGAGAGCGAGAGAGATGCACATACACACAGAGTGAGAGAGAGAGACACAAACGCACACTAATACATGCAAGGTCACATACATAATGAGTGATGGACTCCTTAAGGCAAGACACTACAGGTAGAAATGATGGTTATTGGGAAATCTTTTTTCGCATTTTTGGATTCTTCTGTTGAAATTTGATATTGCATTGCCACATTTTAAGAGAAAAATGTTTTTCAGTGTTTTGTTCTCTTGCAGCCACCACATTATCTGAAAGTTAGCAACTTTGAGGAGGGTTTTAAGCTCCACCCACTTGGCACAATCATTTACATTTATGGCATTTGGCAGATGCCCTTATCCAGAGTGACTTACAGAAGTGCTCTCAAGTCTCTGTCATTAAATACATTCTGATACTGGTTCACTAGGTCACAGATTAAGAATACCATCAGTATAAACACTCCACTGAGGAGGTAATGTATTAAGAGAAGCACACAGACAGTAAGATTTTTTTTTTTTTTTTTAAGTACTAATTTAAGTACTTCATGAAGAGTTAGGTCTTTAGACGCCATTTGAAGACTGCCAGTGACTCAGCTGTTCAGACATCTAGGGGAAGTTCATTTCACCACCTAGGTGCCAGAACAGAGAAGAGTCTTGATGCTTGCCTTCCTTAACCTGAAATGGTGGAACCAGAAATGCATTCACTTAATCCATCCATCCATTTTGTGTATCCATTTTCTCTTATCCTGGGGGAATCTGGAGCCTGTTCCACTCAGGAAACTCAGGGCACAAGGCGGGGAACTCCCTGGACGGGGTGCCAACCAATCACAGGGCACACAATTGCACACAAATTCAGTCAATATATGTCCTTATATATGTGTGTGTGTGTGTGTGTGTGTGTCAGTTTATGTCATTATGATACACTTTATGTGGCAGTTTGTTTCACAATTAGTAGGATTGCATTACATGAAATTGTGTTTATATTTAAATTCAAAATCGTTTTTTTCTGCGTCCAGAACCAAAAATCTTAATATGTATCAGTATCCCTAATTTTCCAAATTTTCTAAAACATTTATAACTGTTGGATTTATATTAGATTTTATGCTAAATAAAGGCATGAAAACAGTTTTTTATAACAGCGCATGGTATTTTCATGATTAAATTATAAACAAATGATATTCCAACAAATGCAGATTTCACGTGTGTTAACTGTGAAACGTACATTTTAATTCTAACATGATCCAAATGCTAGATTTTGGGTTTGTAATGTATACAAGTGTAAGCATGTTTAATTAGATGAAGCTTCATTTGCATAACTAAATGCAATTAAAAAAGTTCCAATACAAAATAATATTTGAAAGAATATGAGCAGGTGACTGGCAAAGATTGATTGTGATATCTATTTTCAAAACGTCACTATTCACCTGTAGTGTTTTCGAGTTTGTGTGTGTATGCGTGTGTGCCTTCCTCCCCAGCTTTAGCAGTGAACTGACGACACTGCAACTGCACGCTGTGCATCTGTCTCACACTTCATATGATTAGCTCGAGGTGTATAATGAAGGTTTGGATTAGATTTGCATCCAAACACAGTGTGAGCAATCATCTTGTAACAATCGTCCTGCTCTTTACTGCCTCCTGCCTTTTCCACTGGGAGTGTGTGTTTGTGCCAAGGCAGGTCTACGCTGAAGTCATGGACCCTTGATATCCCTATCCAATTTACTGTGCTGAGCTATAACTAGCTTTGTATTTAGGATATACAGGCTAGATAATGTTTATCCACTGCAATAATAGTATTTTGGTATAACACCGGATTATTTACTGTTTACTGACCAGCCTGCATTTTTCATTCATCTACAGATTTTTAAATAGGTTTAATTTAATAGGTGTAGTGTAATTTAGCAGAGGACAGATTTGGCTTATTTGGCAACAAACTTGGATAATAAAGAGTCTGTAAGCAAAATTTTTTAGTTATTGTCACATAATCGTTATTGACAGCCCAACATACCTATACATAATAATAATAATAATAATAATAATAATTTAGATTTTTTAATACATCAAAGTACTATTTACTGTAAAAAAAAATAGCAAGTGAAAATAACATGAATATAGTCAAATTGCTCTAATATTTCTTAGGATAAGATTACAGTTAAACAAATACATGATTATTAAACCGATTTCTAGACATTTTACTCATTTCAAGCTTAAAATCTTGTTCTTTTGGCAGATGCTTTTTTCTAATTTTAAGCACTTATTTCCAGAAAGAAGCAAAATTATCTGCCCCTAGGATAATTTAAAGCTGAAAATAAGTAAAATCATCTAAAATATGCTCAATAGTCTTATCTTTGATGTATAATAATCTCATAAGAAATATAAGGGGGAAAAAAGTATGAGCAATATAAACAAATATAAAAAGTAAAACAGGCAAATAATAAAAATGAATAATAGCAGTGACAGAAAAGAAAATAGTGTGTAAAAATAGAATAAAATTACTATAATTAAAATAATATAAAAATAACTTGCTAGTAAAAGTCAAACAAATAATAAATGCTAGTTATATGCGAAAGTGGGAAAAAAATGTTTTTTTATCTTTTTTTATGTGTGTGAGACATGGAGCCTTATGAAGGTCTATTATTATATAATTAAAATTTTTTATTATTATTATATAATTTTATTATAAGTTTTGTATGTGGAATATGGTGAAGGCTACCACTAGATGATCTTAAGACACAATTAGAAACAGTTTATCAGGTATTCAGAGATGTATAAAGGTATTAAACTATTAAGAGATTTAAAAGTAATAAAAGTTTACAATTCTAAAGGGAAAAAGGCAGCCAAGTAATATGATATTATGTTATATAAGAGTAATATGAATAATGATAAGTGTAATAAAGAGTACTACAAATAAGAGGAAAGAGTATACGAGTAATATAAACTAATCACATTCTGTTCACATTAGTTAGCTAGCCAGTGTGGTAGCAAATTTGAATTTTTGCTTAAAATTTGTTAGTAAAAATTAAGTTTGAATCTCAGATGGTATGCAGTGAATGAGGCTTATTGTAATTATATTTTAATATGTAATAACCACACATGTCTTTGACTTTTTCTGTGGAGAAAATCAGAAAACCTCTGGAAAAAAATCTGGTTGACTTTTATAAGTTAATAGCACACTATCTGTGATGGAGAACGCATAAGTAAGTTGTGGTGATCCACTTCTTCTTTCATTTTGGAGTGAAATGTGAGACTTACTGTATTATGTACACTGTATATTATTCATTCATTCATCTTAGTAACCGCTTCGTCCTGGTCAGGGCGTCAGTGGATCCAGAGCCTGTCCTGGAAACACAGGGTGTGAGGCGGGAATACACCTTGGATGGGACAACAGTCCATCACACGGCACCATGCACACACATTCACACACTCATTCACACCTCGAGGCAATTTTAGTGTAGCCAGTGAGCCTGCCTGCATGGTTTTGGACAGTGGGAGGAAGTGGAAAGGACAGGACAGTGGAAGAACATGTGAAACACTGAACAGACAGCAACCCGAGCACGTAACTAGGATCGCAGCAGGGTCCCATGGGCTGTGAGATGGCAGTGCTACCCACTGCACCATCGCTCCACCCCATGTTTATATTATAGTTTACTACACTTTCAGACAAAAAAGTTACTAAACCTGTAGCTTTTCTTGCCTCTGGAGTGATACCCACAAGGGTACATCTTTTATACCATTGGTATGTATCTTTTACTTAGCAAGGTCCATGTAGTGTACCGTTAAAGCTTTACCCTATATACTAATTATGGTCTATTTCAGTAGCTTAAATAATTTTACACTGTATCACTACACTATATCCATGGTGAAAGATACATATTAAAGGAAGTAACCTTGAGATTACCAACCCCAATGACAAGAAAAGGTCCAGTTTACTACTATTTTATTTTTTCCTGAGAGTGTAATTGCAAATTTTAAGAATTTTGGAATTTAAAATTTCTGTCTGAGAATTTGAGTTTTGACTCTCAATAAAGTCAACTTTAAATTCTTTTATAGTATCATATATTCCCCCTAAATCAGCTATAGTGCCCCCACCCCCCTTTTCATTTAGTATCTTTTACCTTTTTATTTTTTTTTTCTCATAAATTAAGAAAAAAATGAATACAATACTTCTTTTTTCTGTTAAAGTCAAATAAAGTTATGCTTAGGCCTTTATTTTCAGTCTTTTTTTTTTTTTTCTATGATGGATTTCACATTTGGTAGAAAATGGGCAGATTTGTGTGCATACTTAGTGCTCTAAATTTTCTGTCACATCACGTCTTAACCGTGTTTGTTAGAGTCACGTAATCGGCTGGTCAGTTGCTAGAAAATTGAACAGTGGCAAATATGTGATGTATTTTGTATGATATTTAATATCCATGTTATTTCTTCAAGATATCAGTCATCTATAACAAGTGAGTGAAAGCGCTATTAGTGATCAGTAAGCATACACCAAATTCTCAATTCCATTCACATGGTATTTCAGAATATTGCCTTTATCATCACAATCTTCACTGGTGGTAATGATATGGTTGGTTATGATTGGATGGTGAAGATGGTGGTAATGGTGTAGGACCCATCTATATTGTACGGTTATTGTACAACCTGTGTGTGTGTGTGTGTGTGTGTGTGTGTGTGTGTGTGTGTGTGTGTATGCAAATAGAAACGTTGAGATGCGCTGGTGTATTTGTTTGTTGGTTACCCAGAAAGCACACTACATCAGACCCCCCTGTGGAAAGCCCAGTGTCCTTTCATTAGATCTGTTCTGACACAGAGTCTATACTTGTATCTGCCTTTTAAAAGCAACCGGCATGTATAACATTGGTGTTGTAACTCTCTGCCCTGCTGGTGTTCTCGGTTTGCTTGGCTGTGTTCTCATTCTGATGCTCCGAGGCAGAGATAATGAACAGCAGTGGCATGTTATAAAAAGAGAAATGCATTATATAAATATGGTATGAGAACAAGGTTCCTTCAGGGAGGAGGGGGAGAGAGAGAGGGAGAGAGAGAGAGACTCAAGGGCACTGCAGCATTGCTCAGGTTCACTTCAATAAAACAGACAAAGGGATGAAGGGCAAGTTATTCATATCCACAGAGAGAGGAGGAGGTGGAGAAGAGGAAGAGGGAATTTAGAATGTAAAGTTAGTGAAGGAAGAAAGGCAATTATCAAATGATTGTGGGAGACAAGGAAAAGGAGAGAAAGATGGAGTGATAGAGATACAGTCAAAGGGAAAGGAAGATCGGAAGATCAAAAAGAGGAGCAGGGGTGAACAAATTAATAGGACTAACAGAATGTGTATTTGTGCTATTATTTTTTTATTTGTTTATTTGTTCATTCGTCTTCTCGGTTCATTTGCCTTACCCTGCGTTCACACTAGTGAGCGATAAGTCAGTTGTTGTAGATTGTCTCTTGTGGATGTGTAGCGAGCGCTACTGTTGTCGCTCGTGGGTGTGTTTTAGTGTTGTTAGTTCTGATGAGAACGGTACTAGCCAAGATGCATAGCTTACAGCACGCAGTTTAAAACGATATACATTTTACTTTTGTTTAAAAATGATTTCTGATTTTTATCAGATGAAAAAAGTGTGAAAATTGATGTCCGCTACTTAGTTTTGATCCCACACTTAGTTTTAGCTTTGTTAACAGATTAGCAGCAAAAACTACCCGTGCTAGTAGGGTTGCCATCCATCTCAGAATACAGAATCGTCCCGTATTGAAAAATATATTACTGTTAACTGTACAGTTTACCGTAGAGCTTTTCTGTTGCTCATGATGGAGTGTCTGATCTCTGATCCTTTTACCTCAGACTTCTCCTGAGGTCGATATGGTATGTTGTTGTTTAATACATTTTTGTTATCCACTGTTCTTTTTGGGTTTCTGACTTAATGATGAGGGTTTTCTGGAATAGCATTAACTGATGAAAAAAATTAGCCGTAACATAATTAGGCTCTATCTGGGCTAACTATCTAACTAACAGGGACACTATCAAGCTAGCTAACATTAGGCTAAATATTAGATTGTGTAAACAAGTAGCCAAGTTTGCTAACAAGTTAGCTAACGTCAGGCTAACTATTATATTAGGCTATATAACTAGGACTAATCAGTTCAGTGCAAATTTGCCTAATCATGCTGATAATATCCCATTATTTTATAATTCATAAATATTATAATTTATGATTTAAAACTTTAAATAAATAACTGTACCAGTCTATTCTTATAATTCGTAAATATGATGTATTGAAAAAGTTTTTTTTTTTATTTAAAAAAAAAAAACAGGGTCAACCTATCCATTTTTATTCAGTAATCCATACAATGTCAGATCATCATTCTTCTCTGATTATAGATGTTGTTGAAATAATACAATTGTAAATCCATTGAAGCAGGAAAATGTTTTACAGGCAGCAACTCGACGCCAACGGCACTGATGGGGGGATGCCTCCACCACCAAGTCTGTTCCTTCTTGTTACTAATTTATTTGCCTGAAATACCCTTAAAATAAATTTCTTTTTAAAAAAATAAAAGAAGAAAAACTATCGAAGACATTTGATCTTGCTTGACCTTGTTTAGATCAGTTCCAAAATCTAATCAGTTCATTCGCTGGTCACAGTGGCTTAATTCCATATAAATCCTACAAACATTCAACCACTTGTTCTTGAGATATCACAGTAACGACAGTCTTAAGGCGTTTTCACACCTGGCTTGTTTGGAGCGTTTGTTTCGGAACCTGGTGCGTTTTCTCCTTTGGTTCGGTTTGTTTAGACGTATATGAACACGGCAATCGCTCTCGGATCCGCACCAAAACAGTTTGCAAACGAACTCTGGAGCGGTTCGCTTGTGGTGAGAAAGTAATCCGATCCAATGGACTAACGGACCAACAATGCATGATGGGAACTGCGTTACTTAAAAAGTGTGTTTGTTTTGCTAATGGCTCACATCATGAATCGCAGTTTAACTTGGACCAAAGACTAAAGAGTTGCAATTTGGCCTGACGAACATATTTCTGAACAGCTTTCAAAAAACATTTGTGAAATCCTGAAAAGCTATAGCGATTAAATACCCTGACAAGCAATAGATAGGTTGATAACCATGAGCGTGCCTGGTGGATCTTTGGTGATGAATTCTGTGGGTGTGGGCATGCCATGGCAATTCACTTCTCTTCATTTTAAAATGACGTGTAAGGGTTCTTCTCCGAAACAGATGAATTGCAACAATGTTGAAACATGAAACATCGTTTCCCGCACAAACTGATAAATTATAATAACTACAGATAAAAAGAAAGCCACAATAAACTCACAGAGCTGCTGTTTATCCACTCGATGGATGACCGCTACAAGCAGAACTCCAGAACATAAACAGACGCACTCTGTCCAATGAGAGGACAGTTTACGTACATGTGACCTGTATAAACACATTTTGGTACGCTTTGAAATGTTGTCTTGTGAAAGCAAACTGAGCCAAGGAGAAAATGTGACATTGTAAGAATATAAGTCTTCGTTTTGGAGCAAAGCACAGATCTACAGGTCTGAAAATGCCCTTAGATAGATGCACAGACCTGAAAACGTAATGCCTCCACCACCTATAGGAGGCATAAAAATGCTAGTGGGACCCCTATGTACTAGTTATGTACACTCACCAGAGGCACCGCCATATACCTGTATATCTTCTTCTAACTAGTTAAACACAAATTATACAACAGGAAGTCAGGTCATTTGATTGGTCAAGCAGCGTGTGTGCTTTTATTTAGTATAACCACACTGGGACGTTTCATTGTTTGTATCACTCGTCTCTGTTCACCACATAAAATTCCACTTCCTAGTTCAAAACAGTTACTACATTAGTGTTAACAAAATCTTCAGCGGACATGACAAACTATGCATTTTTCATGAATACAACTTTTGACTTAAGATATGAAAGCTTGTCAGATAAGGATTGAAAGAAAGAAAGGAAGCCAGTTTCACCAGAAACACCTTCAACAGGCCCGTACAAATCAATGTTAGCTAGCTAGCCAGCTAGCTGAAGGGCTATAAAGTGAGTGTAGTATCTTCGGCATCTATTTTCACTAGTGGAGTAACAATAACCAAAACATTGGGCCATATTGTGTCCGAAATGTCAGTTACTTGATGTTAATTTCTTATTTATAGAGCTGTTGTATAAAAGCAATAAAAGCAATCGTGCGGTTATACTGAACATCGACACAGCTGCGATTAGCTCGTGCAATATTGCTTAAGTAAATAACACACTAATCAGTGTGAAAATTGGTGGTTTGATTTGCATGTTACATGACAGGTGTCGTATTAGCTATTAGCAGTGCGAACTGTACAAGTATACTAGATACAAACACTTTCCAGAGACACCAACGATCTCTGCTGCTTCCTTCCAGTCATTATTTTTCTTTGTAATGTCTCTACATTTAATGAGAGGTCATACATGACAGGATAAGATGAAGTCTTGATTATAAGATTTCTCCCTAAAGCAGTACATGGGAGCTAATTGCAGGTAGGAACTAAAGTTGTGAGAGGAGGTAATGTACCACACACACACCATACCACTGGTCTGACGAATCTTTTGTGCCACTCATTTGGATTTGTCAGTTTACCCTCCATGATTTGCATAAAGTTGAGAAAATCTCTACTCGTTTGTTGTGCTATTGCTTTGTCGCTTGGCTCAGTGTCACTCACACACATAGAAAATGAATGCTCGTCTGTACGTTTTCACTCACTAGTGTAAACCCAGAGTTAGTCTCTATTAATGGACTTAAAGTTCCCATGAAATCATAATTGAAATTTTGTGGCTTTTAGTGTATAATATGTTATTCCTAAGGTTATCAATAAGCTAGTGTGCTCCAAAACAATGACAAAATTCGCATTACAGATCAACCAATACAGATCAACAATTTTGATGACATCATTCTGCACTTCAGCTTCTCATCAGATTTTCTGTCCAATCAAATGCTCTCTAGAATCTGAAGTGTCCTTCCCTCAACATTATAAAAATCACCTTGCTGAAGTTGCCGTTGTTGAGCGAGAGGAGAAATATCAGCAAGCATGGGTCATAAATGTGTCTTCGGCTGTTATTCAGTTTTCCAGCTGTAAGTTGGTTAAGGAGGAAATGGCTTGAATTCATTCACTTTGAAGAAGGAGGTATTTGTGCCAGCTCAAGGCTTTGTGACAGCTGTAGGCTGTGAGGTAAGCTAAACGCTACTAGCTATTTAAAAAAGGGGAGGAGCCACTTGATATGTCCTGCCCTGACTTCCTGTTTCAGTGGAAATTACGTCAACACATCAAATAACGCTGCACATTTCAAGGCACTTCACGGGGTCTTTAAGTAAATAGCTGGCCATATATTACTACATTACTACTAAGGAGCAAGATGGGGTGATGAATAAAGCAGGACGAGGAGAAACGATGTAGATGGAAGAATTGAGAGAAAATAAGAGAGGGTAAAGAGAAGAGGAAGACTGAGTGGTGGAGAGAGAGATGGGAGGAGAAAAGGAAAAGAGATGGAATGATGAAAAGAAGGGGAATAGAGAGAGAATGATGGAAAGAGGTGTAGATGGTATAAAAGAGAGGCACGGGAGAGATCAAGTGAAGAAAGTATATGTCTTCTTAATGAGATGGAGATGGTGGAAGAGATTAAGAGTGATGAAGAGGAAGTGAGAAAGAGAAAGTGTGACCTCATTAGTGTCCTTCAGACAAAAGAAAATGGCACTGGGGGTTGAGCAAGAGAACTAAAAAGGGAGCAAGGGTGCTTTTTATGGATACTCCGCTACATGAGTGTGTACTTGTGAAGCTATTTACTGGCTGCTTTTTTTTAGTGGAATAAGTATGCTTTAAAAAAGTGAAGAGTGAAGTAAAAAGGTGTAGTTAGGGTGATTGGGATATCTGTCCTGCACTGATGCTTAGAAGTGTGTTCGCGTGTGTGCGTGCATGTGTTGGCATGTTTTGGCGTGTGTGCGCGCGTGTGTGTGTGTGCGAGTGTGCTTTGCTCTTGCAGGTTTGCAGGTATAATCAGCAGTGTCCACACACACCCGTTGGTTCCTATCCTTATGAGGATGTTCCATTAATTATTAATGCAGCTAATTAATTCTATCCTGCACCTAAATCAAACCCTGACTTTAACCTCAGTAACCAAAAGCAAATATTGAGGGACTTATAGCAAATATGGGGGGCATATCTTATCATATCGTTCGATACGAGGCTCTCGATTCGATTCATCACCGATTTCATCAATTCGATTCATCACCGCAAAAAACATTGCTTACAGTACGTGAGGTGTATTAAACATTTAAATTTAATCAAGTCCACACCCCTCGTCTGAAAATGTAGTTTTCTTGAATCAGGATTGGCTATAGGGGATTTAAAAAAACTTCTCCTATGCATGCTGTTTTTCACGAGTTAGTACGCTAGCATACTAGCCAGTGCTATATCGTATACACACACGCACATGCACACAGCAAAGTTCATTGAACTACAGAGAGCTGTGGCTTTCACAGCACAACTAGCTGAGAGCGGAATGTGAAATAAAATGCCCTATGGTTCAGACACACCCCCCTTATGTCATCCTGGCAGTGTTGCTTGGTATTTTTACGGCAAATCAGAAATGCGTGCGCACCATGGTGACTTTGTTTCCCATGCAAACACAGAAAAGGAAGAAAAATGTGGCTCCCTTTTCCAGTGCCTGAATATTCTGGGCTAGTTTCAGGTCTTTTTGTGTGATGTAGTTGGGGTAGAATTTTGCTGCAATCTGGCAACCCTGTTTAATTAGCCATGTGTTGTTTTGTTGAATTCTAATATACAGCTTTTGTAACTTTCTGTGCTGCTAAGAGTCTATGGATTACACCCCGGGTCATTATTAAGTTTAAATTATTGTATTGTTATAATGTTGAATGTTTCACTTAACTGAAAGTGGAAACCTAAGGCCCATATTCACGCAATATTTATTTATTTTTTGATGGGTGGAAAACTATCTTAGAAAGACACCACTCTATCGCATAGGATCGCATTTGAATTTTGTGTATCGTTACACCCCTAGACCAGGTGATTTTTGAGGACATTTGACCCCATCTTATCTTTATGAGGACATTTAGTCCTTTTTGGTTCTCACAAAGCACACCCATATATACATACAAAAGGGCTTTGGTATTATGTGACATATCATATTGTGAATAGCAAATAGAACAGCTTTATGGCAATAATTCACCACTTTGTTTGACAATCAGATCACATGACTTCAGTAAGTACATACACAATTATGTGATGACTAAACGTTTGGAATCAATACACCAGTCACAATATTTACATTGCAGCCAAGCTGATTCATGGTGTGTGTCAGGAAAAAGTTACGAAAGTTGACGGAGATTGATTGGATCTGTGTGTCTGTGAAGGACGTATGGCCTCAGTGGCTGCTTTAAACATGTTTTCTCTGTGACAGAAAGCATTGTGAGAAAATGTGATATTGCACAAACAGAGCATACAGTTTATGAGATTGGGAGACAGAGAGAGAAGGAACAGGCAGACAGACAAGAAACTGATAAGAAGAGAAAGAAATGGAGAACAAAGGGACATAGAAAGAGGTGAAATAGTGATTGAAAGAGTAAGAAAATGCGAGAAAGTAAGGAGTAAAGAAAGAGAGAACAAAGGATGGAAGACAGAAACAGGAAGAGAAGGATGGCTGGAGTGTTAAACCCACAGTACCTTCAATTAGCTTTAGATGGGCAAGGTGATCCTGTCATTCTGATTAATGATTCTGTAGTATACACACACACACACACACACACACACAGTGCTTCTCATAAGTTGAACATTTCATGCCATCGCAGCTTGTATACTGCACCTGTGCAATTCTATCTCTCTGACTCTCTCTTTCACTGACTGACATTCTGACTCATTCTCTCTCTGACTCTCTCTCTCTCGTTCTCTCTCTGACTGTCTCTGACACTGACTCTCTCTCTCTCTCGTTCTCTCTCTGACTGTCTCTGACACTGACTCTCTCTCTCTCGTTCTCTCTCTGACAATGACTGACATTCTGACTCATTCTCTGACTCTCATGAGACACTCTGACTCTGTCTCTCACGACTCTCTTTCTCTCTGACTCTCTGAAACTCACACTGACACACTGCTCTCTATCTAACACTTTCAGACATTCTCTCTCACACTCTCTATGACTCTCTGATACTTGCTACAGATCTCTTTCCCTCTGACTCCCATTGATAGTGACACACACACACACACTCTCTCTCTCTCTCTCTCTCTTTCACTCTCACTCTCTCAGCTGTTATGTTGTCCAGCTTTGCCTGTTTTTTGTTGCTGTGCTTTGCTGTGCTCAATTGTGCTTTTTCTAACCATGACCTTGCTTTCCTTTTGTTTTTCTTTCTTTCTTTTCTTTTTTCTCTCTTTCTTTTGTTCTTGTTTTTATTTGATGTTTCAGATTTGCATATCCATCCCTCCTTCATTTGCCTTTGCTTCAGTGAGAATGGCAGGCGGAGCCCCCTCTGACAAATACACTTTTCTCTACCCGACAGACAGCAGCTTAAAGAGGTCAGTGTAGAGACTGCTACTGTCTAAATCAACCCCATATCTACAAGGAGGTGTATCTGTGCATATGTGTGTGTGTGTGTGTGTGTGTGCGCGCGCGTGTCTGTGTGCGTGTGTGTATGTACCGAAATGTGAATTTACTTGCGAAATGTGTTGTTCTGAACTTTCTGTGTACTGCTGTTTTCACCACCTTTGTTATAGAGAATGGTTGACAAAATCAGTTCTTAAATGCATCATCTAAGTATTTTTTTTCTTCACTCAACACTGATGTACAAAATGTCCATACATGTACACTTACTATATAGAGCATAGCACAGGGGTCTGCATTCTTATCTGCGAAGGACCAGTGTGGTTGCAGGTTTTTATTTAAAATATATATATATATTTAAATAAGTAGAAGCTGTTTAAATGAATTTCTGATAGCATTAGCATGTAGCCCCTATTCAGAGCATTCTGGTAACAAAGAAGCGAATTGCTCTGTTCAAATGTATATCATCTTTGCAGCTTTCATAATGAGAACTCAAGGTGTTTTCCAGAACGTCAAAGAACAATTGTCATAGAATTGCTAGTTAGCAGCCACTGTTTCTCAATCATGAGAGGACACCAGCCACAAACTGCCAAGCACAGCTTAGATCTGATGTAAAGGAAAAATACTAAGAAATTTATTTTTTTTTTTAAACATAGATTTTGTGGATTATACACACAAATACTGTATAAATGCTACAGTGATGTTAGCTGGTAGCTGTGGAGCTGAGAGAGTGTATTTGTCTTCTTAACAGTTAGTTTTTTTGGATTAGACTCTCTCTCTCTCTCTCTCTCCCCCTCTCTCTTTCTTTCTCTTCTGGTGAGTGTGTGTGTCTGGGTCTGTGTGTGTCTCTTGTTGTGTGTGTATTTGCCTTCTGTTATTTGTGCCTCTGTGTGTGTCTTCATCTCTCCCTGATTTTTCCCCAAATTCCATGTCATCTGTTTTTTACAAATGTTTTGTTTTGTGTATTTGTGTCTTTGAAAGCTGTCTTTTGGTTTTGGGTCAGTTTTATAGTGCATATTTGTACAGAATTAATATCTTCATACCTCCCTCCCTCCCTCTCTCTCTCTCTCTCTCTCTCTCTCTCTCTCTCTCTCAGTAAGAGCAGAGTATCCAGTATGAACCCCATGTACAGTCCAGTGCAGCCCGGGACTCCATATGGAAACCCCAAAACCATGGCCTACACAGGTAAGAAACGCTGAATCAGGTCGTGACAGACATGCTGAGATGTAATATCCTTCTTTGAAATGCAAAGTAATGAGAGATTAGATCCCTGGATAAGCTGCAGAGAGCATGCTCCTGAAGGCAGTGCTTCAGCGAGAACTGAGTGCTGACTCACATTAATTTTGAAAATCATTAAGTGACAGAATTAGGGTGCTTTTGTTTTTTTGTTGTTTTTTTTTTTGCAAAGAACAACTTTTTTTTTCTTCTGTGCATTTTGTATGCACCATGTAGTATGCACCATGCATACTGGTCACTAGTGATGTCATGGTGTTGTTTCCTTGTAGTTACTGAGATTAAGGTTAGGGTTAGGTTTATAATTAGCTGCTTTAATAATTTTCTTTGCAAGGTCCTACAGATATTGTGTGTGTGTGTGTGTGTGTGTGTGTGAGAGAGAGAGTGAGTGTGGGTGTGGTTTTGGGTGTGTGTATTTGTTTGTGAATGTCTATATGAACCCAAGTGTTTGTCTGCCTCCATGGCAACACTCTGCTTGTCTGCTGGAATGAGAGCCAGTGTAAATAAACACTTTAACACTACAGTGCAAGCGAGCAAAAGACTCTCTTTCTTCTCTAAGAGACAATTAGCAGTGCAGTTGTGCAACAGAGAATGTGAGAGTGCATGTGTCAGCGATGAAGCTAAGAAGGTGGATTTCAGGTTGTAACCCTCCCTGAAATATTTTGAGCGTTCCAAAGGCTTTCTTGTGGGTGGTTATCATAACACACATACAGCACAGCTGATTATATACACGTGCAATAACATTTTGTGCAGTAATTGTGCTTATAACATCGAATCTTAATAATTGACTCTTGAATCAAACACATTACATAGTTTGTTTAATCACATTTTATTGACTTCGAGCCACTATGATGAGAAACAGGATTAACCAATCAGAATAGATCTGGTTTTATAAGATAAGATGCATTTTCTTCTGAAATACTATCATATTATTTTAATAATTTTCAACAGAACTATCAATAAATGTGTTTTATTTCCTTTGCCCATTAACATTATTAATATAATAAGATTGGTTGATGGTAAATTGTCCTTCGACAATTGTCTGGCATCCACCCAAAATATATGAGCATGCCGTACTTATTGCACTTATAATTGTAGAGCACACATTTTATTTAACATATTTCCTCATGCTTTGCACCTGGCTACGCCACTGGCATGTGTGTGTATTCAAAGTATAGCACTGTAGTGTCAACCGCACTGCTGAGAATAAAACTCTAAAACTCAATTACAGAGATAAAGAGAGAGAAAGAGAGAGAGAGAGGTGTAGAGCTGTTACACTGCGATTATGTGATACAGAACTTGCAGTCATTTGCAGAGGTGATGGAGGGGAAAATGTGTCTGTACTTACTCAGATGGATATAAAAAAGATCAGAGAGAGACGGATGCAAGTAGCAATAGAAAGAGAGAAAGGGTAAGAGGAAAAAAATCGATGGAGACAGAGGAAGGAAGAGACAAAAAGAATCCGAGGTTGAGAGAATAGCCATTTGGCTTGCTGTATTTGGGTCAGTATCTGTGCCCTAATGTGAACTTGATTTTCTCCTGAATCAACATCCCTTTACTGTTCCTAGAATCATTGTTATCTGACGTCATCATTATTTTTATTGGGAAAAAAAAAGTCAGAATGGGTGTGAGAATTGGCACACCTCGATATCTTGATCCACCGCTCACTGGCCATCAGCGTCATAACAAAGTGCTCCCATACACCAGGTCTTAAATATTTGGGGGAAATTTCCGGTTCCTGCTGCGTAGCCGTTGCTGTTTTTCCCGAGCTAACATGCTAGTATTGGAAAAACAGCTCGCTTAGGAGATGTGTTTTTAATTTTAAACCCACGTAGATCTGAGATAAAGAGAAAGCTACATTTTCTGAGGAGGAACTGAGGGATTGATTAAGTTTAAATGGTTATTACACCTCACACAAAATATAAGCATTTTTATTATTATGTATACTCTGGGGGGGGGGGGAGGTCTTAACAACAAATCATTGGTTAGGAAAATAGCAAGAATTAAACAAATAGATGAAGTAACTTAGTATGAGAGAGTTTTTGCCTTTGGTTTCTTTAAGCCTTGTGGGTAAACTTGCAGACAGCTTTTTACAGAAAGAAGAGTCAATGTTGTTCCATTCAACGTTGATGGCTTCAAACAGTTGATGACTAGTTGAAAAATGTTTCCTGGTTAGTTTGTGTTTAATGTGAGACCAAATATTCTCAGTAGGGTTCAAACCTGGACTCTGACCAGACCAAACCGTGAGCGTGATTGGCTTGTTCTCAGGATACTTTTTGGGGGGCTTTGCAGTGTGGGAAGGAGCATTGTCTTGTTGAAAAATAAAATCATTCCTCTTTAGACAACAGCTTTTCAAATGTGGGAAGCAAGCCTTTCTTCAACATTCTCCTGTATTCAAAGCAGTAACTGACTTCTCACAGTGAAACAGCTCACCAGCACCAGCAGCTGAAAAGGCTCCCCACACCATGACACCTCCATGCTCTTCCTCCATGCTTAACTGTGGTAGAGATGCATTCACTATTGTATTTCTCATCAGATCTTCAAAGACACCTCTCTGGAGCATCATCATGCAACTCAAATAGTGATTCATCACTCCACACTACTCTGCTGAACCACTCTGAATCAAACTTTCCATATTCTGCCAAAAAAAACTTCATTCTGGCTTTGATGTTTCTGAGACAGCATTGGCTTTTTAAAACATCTTCTAGATGTAAAATCTGCTTTAGATAACCAGTCGATAGCCAATTTGGCCTTGATCCATTTTTTTCCCCCTCAGGAGTGCAGTCTGTTCAATAATAAAGTATTGAATCGAGAGCCTCATCTTGGATGATGCAATACACCATATCGTTCCCACCCCATGATGTGTGTTCTGTAGCTATGCTTAGCAACTACACTGAGAGCCTGGAGAAGTAACACCAGATTATAATATCTTATGTTATTTTTCTTACTATAAAATTATACTGCATGTTATACACTATATGGCTAAAGGTTTGCGAAAACCTGACAGTCACAATTATACCTGCCTTTTCAACATCCCATTCCAGATTTAGTCCACCCTTTGCTGTTATAATAACCTTCACTCTTCTGGGAAGGCTTTCCTCTAGATTTTGGAGCATGACTGTGGGGATTTGCCCATTTAGCCACAAGAGCATTAGTGAAGTCACATATGGGTGTGATGGTCAGGTGTCCACCAACTTTCAGCCATATAGTGCATATTAATTTTATAGATTGATAAGCTCAGTAGCACTAGCTATCTAACTATATTTAATTCTTTACTTTAGGGTGCCAGTAACTAGCTAGTTGGTTTTATACTTTGATAATATACTCCAGTGACAGCCTTCATTATCACACTAGCTAGCTTATTTAATATCAGTGTTTAGCAAACAGATTCTTTACCAACTACAAACACATTTTATTTTATTTCAGTTTGGTGCATAAGCATGATGGTAATATAATAGCATGTATAAACAGTGTAGGTGATTTCTGCCAGTGGAACAGTATCTATTACATCAGATACAGCAGGACCAGCTCGGTCTCTATGCCAGACATGGCAGTTTCAACTTACTGTTCCTGGAGAGTTGTGCCCCGTGTGTGTTGTGTGTGTCTGACAACTCTGCTGTTCAGTATGGCAGTGGGTGCTATGTGTTTCACACTCACTCGACTGTATCTTATTAAGACAGACAAGTGGTAATGAACACCATCTGGACCCATCCTGTTCAATCACCAAGACACCCCCCAACCCCCAACATCTCTTTTTCTTATTCTCCAAACTTTCTAATGTTGCCATGGAAGATTTACATTAATATATCACAGCTGATGACTAAATTGGCTTCTTAGTCGTCATCCTTTTGAGACACGAACTGACATTTCTGCATCTTTGTGTTTCTTTGATTTGTGTTGATTATATCTTTTCTCGTGTGTGTGTTTATTAGGTTACCCAGCAGGCTATCCTACTGCAGCGCCTGCCTACACACCAAGCCTCTATCAGACAGGCAGTCCAGGGTACCCTCCAGGTGAGAAAAACACACACACACACACACACACACACACAGTATTCTGCATGCTCACTTATACCTCACTTATTAAGTAGAATTTGATGCCAACAAAGATGCCTCAACTGCCAACAACTCTAGTCCATGTTACTAATTTGTATGCCGCAGATAGACTTGAAATATACCATGACCATGTTTGGAACCACGCCAGAATGTAATCAGCTCATCTGGTGGTAGCAAGGATTAGTCTATACAAATCCTATATTTAACCTATATTTAATTTTGTGTATGGGGTGTAACAATAACACAATACAGTTCAAGGCCCGAATTTATAAACTTGCTATACAATTCAAGACCAAAGGCCACCCCTCCTTACTTTTACAGACTTTCTCTGTCATTTAGTAAAATAAAAATACCATCCAGAGGAAGGTGGACATTGGATGAAGTCGATTTTATAAAATATATTTACCTTGACCACAAAATCACTGTACATCAGAACAGTCCCACAGTGTGTGTATAAGAGACACAGGATCTCCTAAGCTACAAAAATTGCAGTAAGGAGGAGGTGAGAGGTCAGTCATATGCCTTACACATGAGGTTGACATGAGGTTACACACAAGTATAGATGGCATGATGGTTGGGAATTTTTGGTGGTTTTAAATATGTTAATGTACGCTGTGTCCTAGTCAAAAGGTCTGCTGCATAATGAAAAGTCTACAGCCCATAATCTTGCACCTTGTATATGGTGCCCTAAATATACAGTGTAAAACAGGGTGGGTACTTAATTGATTACCCTCTTATTTTCAAGTTATTGCACCGAAAAGAATTTTGTATCAGCAGTCTGATGGACTGATAGCAATCTCAGATAAATCTTAGATAGTCAGAAAATGGGCCTTGAACATAAGTGTTTTCTGTATGACAAACAGGACAGAGCTGTTGAAGAAAAACTGTTTCAGACATTTGACCTTGCTGTGACCTTGTCCCAGTTTGGATCGATTCCATAATCTAATCAGTTTGTCTGCTGGTTACAATGATAATTCCTTATAAATCCTATAAACAATCAGCCACTCATTCTTCAGATATCACAGTAACGCGCAGGTGGACGGACGCACAGACAACTCGAAAGCATATTCCATTCATTTCAAGCAACAGAAACAGCTCGTACAACCCTCTAAAACTCTTACTCACCATGTACATCACACATAATGTTTGTGAAAATAAAGTGTTTTCAGCTATAGACAGTATAAAGCTTGGCAAAATAACTCAATTTTCAGCAAATTTTAAATAGATCAAAATGAGTGAGTGAAATTGTTACTGGGTAATTTGTTAACGTGTGCTTTTTGTCAGCTAATGACTGCATAATACAGCTCCGGCATGTTCTTAGCGTTCTGCCGTGTTTAGCTTTGCTCTATACATGATACATGTTGCAGTTAATTCAGTAACACTGTAGCTGAGAGCCCTGAGCCAGACTACATAAGTGTGTGCCAGTGCGTTAATCACATAAAACACTTCAGCAGCAGGCAAATTAGTTAAAATGCAGATTCCAATGATTGGTAACAGATAGTGAATATTGGAACAAATTATCAGCCGGACAATGGATTGATGGTTGGGTGGATGGATGGAAATATCTAATGCACTACATAAGTATGTTGCTTGCTTTTTATGATTAAAAATCGTGTTGGTTTTTGGTAACATTTACCAAAAACATTTACAGTTATTCCTTTGGCTTGATGAGCTTATCCAGCGAGTGCTATTCAGAGGCCTTGCAGTGGGATTTGAACTTCTAACTTTCTGATCACTAGCTACAAACCATATCGAATGAGCCATCATTTTGTACTGCTTAACACTTTACAGAAGCTAGTAAACTCAGACACACAGACACGTGTGTGTGTGTGTGTGTAGGTAGCGAGCTGTTGGATATAAATGGTGTTGGATTAAACTCTCTGACAGCCTCCAGTGGCTGAGACGTCCTGTTCTCTCCATCCTAACAGATGGGTGTGAAAAGGTGTAGGCAGAGTTCAGGGCAGAAACACGCACACACTGGGCATCATGCCTCGTCTGGGCATGTGTACGAACTGCTGGGTGCGTATTAACACCTGTGGAGAGTCGAGCTGGCACTGTACAGTGTAACATCCATCTTTTTTTCATCTCTCTGTCTCTCAGGGTCAGTGTTGGGTGTAACGCATGGCTAAATAACACGTTATTGTAATTAAATTATTTTCCCCTTCATTTTTAAGTAATTTAATTACAGTTACTTATGATGTACTTGCATTACATACTGTATAGACTTTCAACAATTCTATGTAAAACAGTATTGAATTTAAAATCTAAATTTATCATCTAAAGAGAAAATTTGCTTTCTAATTTAACTTGGCCCCTTTAAATTCATTAGGTATAGGCAAGCGTGGGTGCAAACGTGTTCGCGCCAGGTGGCTGTGAAGTCGCTCGAGTTCAAGGATGTGAGCAGAAACGAGTGGCTGTTTTGCTACATGGAAATAATCCCATTTTTTCTTTTTTTTGACACATGTAGACAAGAACATCACGGTAAAATGTAATTTATGTCCTGGGGAATAACACTATCAGCCTTTCTCCAAAGCACAAGTAACCTACTGAAGCACCTGACACAGCAACATAGACAAACACTTTTGAGTGATCTGTGTACAGCAAATGATGAAACTGTGGCAAGCCCTGTTAAGCAGGCAACACTTGATTTCACCTGTTATAGGTTTTGTGAATTTCAGCATAATGCCAAGTGCACACTGCATCAGGTAGGCCTTATTAATTAGAGGTCTTTAGCAACTCTACCCAGTACCTCACTCAAAAAGAGGTAGCACCTCCACGAATGTTGGAGGAAACATGGTACCCTGTCAAGACTTAGCTAGCAGGTGGGAATCGGCTTTACCACATTTCTAGAATTTCAATTCTAACATTTATTTTAGTGAGACATTGTGGGATCAGGTGCTCTGTGCATTACTAGAAGTAAGTGGACATGTAGTGTGTTATGTTAGACAAGACCTCATGAAATTTTATGTATACATAGTCAGGTCCAGAAGTATTTGGATAATGACAGAGTTTTTGTGATTTTACCTTTATACACCACCACAATGGATTTGAAATAAAACAATCAAGATGTGATCGAAGTGTAGACTTTCAGCTTTATTTT
>CM075008.1:21080019-21092100 GCA_037576675.1 Pangasius sanitwongsei
CAGACACCCTTATCCAGAGCAACTTACATTTATCTCATTTATACAACTGAGCAGTTGAGGGTTAAGGGCCTTGCTCAAGGGCCTAGCAGTGGCAGCTTGGCAGTGCTGGGGTTTGAACTCACGACCCGTGATTTAGGTCATGTCACAGAGCTGTGATATTACTTGGGGGGGAAAAAAAAAAAAAACTCACTCATTTTAGAACTATTTAGATAATGCCCCTGTCTTTTTTTCCCCTCTCAGTTGTTTTATGTACTTTGTTCATTCATTTTCATTAACCGCTTTATCCTGGTCAGGGTGGACACCAGTTCATCGCAGAGCACCATGCACACACATTCACACCATTCACACTTACGGGCAGTTTAGTGTAGCCAATCAATCTGCATACATGTTTTTGGGAAGAAACCAAAGAACCCTGAAGAAACCCAGATAAAACTCCACGCAGGCAGTAATCCGAGTTCACAGTCGAATCAGGGACTCTGGAGCTGTGAGAGCAGCAACACTACCTGCTGTACCATCATGCCGCCTAGCGCTTTGTGCTTTTTCCTTAAAATAGATATTTTGACTTACAAACGCAAACAGGAGAATAAACATGGGATTGGGAAAACTTTTTACAGAATTCCTGTGCTCATTTCTGTGAACAAAAGTGGAAAAAAATATTCATCTTGTAAGAACTGTCAATATCAGTGACATAAAAGATGTAAGGCTTCATCTCAAATTATGTATCATGCATCATATACATACACTCCGTTTCAACTGAATTTTATAAGCAGTCTCTCAATACACTGATCATACTGCTCTGAGAACTGGCCGGATGGGTCCTCTGTTTTTCAAAAAAAGCCTGCATCGGGTATCATGACCCAACACTGCCCCCTTGTGGTCATACAGAGTAACTTGAACATGTGGTTCATGTGAATAACTACAATACGACTGTGAAAGAACTGTTCCTCACACACGTGTTCAGTAAATATGCTCATTACTCTAGGTTGAAACAAAGGTACTCCTCCTTTTTAGGGGGTATCTCTCTCTCTCTCACACACACACACACACTCACACACGTTTGTCTTGCTATTCTTATGAGGTCCGTTCACTGAAATAAGTAATATTCATTTAATTAATGCTATGCTACACCTAAATCTAACCCTAACCTTAACTTCAGTAAACAAAGGGAAACCTTTTGGTGCTTTTAATTTTTTAAATAAAGGCTTTAAAAAAAAAAAAAAAAACAGACACACACATGTACACTGACTTTATATACAGTATGCACAATATGTTAAGTTAGGTCAAATGGGGAGGTCTGGGGTGCAGTCGGCGTTCCAGCTCATCCCAAAGGTGTTCAGTGGGGTTGAGGTCAGGGATCTGAATGGATCTGTGCAAACCATGTCATCACAGACCTCACGTCGTGCACAGGGGCATTGTCATGCTGGAGCAGGTTTGGGCCCCTTAGTTCTAGTTAAGGGAAACTGTAATACTACAGCATACAAAGACACATACTATATAATTGTGTGCTTCCAACTTTGTGCCAACAGTTTGGGGAAGAACCACGTATGGGTGTGATGGCCAGGTGTTCACAAACTTCTGGCTATGTAGTGTATATGTATGACATTATCTGTATCTGTTTAGTGTTTCTGTATTCTGATTTAAACCCAATGTGGGCATGGCCTAAACCAAAAGGTGTGTTTTGATTTAAATATGCTCTTGTTCCCTGTGCCCCTGAAAACACTGGGGGAAATGGCAGCACTCTCAGTGTGTGAATTCTGCCTATGACAGTTCCTCAATCACTCAAGTTTATAATTCATCTCATCTGGAGATGAGCGTGGGACTGTAGGACTGCTCACGCAGTTATACTTGTGTACTTTTTTTTTTTTTTTTCTTTCTTTTTTTTTTTTCTATAAAATTTCTAACATATTTTCTAACAAATTTAGTTGATTTTGTTTCCCAGAATATAAACAAACTGGTAGCCTAATTTAGACCACCAAATCCCTGACCATGCAACTACTAAAGATGAATAAATGCTATAAATGCATTATCTGTTCAACCCAAGTAATGTATTTGTATTCAGTTACATCCCTTTCATACACCAATGCATCTCTAATGTGTACCCTGTACGCCTCCCATTTCCAAACACACACATTTCTTACACTGCACATGTTTTGTACCCTGAAGTCAACTGTTCACCTTTATTATAACATATATAATGTGGGCGTGGTGCAGGAGTGCTGTGTTTGCTCAGATATTCTCCCAGACGTCTGTAGGAGAACATTAACTTGTGTCTGTAAGAACAGTACATAAACAACGAACTGTGTGTACAAAGGCCTAGATTAATCAGAGGGGCAGTATTCTGTTTCCCCCAAGCAAGGTTCTTAATGCATCTTACAGTTTTCACTTTAATATATTTATTTGTTAAATATCTGTCTAACCTTAGCCTCATTAGACAGCAGTCATGTCTCTGCCTTAAGGATATTTGATGTTGCAGTGTGTGTAATGTCTGGCATGTGTTATAGGATTATACTGGGTAATTTAATACTTACTTACTAGCTCTTAGGAAAAGCCTAACTATGTGTTGCTCCAATCCTGTACTTATGGTTTCCTATTACAATATTTTACATGATATGATGGCCTTGTTGCCTATGTAGGAAGCGTGGCCTCTCTGCCTGTCAGTTTCCTATGAAAGAGGCATGGCCTCTCTGCCTGTCAGTTTCCTATGAAAGAGGCGTGGCCTCTCTGTCTGTCAATAATGAATCATATTGTATACTATAGGATCGTTGGCCGCTTTAAAGATATGTATTTTCAAAGCAAACATAAAGTATGCAGGATTTTAAACCACTTCACTTGCCGCATTATCAACAAAAATGTATGTTCATGTCTACTCCTGTTTCCTCAGCTGATGTTTGACTCTCTTGTGAGTCTGACTCTCTTGTGCATTAGTGAAGCTAAGCAGGACAGATAGAAATGACTCTGATATTGAGAGAGAGTAAATCACATATACATATTTAATACCAAGAGGCTTAGTATAGATTAAATCTGTGGTCTGTGAGGAGCTTTGTTTGGACTGACACTTAACAGTTTGGGAACTTTTTCTTTGTGCATATAAATAGTGTAGACCGCCATCTGATTTATGTCTTTTTTTTTTTTTTTTTTTGTTCTCTGTTTTCTCTCTTTTTTTCTTTTTTCTCTGTCTCTCATTTCAGCTCATTTCAGTTCAGTGTAGATGTACTGGCGTAGTCTGAAATTGAATAGCAACAATAAGAGCAACTATTACACTAAGAACAATATTCTCTCTCTCCCCTTTTATTCATTTTCATTTAGAATGATTTATTAGCATGACTTTTATGATTTATTATGCAATCTTGCTTAATCTTGCTAAGCATAAGTCAGTCAAGTGCCTATCCTTAGGACATAAAGAGGAAGACAGACTTTTTTTGTGTGTTTTTTTTGTGTTTTGAAAAAAATTTTTCAAAAGACTTTTATTGTGTTCACATTTAGTTCACAGATTATTTGCAGTGAAGACAAACTAGATGATATCAGTTGATATCAGTTTTCCTTTTCTCAATGCGATTAAAATTATACTCTAATAACCTGTATGTACACTATTCAGCTTCATCACTTTCATTTTCTCTGAGCAGCTTTCAGTTCCTGTCAGTGGTAATATTCAGCTGCCCTACCACACAACAAAAAATCTGCTTCGGATGGTTAAAACGTCTTTTTGATTGATATTGCCTTATATTTTGGATTGTTCTCTTGTCATGCTTTAACACCTTGGAATTCAAATTTCTGTAGGTAAATCGTAAAAGAGAGATATAGTATCCCTTCCCTTCCATTTAAAAACCATGGGGGATACACACATTTACATTAAACTATTAAAACATTAGATTTACCAGTATGCATGTAAAATAACCATGATTAAAGCCAAGCAGTTCAGCAATCAGGAGGAGTTATTCACACACGAGTACATTAGTTTGATTTGTATTGATAAATCAGAACAGTTCCTTGTGTACCATTTCTTTAATTGAATGCGAAGCCAAGAAACCCTAAGACACCTAAGGAATATTTGTAAATGAATGCAAATAAATTGTAATTCTTGAAAATCTTATGATTTTTTTTTTTTTTTTTTTTTTTTCATTTGCTTTCATTTCCCAGGATCCCCAGAACCATTATCCATGTCCTGTTTCCATGGGGTATAAATTTGAGGTTGTGCACATGTACAATCTCTTTGTCATCCATTACACATATATTAATTATGCGTATCTCTTTTTCTATATCAGGATACACCACAGGGACTCCATATAAAGTTTCCCCGTCTCAGTCGAACGGCGCTCCTCCACCATATTCCCCCTCTCCGAACACGTACCCCTCAGCCATGTACCCTATTCGCAGTGCCTACCCCCAGCAGAACCTCTACACTCAGGTAAGGGAGCCACGATGGAGATCAGTTCATCTGTAAGACTGTGCAACATTTCACCACACTGAAAGATGAGTAATCAAATTGCACTGGGTGAAAACTGTCTGCCTTCAGGTGGAAGCAGAATTGAGGGTGTGAGAGGAAGTGGTGCAATAGACTAGTATAGATGACTAGCAGCAACATTTATGAAACTACTGTCAAGATTACTGTCCACTATTTACTGACGATTGAGTGAAAGGGTGTGGACTGCTTTATTTTCTGCAACCCAGTCTAGACAAGTGCTAGACATAAAAAAGATCTAAGAAGCATCTCGTAGGGATTTCCTGTGGATTCATCATGTCTCACAAGATTTCTGAAACACAAATGTTTCTCAGTGTTTCTGGGAAGCTTCAGAGTGTTTTGGGAGGTTTCACAGTTTAAAAAAAAAAACCTGAGCCACTAAAAACACATACAGAATTAATAACACACACAAAAATATGTGCAAGCTGGTTTAGTAAAAGGGTCCTTTTTTTGGGCATTTGTCTTAATATTTGTGCACTTTAAGGCGTTTCTGTCTAAAGGTGCAAAATACAAATGCGTAATTATGCAAATGTGTTATCACCTTCAGTATGATTTATTAAGCCTGATATTTACTTCAGGAATGAATACACAGAGCTGGGATTAAACCTGCGGGAGCTCATTTCCGCCATTTGCAGATAGTAGAAAACCTTTTTGCATGTAATTATGTCAAAGTATGTAAAAATAAAGAGAATATCCTTTGAAGTTACGACTAGTGTGAGTGCAGTATTGTTGGTTTATTAGATATTCACTGCACATTTGCACCTCAGATGCCTACAGCATTGAGAGTCTGCGATTCATACATAGCATGGGATCGCAACATATTCGTATCTGTTTTTTAAAATTTTGCATTCATTTCATATTCAGAACAGTTTGAGACATACTTGACTCAGAATTGCACATATGACTTATTTTTGGTTCACCCTTTCAGGGATCTCTTTGAGATTGCTAATGTTTAGTACATGCAAAAACTAGAAAAACTTGCCCATGCTAATTAGCTTCTTTATTTAGAATTTTAGTAAAACAGGGCTTGAATTTTAATATTAACGTTATGCATCGGTATACACAATGATACACTTTTGTGGAAATGTGATTGAAAAACTAACTGTCTTCAGGAAATGTCATTCATTAATCACGTTTTGTTGCTGTCTCTTTAGGGAGCCTACTACACCCAGCCTGTGTACGCTGCACAGCCCCACGTTATCCATCACACCACGGTGGTGCAGCCCAACAGCATCCCTTCTGCCCTGTACCCTGCCCCAGTGCCCCCTGTGACCCCCCGGCCCAGCGCACTCACCATGGGCATGGTGGCAGGAACCACGATGGCCATGTCTGCAGGTCAAACAAAGAAACAAACACGCACGCACACACACTCATTTAAGGGCAGTGGTAGCTCAGTGGTTAAGGTGTTAGACTACTGATCGGAAGGTCTTGATTTCAAATCTCAGCAATCTTGAGCAAGGCCTTAACTCTCTGCTCAGCTGTATGAATTAAATAAAATGTAATATCCTTTAGACTTCTGTAAGTTGTCCTGTATAAATATAAATGTAAATTGCTAATATCCAAAATTATAAATTTGATACAAATATCTGAAAAGCCTAATGTATGTTGCTGCACTGATGAACAAGTGACGTGAAATGACAGCAATCTGGATGTATTTCATGATTAATGAAAGCAAAGCAGATTGTAAACTGTACTCTGAAAATATCAGGAGGAGCTAGTACCTCTTCCTACAATACAAACATAATAAAACATCTTTATGGTGTTTAAACAGTATCTTTAGTAAAGAGCATGTGGGCAGTATCAGTACGCATGGTCATTAAACGAGTGCAAGATGCTGTGAAATAAAGCAGTGAGGCGAACGTGCAGAGAAACTGTCACGTGAGAGCAGTTCAGTTCTGCGAGCACTGAGCACTGAGACATGCGCACAGAGACATGCGAACTGCACACTGAGACACTTCCTTTCTGCTCGCTCGAAACTTTGCTTACAGGTCAAGGTGTAATTCATGGCACCGTGCACTAATGCCAGGTTAGCCGCTCTCACGCTCTCTGTTAAAGATTTCAAAGCCGTAACATAACAGCACGAGGAGTTCATTTCTAGTAGCATACAGCAGCAACCAACATAAACAGAATGTTCCATGACACCACTGATTGCTTAAATACTGAGTAGGTTACTCATTTTGGCATCGGTGTTGATGAGTAGTTGTACTTGGTCTGAAAAAAATGGAATTAGTACATCTGTAGTAATTTACATATGAATGAAAGAGCTATCTATTCTTTATATCGATGATTCATTTTATTATGTTAATTTTAGACCGATACAGGTTTTGATATTTATATAGAATTTAATGCTGTTTCTTTAAAGAGCAAATCAAATGATCAGATGAATGATAAATCATTCATAAATGAAATCTACGTAATCCCCCCCCCCCCCCCCCATGACCCAGAACATGGTTTCAGTGCCTCTTTCAGTGGTTTCAGTGCCTCTTTCTCTGAACCTATCAAAGCATGCTGATGCTTTGATAGATGGCGCTGTTAAGATGTAACGAGACTAACGATAATGCATTGTGCTTCTCCAACCAGGAACGCTGTTGACCACACCCCAGCACACTCCCATTGGTCCACACCCTGTTACGGTGCCAACGTATCGTCCGCAAGGAACGCCTGGCTACAGCTACGTGCCACCTCATTGGTAGAGCCCATCTGTCAATCATGTAAGCTAAGTTCTCCACTTGTTCTGTTTTCAAATACTACTTTAACGCATCCTTGTCAACTTCCCTGTTGGTTTCCTCGTGGCTTAATTGTTACTTTTAAAAATGAATGTGCAGTGGGGTCCAAAGGTCTGCCCCCACTTAGAAAATCTGCAGATTCTTTTCATTTAAAACTTTAAATAAACATAAAAAATATTTACACATTTTTCCATAATTACTGTATATTTCTGCCGAGGTTGTTTCTGCTCTACAAATACCTTCCCTTGGATTGCAAGTGGACACTCAGTTGATTAACAACTTCAGAGGTGTTCTGGGACGTCAACAAGGGTTTTTTTTTTTTTTTTTAAAAAACAACCTTAAAATACAGCACTCAGATTCTCATGCCTGTGCCTTATTTTTGTCTTAAACAGATCTGGAGTTAAACGTCGTATGCAAAATCCTCAAGTGTTACACGGGCTCTCTGTGATCAGCAGCCGCGTCTGCCAGAACAGAAGAAAAAAGGGTCACTTTATGCATTCTTACGTCTTTTTTGTAAAAGCTGCTTTTTATTTTTTTATTTAATTTCCCTCTATTTTCTTTTTTTTTATTTAATTTCCTCTTGTGTTTTAGTCTTACTATTCCTGACCTATGTTGTTGCATTATTTTATTTCATTTTTTTTAAATCGACAATTTAAATTAACAATCAACTCCTGCAGAAACTCCAGAATGATTTTGACCAATTACGACTTTGAAACAATGTGCTTTTTTTATGTTGTTATTGTTGTTGTTGTTCCATATTTCCACCCTTGAGTGGGAATGTACATTGCACCATGCTCATCATCATGTATGTCATGCCAAATATTATAAGGTTTAGATAGTAGTGCAGGGTTTTTCTTTACATTTGTGTAGATTTGTAATTTTCAGATTCCCTTTTCAGAAGGGCTGAGACGGGTTTCTGCTTTTCAGTTTTGATTTCACACAACTTTCTTCTGTTCATCTTTCTAGCATTGATAACAAGGGTGTCTTCCAGCTTGTAGCAGTTTATTAGGTACATTTGTAATAAGTTTAGCAGTGCGTAGGGCAGCTCGACATGGTTCAAACTTCATTAGGATGTCGAGTGCTTACACTAATCTCAGTTATTCACTTAGTAGAGGACTCTGGTTTCTTTATTTATTGGATCATCTGGATAGAGTAAGCTTCTAAATTATGGCGTGCATAATATATTTCTATAGATGCATGTGATGTGCAGAGATGTGCTCTTGCAAAGACTTATTTTTGCAATTGCACACACACGCTGAAACACCTGCCAACACACCGTCTCTGTGGAGGCAAGTGATGTGAAAATGGCACTTAGGCTGACGGATCGGGGTCAGATTTCATCTTAGTGCAGAATACGTGCCAAGACAGAGGACGTCTGGGTCCGACAGGGTCCTGATTTAGTTTTCAGGGTCTCCAAATTACAGTGGACGGTAAATATGAAAATCATGAACAAACCAAAAACGGAACAGCAAATCAGCAGACACAACAGCAAATCAGCAGACACAACAGCAAATCGGAAATCTCATCAGCATTACTTTAAGGGAAGGTCCTTCTCGAACATCACATGCGCGTTGCTGGTCGGCTACAGCGCACGTCATTCTGAGAGTCAGCAGAAAACAGAGAGCTGGATTTTTACAGTAAGAGGAAATACGAGACTAAATGAATCTACTGATGCGTTTGTTCATACTTATTTTTACCAAGTGTTCTCATATGATATGCTGTCAACTTTGCCCAGCATTAACATGAGTATGTAAATGCTATAAATAAATAAATACATACATACATACATACATACATACATACATACCTTAGAGGAAGCCTGGTTGTTCAGAAGAAAGAATTACTCCTCACTATAGTAACTTAAGTAACTTTGCATTAAATAGTGTTTGCTAGCCTAACTAAGATAACAGAGAGAAAAAATGAAATTGTTTTTCCTTTCGATAGTCATACTGCCTGTCCAATCAGCAGCAGGTTTGTGATGTTCAGTAATGATCTCCCCATGCTGTTTTGAGTTGATGTTTGTGTTTCTGAATTTGTTTTTGCGTTTTTGGATTGTTAATGTGTTTCGCATTTACCAAATGGATTTAAAGGAATTTTTATGATGCATTATTCTGCATTTGGAATGAAGCAGTAATGATGGCAGTAAGTAGTAGAATAACCCTGCGTTCACATTAAAAGGTGACAAATTATTAGCCCAGTTTTTCGCTTGTTGGCATGCACTCTACAGTTTTTTAGTGTTCCAATAGAATGTGGTTTTTATAGGATATTGTTAAACTGATTCCCCTTTTGCTTTTTTTAAAGAAATATAATTTAATATCTTTCTATTTCTATTGATTTAAATGGTATTCATATAACAAATTGTTAATATCAAGTGTTGAAAATCCAACATTGCAGACAGTAGAGAAAATCACGTTTTGATTGTCACTGTGCCAGAATCGGAGAGCAGAGTCTGTATACTGGATGTAGACCAATGGGTAGGTCTTTAGGTGGGACAGATGGGTGTGTCTTTTAGCCCATACAAGTCGTCAAAAATACCATTTAATTTTCTTTTGTAGAACCTCAAATGTATAATCATAAATCTCAAGAGTAGCTGTTCTGCTAGCTAGCATTAGCAGTGAAGACTATTAATATTTATAAATGTGACCTCAAAACTGTCAGGTTAGCTAATGTTTGAAGTCTGTGAACCTTTATAAATATGACTGAGAAACTGATTTCTCAGAGGATGTCTGAGAGGATTTTATGATGGCTAGCTGGCTAACAAAGCCTGTGAACATGCATGCGCATATATGACTGCCAATGTCCTCCATCTTCTGATATGACGACCTTCATAAATGGACTCAGTGACACATTCCCATTCCCATTTACGGCCTTCAGAATTTCTGACCTCTGAATGGTAAAAGCCATGACACATCAACATGGCTCTGCACCCTCTCACCAGTAAATAAGGTACCACTTCTCTACTTTTAAATGCAATTACAGTTGTATTTGCTTTAGATCAATCAACATACAGACATAACTGTATCACACTGGCCATCCAGTTTTGTTTTGCAGTCCATGTTAAATTGTAGTTGTGTGCTGCCACACTTTGTCACTTCCTAGTGTGAATCTAGGGGAGGAGCAAATAGGGCATAGAAAAAAGGGCATAAAGGTGGCTATTTGAGAAATCCCCTCGTCCTCTGTGAACACTCGGGCCCTGAGGCCTCTCTGCACGGATTTGAGAAGTATTTGTTAAATGCAATAATAAAAACTGCCTCGATGTGTAACAGCATTGAAAGAGAGAATATTGTGAATCCTAGTCCCTTGTAATCTATGAACGCACTACAGTACATATCAGTTACTTTATGAAATAATATCAGCATATTGACACATAGATACATAATAATCAAATATACGGTACACACTATTTAATGATCTACTAAAGGAAGACAAGTATATACTATGGTACCCTTTAGGCTTGATTAGGAATGTGCCGATATTCAGTTTCTGAATGACGATCTTTTAGGGCAGCCTATACAAATATTACCCTGCATATTGTGTATTAAAAAATGTTTCCTGTATCTTTCTCTTTGGCTAGCTTTTTTTTTTTCCATAGAACAGAAGGACTTTCATGGGAGGAAATCGATCTTATGGGGAGCACACATGCTCTTAAATGGAAAACAGGGGTACTGACACTATCCTGAAGCATATTTTAACATTTTTTTTGCTGTGTTCTGTTCTGAAGGCATCTCCCACAGTAGTGAATTTATCTGTCTTGTTTGGTAGCATTTTAAGGAAGTAAACCTGACGAACAAGAGCAACATCTCAAACAGGCAGCAGCTGCTTTTCTGGTGATGAATGCAATTAGATTATTGTTAACTGAATGACATAGGTAGCTAACTAAGGCTAAATTGCAAATTAGCTGCATATGGTGGCTACATAAGCTTTGAGATCGCAGTAAATTAACTAATTGATTTTGACCACAGAATGATTTCTGACAATCTAGGAACAGAAATACATGAAAGAAAGACGTGAAAATTTGTAAGCTTACTCCGCAGTCAGAGAGACAGCTTGTTGAAACTTTCATGGAAATCTGGTCTGGTGAACAGAATTATGGGATTTGCTACACCAAGAAAGGTATATGCAGTGCTGCGCTCACGTTAAATTATAGAAAAGGACAGGCTTCATGTCGGGAGCGCGCAGATGCTGCCTGCCTTGGTAGCCACCTTTCAGTAGAAATGCATTGATTGTCTGTGTTGAATATTGTGGTTTATCATATTATTGATTATCGGCACATCCCTAGTCATGAAAGTAATATTATTCTCAGTAAACACATTTATCATTTAGGCTACTCAACCACTACTTGAAATATATTCATCTGAATATGAAGACTCGCAGAGATTTTATGGAAAATAATGACACAGGCGGATTTCAGCTCATGAGGTCAGTTTTTAGCAGAGCCTTTGAGAAACATTCCTTTATCATAAAGGAGAGAGTGAGAGGAAGAACTACTTGACTGCAAAAATTCCAAATTTTTCCTCATACATGTGCGGCAGCATAGGAAAACCCTTTACTTCAGAAGAATTCTCTGGAATGCAATTTTTTTTTTTTTTTTTTTTTTTTTTTTGGAGACAGTATCCCAATCATAACTAAACATCTTGCCATCAAGTCTGTTCACTGGCAAAAATGTAAAAGTAAAAAGAGAAAAATCTTTGTTTTGTTGTTGGTTAGCGCATTTAAACATTCCATAGGAGAGGATATGCTGTGCAAGTTAATGGTTATCAATGCTAAGCAGTTGTTTCAGACTGAGGTTTCTAGGAAGCAAATACATAAATGTCATTCATATATATATATATATATATATATATATATATATATATATATATATATATATATATATATATATAGATATGTTTGTGT
>CM075008.1:21092200-21105139 GCA_037576675.1 Pangasius sanitwongsei
TATATATATATATATATATATATATATATAGGGATGTGGATGAGTATTCGAATGCCCATGTATGAAGTATTTACATCTGTGTTTTCATTCATTGACAAAGTATATACTGCCTTGCACAAGTATTTAACCCCCTTGAATTTTACCACATTTTGTAGTATTACAACCTGGAATTGAAATGGATTTAATTGGGACTTTTACAATATGGTTTACACAATATACCTAACATTTGAAGCTACAAAAAATATTTTATTGCGTCACAAAGGTTGTGTAACGAAAATACAGTTATTTGATTGTTGCATAAGTATTCACCCACTGCGTCAGTACTTTGTAGAACCACCTTTGGTTGCAAATAGAGCAACTAGAGCAAAATAGAGCAATAGAGTTTTCTGGGATGTGTCTTGATCAGCATTTCCCAAATGGATGTTCTTGCCCTTTCGTCTTGGCAAAATTGCTTAAGCTCTGGCAGACTGGATGGGAGATTGATGTTATTGAACAGCAGTTTTCAAGTCTCTCAATCGGATTGTGGTCTGGGCTCGACTGGGGAGGTCTTGGGGGTGGATTAATACTTATGCAAGGTAATGTATCACATTCATTGCCACTGTGGTTGTATAAAGTTCATTCACCCAGTGCGATTTCCAATCTTCCTACCCTCAAATGTAAAAGTGGTTGTAGCCTTTTAAAGTGAAACGTTTTTGTTTTTCATTTCTGTTTATTATTTCTCTGTATTTCGTCTGTCAATCACATGAACCCGTGTGCCACCACAGACAGGAAAAACAATTCATTGTAGTGAAAAATGATACTTGATTACACCATCTTAAATCCAGTTTTCTCCATGTCCTTCCAGTTAAGCAAACAAAGTATAGGTAATTACCCAGCCATTAGGTTTTCTGTTATCTTAGGTAGTCAAGTTGTCTGTTTATACTACCGTGATCTTACAAACAGTTGCTGAATGAGCCTCGCTAAGCTACAGGAGAGACTACAGGCAGATGCTAATGCTACTAACACTAACTGACAGGTTTAGATGGTAAATAAATAAAAGGCATTTGGTGAGGAATGTTTGCATATTATTTAAGCAAAGTCTTGGTAAGATATAGGAAAAAAAAAAAAAATTTTGTCATTATTTGGCTGTTTGCCATTGAATAGGGACAACTGGTGAATAGCACCAACTGACAAGTTTTCCTATACCACAGATATATGAAATTCTTAACTTTTAAGTAAAATGCATTAGAACCATCTAGAATCCTCTATATTTAGTAGGTGGATAAAAGCATCATATTTTTTTCTATTCTAAAATAAATTTGGCCTAAAGGCTAGCGGGCCACAATTTTGTCCTAGTATTAATTACTTCTTATATACAGTGCCCTCCAGAATTATTTGCCCCCCAGCGTGGCGCAACACAAAAGCGTCACCCTATCATCAAGAGATCATGAGTGTAAATCCTTTATTTCAACATGTTTTGTTTTCCGTCACAACATTTTATTCATTGGTGCAAAATACTGGTTTCAAAATGATTGGCAACCTTACAATTAATAATTCGTGACACCTTGTCTGTTGAGAAAAATAGCACTGAGTCTCTTCCTGTAATGTCTGACAAAGTTGGAGACACTTGTAGAGGCGTAGAGGCATAGTGATCCAAGTTTTTTCCAGAATGACACTGTTTGCATTTATTTAAAATATTCCTTCTGGTGTCACTAATTTTGCCACATATATTTTTGAGAGAATACTATTTTTTTTTAAAAAGTAGTTCTAATGAGTGATTTTGTCAGAACCACGATACATATCAATTTGTTTGCTTATTTTTTGAAGGCTAGTATGTCTGAAGGGCACTGTAAATATTTCAAACAGACCTTGGACTTTCTTTCTGTCACTTTCTCCTTTTCAATATTAAAGTCTGTCTATACATCTAGTCTTAATAACAGTATTATGGCAGGCAGTGAAATATTGATATAATTAGAACAAATCAGATTTGTATTGCAAGACTTAATGCAATCAATGCAATTTAAAGTTATTAATCAGTTCACTGGTGGAGGTTGCTTCTGAGATAAAGGTCGAACCTCTCAAATCGAAAATGTAGGATTTGGAAGTGTTTTTTGTTGATATTTTTACACTAATGAAAGTTGGTTAGGTTTGAAAGTAAACGAGTCCACACTTACCTGTAATTACTGCGCTTTCTACCATAAGTGTTATTTAAGTTTTTATTAATGATTGATGTTCCTTTTATTCTTAAGTAGATGATCAGGAGTGTGGTGCGTAACCGTGTGAGGGACATTTCAGAGCACAGGTCTGAAACGGTCTCTTCCTCTCGTTTACTCTGTCGCTTTTCTGTCTTTATAACGGCCTGCTTCAAGTAAAATTGTGCTACTGTTAAATTATCAGATGCCAGCACAAAAAAGAGGATCTTTCTATAAAAAAAAAAAATTGCCTTCTTCATATTGTACTGAAAATGTCCAAATAATAATAGTTATAGATTGGGCTCTATAGCATGTAGTAAAATTACAGGTTACATCAATCATTTCATGTTTACTCTTACTCAGAGAACAGAATCATAGGATTGCCTCGTTTACTGAAAAGGACACATATGATGCACCTTCATTTTTTTTTTCCAAAACAAGGAAACCTATTTGTCTGCCTTCCAAATTAGACTTTATCTTAGGAGAACAAACACTGCCCAAAAATACTAACAGTCTAGGCAGACTCCTCCTGACTAGTGACAAAATTTGAATGCGTCCACGACCTATCACATGCTTTAAATTTATTGATCCATTATCTACCTGATTATCAGCTTATGCTAGTCTGCTGTGTTTTCTTTTGCTATTAAAACTGAATACTGAAGGGAATAGTCACCGTCTTCCAAATGCATATTAAGGATAAGAACATTTTGATCATTATGTTGGTAATCCATTATATACTCATCTGTTTTGTAGCAGGTTTTACACACCTATCAGTAAAACTGAACTGAATGCTCTTATGAGGCGACGAGACCCGTTTCAGGCCTGTGATATGAAGTGTAAATCTGTTTTTATTATTTTTATGGGTTTTTATATATATATATTTTTTTTTTTTTTTTGGAAGATCAATTAGTGATCTCAGTGACGGAATTATGCCAAGTTTGTAATTGTATAATATTTACTGTAAGATGTAGAACGTTCAATAACTATTAAAAAAATTTCCCAAAAAATGCTTGTTTTTGCTTTTTTCTGCACTTACACATCAGTGACCATGCTTAGTTACAAGTGGAGCAAAGGTTGAACAAATTCAAGCAGGTTCATTTGGTGAGGTTTGATGAGAAGTTCTGACTGCCAGTGCAGAGTTTTACATGTTCTTCCTGTGTTCATTGAGGTTCCTCTGGGTTCTCCAGTTTCCTCCCACCTCCTACAAACATGCCAGGAGTTGGATTGGTGACTGTAATTTGCCTTTAGGTGTGAATAAGTGTGTGAATGTCGCTGTGGTGCCCTGCAATAGACCGGAGTTCCATTCTGGGTGTATTCCTGCCTCATGTCCAGTGTTTCCAGGATTGGCTCTGGATCAGCCTCAGCTCTGAAGAGGATAAAGCAATTACTGAAGTTGAATGACTGACTGAATAAAAAAAGATCCAGCTCAAATGCTATTTCTTCATATACATTCTTAAAATTACATTGTTAAGATTTGTTAAAGATTCTCACTTTTATATGAATACTTGTCTAAATATCAGGGATCCTCTATATCCTTCCAGCGTTCAATACAATTCTGCCTTCAAACTTTTGGAGGCGGGGCCTACAGGCAGAATGATACCAAATTCTGGCTGTCAAAGATGGCTGCCTTCATAACAATATAGTATTTACCTAGAAGGAGAAGTTTTCATCAGTTTTAAGATTTGCCACAATCGAAGTATAATATTACTGAAGAATGAATGATGTAGGAATTACAGTACATTTTTATATGTGTTTTTTTTAAGGGACCAAAACTGATTGCACAATTGAGTGCTCATCTCTTCCCTGGCCAGTTGGGTGTTATTCCCAAATTATTTCACTTATAATTCAGCAGATAAAAGTTCTAGAGTTGTAGCATTTGCATTTGGAGTTTGTTACTGTTTAATTCACAATATGAAGTCCAAAAAGCTGTCACTGCCAGTCACGCAAGCCATCATTAGGCTGAAAAATTAGAACAAACCCTTCAGAGAGACCCTAAAGTCAACAGTCAAGAGAAAACTTCACCAGAGTAAATACAGAGGGTTTACCACAAGATGTAAACCATTGGTAAGCCTCAAAAACAAGATCAGATTAGATTTTGAAAAAAAAAAAAAAAAAAAAACTGCTTTAATTCCTACACCGTTCACCCGATTTGGATGTAAACACCTTTCAATTAAAGCTGAAAGTTTTAATTTAAAGGTGTTTTTTGAAATAATGTATATGACCAGCTCTATGAGGTCATATACATTATTTAAGTTCAACTCCAGTATACTGTGGTAGACAGGCAAAAAAAAATCAATAAACAATAAATTTGTCAATGTCCAAATATTCACGGACCTGTCCGTACACAAATTTATGAAATTTTTTTTTTTACCAAAAAAAAAAATTGAAATTATTTGCAACATCGGGGTCCCTGCAGAACTAGTGGTTAGGCCACTGCATTCTCATCACTGAGGCCCGGGTTCGATTCCCGGCCAGGGGACCAGCCCCAGTCAGTGTACTCCCAGTGCCGGTCCCAAGCCTGGATAAAATTGGGGAGGGTTGTGTCAGGAAGGGCATCCTGAGTAAAAACTGTGCCAAATCAAATATGCAGACCAATGATCCGCACACGACCCCTAACCCCCTAACGGGAGCAGCCGAAAGAAGAACAACGTGCAACATTGGCAATCAATGGTTAGGGTAGTGCGCTCCATGACTGCTAGTGGAACCTTAGCCCTCATCTGCACAGCTGTGTGCTTGGATTGTATTCTCTCACTCACAGGTGTATGAAATGAAACGTAAATGATTCATTTTCACAATTGGTAATCGATCTTGAATGAATAAATAGGAATGAATGGCACACACATAATGAAAAATTTTTTTTTCCTGTTCTAGTAATTGCGTGTGCATAAATACTGTGTTTGCACTGCATGAGAGAAATGTGTCAAAATGATCATATATCAGCATGTTTCACTTCTCTCTCATAACCTCAGACTTCCTGAATGAAGCAATCTACATACGTCTTTCAACAGCAGACATTTCACTATCAGAAATAAAAGTAACAAACTGTACTATTCCTTATTGCAAGTCCTTTTGGACCTTTAGTGTGTATCTTGTACCTTAAAGGAAAATCATATGTGCGTTCTTAGGTAAACTGGTCCTTAAGGCCCAATTATGTACTTTAAATTATTTTAAACATATACTATATTCATATTTTCAGGGAGAAGATACACACTAAAGGTATGAAAGATGTATCCTTGTTAGTACCACCCCAGCACTAGGAAAAGTACAGTTTAGTATGTTTATTACTGAGTGTTTTAGCATGTGCTATAGATACATGGCTATTTCTTAAAGTGTGTATGTTTTGTAGCAACAATTCATAGGCTACAGTAACGTATCTAGCCAATTGTGATAATTTACTAATTACTTAAATAATGCTTAGTTGTGTTAAGTAGAATAAATATGTAACCCTTCAAAACCTCATAAGCACTAACAATAATCCACTGTAAAAAAAAAAATTATCCTGTAAATTTACAGTAACTTACTGTCAGAAGAGTCGTTACTATAATTAACGTTTACAGTTTTCTAACTTTTTGTAACTTTGTTTACAGTTGTTTACTGTAGTACATTGTATTATATTTTATAAAACTTTACAAAATATAGGAAACAATTTTACAGGACTATATATTGACAGTAAATACTCTAAAAATGACCCACAGATGCTCGATTGGATTGAGATCTGGGGAATTTGGAGGCCAAGTCAACACTCTGAACTCTTTGTCATGTTCCTCAAACCATTCCTGAACAATTTGCAGTGTGGCAGGGCGCATTATCCTGCAGAAAGAGGCCACTGCCGTTAGGGAATACCGTTGCCATGAAGGGGTGTACTTGGTCTGCAACAATGTTTAGGTAGATGGTGTGCATCAAAGTAACATCCACCTGAATGCCAGGACCCAAGGTTTCCCAGCAGAACATTGCCCAGAGCATCACACACACACACAAAAAAAAAGAAAAACCCTCCCCAACAGAGTTTTGGACTGATGGTATTCCTAGTTTGTGACCTAGTGAGCCAATATCAGAATGTATTTTTGATAGACTTCAAAGCACTACTGTAAGTCGCTCTGGATAAGGGCATCTGCCAAATGCCATAAATGTAAATGTAAATGTAAATCACACTGCCTCCTCCAGCTTGCCTTCTTCCCATAGTGCATCCTGGTGCCATCTCTTCCCCAGCCATCCACATGATGTAAAAGAAAATGTGTTTCATCAGACCAGGCCACCTTCTTCCAGTTCTGATGCTCACGTGCAGCTGCAGGTCTGCAGTTACGCAGCAAGCTGCAATGCACTGTGTGTTCTGACACCTTTCTATCATAGCCAAAATTAACTTTTTCAGCAATTTGTGCTACAGTAGCTCTTCTGTGGGATTGGACCAAATGGGCTAGCCTTCACTCCCCATGCACATCAGTGAAACTTGGACACCCATGACCCTGTCACTGGTTCACCGGTTGTCCTTCTTTGGATAACTTTTGGTAGGTACTAACCACTACAGACCAGGAACACCCCAAAAGACCTGCCGTTTTGGAGATGCTCTGGCCCAGTTGTCTAGCCACACAATTTGGCCCTTGTCAGAGTCGCTTAGGTCCTTACACTTGCCCATTTTTCCTGCTTCCAACACATTGACTTCGAGAACTGACTGTTCACTTGCTGCCTAGTATATCCCACCCCTTGACAGGTGCCATTGTAATAAGATAATCACTGTTATTCACTTCACCTGTCAGTGGTTTTAATGTTATGGCTGATCGTTGTACATTTTAACACATCTTAATAAATTTGAAAAAGTTCAACAAAAAAAACTAACAGTTTCTGATCACAAAAACGATATCAATATAATTAGAAAATAAGAACTCACAGCACTTACAGAATGAATGAATGAATCAGCAATCAAGTTACAGAATTAAAAGCTGCTAAAATAAAAGATTTTACAATAGCAACCTGCTGAAATGAACAATGAGAATAACAGTGACAAATTCAGTAGGTCAATTTGCTGAAAGCTGTAGAAAACAAGAAGAAAATAAGCTTTATGGGTTATCTATTTAAAATACCATGCTAGCTAGCAAACCTTAACTACCTAGTTAGGCTAACATTAGCTAGCACTGCACAGCTATAGCCCAGTTTAAACTTGGTGCCCTTATGCTTGTACCCTGATTCACTAAAATAATTGAAGTTGTCTTTTTATTATGTAAACCTTGGATGACAAAAGAATGGTAATGAAAAATGATCAAATGAGGCAGAAAAAAGGTTCTTTTGCTATATAAGAGCTTTTAGCACCAAGTTTTATAGTAAAATTAATGATACTGTATGTTTTACTGTGTTATCACAATTATTTACAGTGTTAGTGTAGCTATACAGCAAGGTCCTCAGAAATAGTTTCCCAGAATACCAGGCAGGCTACAGTATCAAACCGTAACACACAGGTATCATACTGGCTTGAATAGTGTTTAATTGTAAAACATACAGAAATGTTACAGTGCATCAGATTCACCAAGACATGAACGTGGAAAAAATGTTTTTGCTGTGAATCTTAGATATTTGAAAACTGGATTTGACGTAAGGTCTTCACAAAGTAGAAAATCATTTTGGTATTTTGATTTTACCAATTTATGCATTTTCTACTGCATTCTATTGGGCCTTCTATAATGTCCTTTTTATTTCCTGATTCCGGGATTCACTGGTTCATTTGTTCTGTGTATGGCAGGCCTGACCCCTTTAAAGGTGTAAAAGTTTCCCTGTAAATAAACCAAAGAAATAAAATGTAGTGGCATATGCACAGCTCACATTTTTCACTTCTTTTTGATTGATAGTAGCTGGATACTTGTATGGATGACATATAGTGGATATTAAAAAGTCTAAACACTGTTAAAATGGCAAGTTATTGTGATGAAAAGATTAAACCAAGATAAATCATGTCAGAACTTTTTCCACCCTCAATGTGAAATTACAACGTATAAAAATTAAGTGAAAACCAGTCAGAAACATTTTAGGGAAAAATAGGAAAAATAAAAAAAGTTACAATAACCTTGCTTTTATAATTGGGGATGTGGCTGTGTTCAGAACAAACCAATTACATTCAATCTCGTGTTCAAAAGTAATTATAATACAGCTGTCATCAAAGAATTTATTCTGATTAACCCCAAATAAAGACCAGTTGTTTCTGTAGGATTTTCATCACATCTTCTTGGTTTCATCTGATTGCTGAAGCCCTGGTCTGTAAACAGCTGACAAAATCTGTACAGGGTCTCACTGTCAAAAGGAATCAATCAGGAGAGGGGTATGAAAAAATTTCCAAAACATTAGATGTACCATGGAACACCGTGAAGGCCTTCATCAACAAGTGAAGAAAATGGAGCACCACAGTAACATCACCAAGAACAGGACGTCCCTCCAAAATTTACAAAAGGACAAGACCAAAACTTACCAGGGAGGCTGCCTAGAGACCTACAGCAATATTAAAGGAGCTGCAGGAATATCTGACAAGTACTGTTACAACAATCTCTCATATTGTTCATATGTCTGGGCTATGGGGTAAGCCCAACTAATTCAATCCAACCATGTGGCAGAATGGGTTATGGTCTGACGAGACCAATTCCAAAAGAAGCAGAAGCCTTTGTTTGTCACATAAACATTACAGCACAGTGAAATTCTTTTCTTCACATATCCCAGCTTGTTAGGAAGCTGGGGTCAGAGCACAGGGTCAGCCATGATACAGCACCCCTGGAGCAATGAGAGTTAAGGGCCTTGCTCAAGGGCCCAACAGTGGCAGCTTATCAGTGCTGGGGCTTGAACCCCCCGACCTTTTGATCAGTAACCCAGAGCCTTAACCACTGAGCCACCACTGCCCTATAAATGGCCATAATAAAGGTACAATAATTCCATAAATCCAAAAGGTATGTTTGGCACAAAAGAAATGCATATCAACAAAAGAACACCATACCCACGGTGAAGCATGGTGGTGGCAGCATTATGCTTTAGGGCTGCTATTCTTCAGCCAGAACTGCGGGTTTTATCAGGGTGGAGGGAATCCAAGGAATGGCTTTTGAATGGCCTAGCGAGAGCCCAGACCTGAATCCAACTAAAAATCTGTGGGGTGACCTGAAGCAGGCTGTGTACAGGAGATGCCCTTACAATTTGACAGGTCTAGATGTTTTTGCATGAAAGAGTGGGGAAAATATTCAAAAGTCAAGATGTGCCAAGCTGATAGACTCCTACCCAAAAAGACTGAGTGGTGTAATAAAATCAAATGGTGCTTCACCAAAGTATGAGTTTAGGGGTGTGCACACTTATGAAACAAGGTTATTGTACATTTTTTATTTTTATTTTTTTTCCCTAAAAAGTTTCTGATTATTTTTCACTTTATTTGTATACTTTGCAATTGCACATTAGATCAGTGGGAAATGATCTGACATGGTTTATCTTAGTGTCATTCTTTTACTTCACAAAGACCTGCCATTTTAACAGGGGTGAGTAGACTTTTTATATCCATTGTGCACTTGTCATGTTTGAACACCTTTCGGTAACATTTTAAGCCCTGAAGCTGCATCAGAGTGCCAGTAAGCGAGCAGAAACATGCTGAAACATGCATGAAGCTCTCTTTAGGAAAGTAATAGGTCAAAAGGTCAAATTGCTGACATTCATAATTAGTTCTGTAAACAGTGAAGGATCCAAAACAAAAAGAATAAATATGAAAGCCACAACATGCAATAAAATATTTAATGATTAAATATTTACCCTGGTATGACATTGACAATAGAGCAGCAGGAAAATTAAATCACCTGTCAGATCTCTTCATGAATGACTGATTTTTTAGTTCTATAAATGGAACATAAAACAGCTATAAAAATTTATTACGTGGAAAACTTTCAAATAAATGTGTCGAAGGTTCTATTGTCCCACAAATCTCACTGTTCAAGAAGGGCCTTGGGCAAAACCACATGCAAACAGAAAACCTTTATGTGCTGTGTTTTCCACTGAGTTAACCTTTGTACTGAGCAAATGTTACTTACAACTAAAATCATAAGAAACATATGAAAAGCACATTTATTTGATTTATTTATTTAGAAAAAAAAAACAGGTATTCTGATTCTAATCAGTTGTCATACTTCGTTATGTCTGAACATGTTCAGCATTCTTTCTTGGGTTTAAACTGCTTTCAAAATGAAAAGACTTCCGGGAGTGACACAGCTCAGTATTGACTTCTTTCATTTCTTTAACTGGAACCAAAGAAAAAAATGTGGTTGTCAGTGATATGGAATTTTGACATATTTCCCAAAGTCAAGTCAAAATAATTAGCATTTCTGACAAACTGTTTTCTCTTTGTAGACACATTTTGGTTACTGTGGTTTTGTTTGGCACAAATGTTGAGTTTCAAATACTTCTTCAGTTTGTAACTTTAATGGGCCGTTTTTAACACAAAAACGTGAAAATGTGAAAAAGGTGAAAAAGGACACTGATACAGGGTAAAATGATTTCCCGTGATCCTTACAGTGGACTGTTTACTGCAGAAATACTGGCAATAATAATATTATTATTATCACCTTCAATTGCAGTGTGAAAAATCTTTGCCCCCTTTTTCCCCCATGCTTTTGTTCCTAAGACTAAATTTTGAGAATTTTTGTAGAAAGAAAGGCGGAATACAGGATATAAATTCTTTGTGCAACAATTAATTCGCAGCTACAGTATATGGGCAAAGGTTTGTGGACACCTGACCATCAGACCCATATGTGGGCTTTCCCTAAACTAGTGCCACAATGTTAGAAGCACACAATTGGACAGGATGTCTTTGTATGCTGTATTACATTACATTTAATTTCTGGAACTGAGAGGCCCAAACCTGTTCCAGCATGACAATGCCCCTGTCCACAAAGCGAGGTCCATGAAGATCCAGGAAATGGTTTGTTAAGGTTGGAGTGGAAGAACTCGAGTTGTTTGCACAGAGCCCTGACCTCTACCCTACTGAACACATTTGGGATGAACTGGAATGCTGAATGCACCCCAGGCCTCCTCATCCAAAACATCTGTGCCTGACCTCATTAATGCTCTAATGCTCCAGAATCTAGTGGAAAGCCTTCCCAGAAGAGTGGAGGTTATTATAACAGCAAAGGAGACTAAATCTGGAATGGGGTGTTCGATAAGCACATATGGGTGTGATGGTCAAGTATCCAAAACTTTTGGCTACATAGTGTATATTTACTGTGGTTGCCATTTATTTGCCCCCTAAACTCTGCTTGTGCTGATATTTCAAGCTGTTTATTTGATTCCACAGGCTACTTCCTGTAGCAAAAAATCCAGAACTGTAAAAAGGAGCCCTTGAAATCTTGTCATAGTTACTGTACCTGTCCCAGGTTGGGTTCTCTCTGAGCTCTTACTTGACTCCTCAGTTACTGACTTTTCATTTACTGATTAAAGTGATGTGATTACTGACTGGTATTTTGTACTGTCCTGGTGTTAGGTGTGGCTGAAAGTTTTCATCCAAAATAAGCATCACACTTAATAGTCGTAGACCAAGACCACTTGATTCACGTGGAATGAGGTGTTTCCTTGAAAGTCAGGTTTTTTGCTTTTGCTTTTTTTTAATAGAAGAAGCATTTTTGGCATTTTGATAGCCATGTAACCAAAAATTCATTTTCCAAAAAAGTGATCACGTTCATGGTGGGAAATAATTCTTCTGGTCTTTGTGGCCATCTGGCAAAATATTTTTCTTGGTCAACTTTTACTCCTTTAAGCTGCCTTTAAAAATAGTGACACCGGAAGTTTAAGAAGTTTCAGGTTTATTTGTCATGTGTGCAAAATGCCAGTGGCAATTGTACATTGAAATGCTTGTTTGGGGCTCAGGTACTCCACAGCTGTGCAATACAAAAAAAAAAAAAAAAAAAAAAAAACATCAGAAGATAAAAGGGGATGAAGAGAGAGGAAAGAGGGGGAAAGAGACTGTTTACAAATACAGTATATATATATATACAATATGCAGAATATATTAGTATGTGTGGGATGTGTGCCTAGATAGTATGTAAGTAAAGTGCAGATCCTAGCTGTAAACTCTGCAGTCACAGTAATGTGAAAAGAGTGCAAAAGGTAGTAAATTCAGTTAAAAGTAGTATCTGTGTGCAGGTGTAGTGTCTGAGAAGTCCTTTAAAGACATAGGAGAGTATAAAAGGCAGATAAAGCAGCAGTGCAAAGTAGCATTTACATTTTTTAAAATATTTACAGTTAAATTAAATTAGAATTAAATTAGATGTAGTAGAAATCGTTCATCTAATGCTCTAATGGTTAAAAACTTGAACGCAAAGTCTCTCTCTCTCTCTCTGAAGAAAGGCAAAAGCAGCGCGCGCGTCTTGTTCACGGCACATCTGTGTATGTGTGTGAGAGAGAGAGAGGGCGTCTTGTTCACGGCACATCTGTGTGTGTGTGAGAGAGAGAGAGAGAGAGAGAGAGAGAGAGAGAGAGAGAGAGAGCGCGTCTTGTTCACGGCACATCTGTGTGTGTGTGTGTGAGAGAGAGAGAGAGAGAGAGCGTCTTGTTCACGGCACATCTGTGTGTGTGTGTGAGAGAGAGAGAGAGAGAGAGAGAGCGCGTCTTGTTCACGGCACATCTGTGTGTGTGTGTGTGAGAGAGAGAGAGAGAGAGAGCGTCTTGTTCACGGCACATCTGTGTGTGTGTGTGAGAGAGAGAGAGAGAGAGAGAGAGCGCGTCTTGTTCACGGCACATCTGTGTGTGTGTGTGTGAGAGAGAGAGAGAG
>CM075008.1:21108733-21147971 GCA_037576675.1 Pangasius sanitwongsei
ATATATATAAAATGTATTAGAATGTATATAATATAATATACAGTCAGGTCAATAATCAAATAATGACTATGAGCTCAAAGTGCAGACATTCAGCTTTAATTTGAGAGTAAATATGCAAATATATCCAAATTGGGTGAACACTGAAGGAATTACAGCACTTTTAATATGTGGTTCCCCCGTTTTTAAGATTATTAAAAGTATTTGGACAATTGGCTGCTCAGCTGTTTCATGCCCAGATGTGTGTTATTCCCTCATTATTTCACTTAGAACTAAGCAGATAAAAGGTCTAGGGTTGATTTCAAATTTGTAAGTTAACTTAAGACAGAATTTCTACTAACACGCTCTGAATATCCACCAAACCTGTTTATTTAAATGAATTCACTCAATCCGAATGAACAATGTAACTATACTTGTGCCAACATCAGAAAAAGTAAGTAAAAGCCTCAATAAAACAAAACGATTTATTAAAGCGTGACTTGGCATCACTTCACCTATTGACCTATTATTTTAGTAATAATAGCTCGCAGACTCGCCTGACAATTCCACTCCACACCACCAGAGGTGATCTTATTCACCCACTTTTGGTTCACCTAGTTCACCTGTAATCAATCACATCCTCATTCAGAGACACCGTAATAAAGACTCCAGATTTTCACGGTTTTTTTGCACTTTTGCGAAGCGTTCATTCTCATCCTTGAAGAAAGCGTCGTTCTCGTTCTGCATTTTTGAGCTGTTTTTTTCTTGTTTGGATTTCATGCTATTTGGATTTTCGTTCATGTTATTGTTTTGTTATATTTGCTCATGTTGCGGTTTAAGCCTAATCTTCTGGATTTATTTGTTTGCCCTCTGTTTATATATTTTTTGTGCTTCATGTCTTCAAATAAACTCTTCACTTGGACTATACCCTTCTATGTGCTGTTGTTACAATAGCAAGCTTAATGGCAATCATGTATATTTTTATTTGTGTTAAAAATAATGTCACTGAACTATATTTCTTGAATGTATACTAAAATATACATACATTATATAACCATAACACTCGTGCTTTTTGACAAAAAAAAAAAAACACTCATCGCATTCCAGAGTTAGTCCCCCCCCTTTGCCGTTATAATAACCTCCACTCTTCTGGGAAGGCTTTCCACTAGGTTTTGGAGTGTGACTGTGGGGATCTGTGTTTAGCCAGTCACAAGAGCATTAGTGAGGTTGGGCAAAGATGTCAGATAAGAATGCCTGAGGCACAGTCAGCATTCCAGTTCATCCCAAATGAGGTCAGGGCTCTGTGCAGGGCTCCACTTAAGTTCCTCCACTCATTCTTGGCAAACCATGTCTTCCTGGAGCTCGCTTTGTGCACGGGGGTGTTGTCATGCTGGAACAAGTTTGGGCCCTTTAGTTCCAGTGAAGGGAAACTGTAATTCTACAGCATACAAAGACATTCTATACAATTGTGTGCTTTCAACTTTATGGCAACAGTTTGGGGAAGAACCACATATGGCTGTGATGGTCAAACGTTTGTCCATACAGTGTGCAATACATAATAATCACATAATATTCCTTTGAATTTGAATATGAATTTGACTTCTATGTCCAAGTCTGTGAAACATTCTGAGCTCCTGTAGCTAGTCTCTGGTCCGATGAGCTGCCTTCAGCTAAATAATTTGCATAATACATGTGATTGGATAACCAAAACAGAGCATCTCCTACAGAAGCCAAAATATAGTTGCTGAACTACAACCAGTTTCTTTTTCAGTTCGCTGCTATTGAGAAATAAATTGAAAATAATTGAAGCGTACCTCTTTGATGTACCAAACAATAATTTTAATGTTTTTTCAACATGGTCATTTTAAATAATGCACTTAAGTTGGCATGCTAAACTAGTAGTAGTAGCTACAGTTTAAGCTTCCCATATTTATTAGCTTAATTAGCCTCGTAGTTCCAGTGCTAAACTAAAGACGCAAACTTGCAAAGATGCAAATGGATTCTAGTTACTTTTTGGAAAAGCAAAAAATTACGCACATTTTATTGTAGAAAAAAATAATTCTATTTCTTGTATAAAATTGTATAAAAAAATAATGATATAGCTAAATCTGATTTCATTTTTTGTTGTATGCTACCATTCTGATGTATAGTGCCTACTCTGTCTAGGCAGCAGTTTCCTCCTATATTCAGTAAAGCCCAAATAATTTCCATTTCATGTCTGTGTTTACAGCGCAGCTCAGTCACATATTCCATTAGATTGACGATGATTAATGTTGCGTGCGCTCGTAGACGTTCCGCTTCAGCTGCACGCAGATGTCTTGTTGATTTGGCGTTCAGGTTCATGAACACAGTGACAGTGTTGATATCTGGAGCAGCTGTTTGCTTTTACATCTTTGTGATAACAAACTCCAGTGAAAGTCTTTGTGTTTGCTTTAAGGACTTTGTTGGATTAGCGATGCTGCTGCATACAGGCATGTGCCAATTTACAGTTCAGTTGCCAAAACTTTATCTCTGTTTCTCATATCATGATACTGTATTTAAAATGTAAGAAAATTGTTAGAATTATATATGATGCTGCTTTCAAATTGGGCCCTTATAATTAATGTGAGTTTAGTAGAAGTGCTAGGAGCCTGTAGGGAGCCTTTTCCTGAATGGCAGGAATCTCCTGAGTAACAATTTTTTTAACGTTTATTTCAGTTTTTAATTTTACCCAGGTAGAGTGATTTTGAGACATGTCCCACTGCATACTCTTTAAGCTACTGCTCATCAATGTTCCATCTAATTTTTATTTCTGGCTGAACTAAACCTGTTTCTATAGGGCGGACCCTTCTGCCATTTGAAGCTACCTGGTTAGCATTAGCTGAGAAGAAACTCTAGACAGCACCTCTATGGTAACAAAATTTAATTGCTGATGGTTAGAGGTGTTGAACTGTTAAGATGGTAAATTAAGCTAATGTAGCTAGTTACAGCCAGTGGTTTTTGAGTAGTCGGATTCTGCTTTTTAAAATATTTAAATGTTCACCCTCATTCTGGCAAATAGCATAAAGCCATTTCTTTCTCACAAGCACATCGGTGTGAAATGAGTGAAAGCTCAAGTGCACGTTTGCTTTAACTATTTGTGTATTTGGGGATGCTGCTTATTTGCTGCCAATGTTCACTGGATATTTGAAACGCTAATGCTTCCACAGATTCACTGACTAACTTTTGGTATAGAAATTTTTGTTTCTGTGTTCTGCATGGTAGCATCATCAGAAGTGTGCAAGCACACATGCAACATTACAGAGCAGCTGACAGTGCACTGAAAAAAGGGAATACGTGGTCAGTCAGATTTAAGAGAACATACGATGTATAGTTTACATTTAAAAAAAAAAGTTTTTCATCAAAATGTGATTTAATTATTTATACTAAATTTAATAGTTTCTAATTACTAAATTGAATTATGTAGAATGTGAGTGATCAGTTCATGTAATATTAATGTGATCTAATTAAATGAATGTGCTTAACATTGCAGTCTTACGACACCAGCGAGCTGTGTTCAATCCTGAGCTTGGCGAGTGCGCAGGGTTTGGTTTTATTCAGGGCTTTGAAATTCCATGATCAAATTATGTTGGATGTACAAAAACAAATTGTGTCAATGTAACTCACTTCAATAACGTGGAACCGATGAACGCATTTGAATTAAGTAAAGTCAACAAGCTTTTTCTTTATACATGAGCTCACAGACTCCCACAATGGGTTGTCAGTTTAATTGCCAGAGGAGAGAGTAACGTCATCACTCACACCTAGAGAGCAGGCTAGTTCTGATCTCTTGGACTCAAGACTTGGATGGCTATGGCATCATCAGGACTCACAATCTCCTGGCAAAAGTGCAGAAGTTTTTCAGTTGCACTAGTTGTTTGGCCAACAAGTTCCACAGATTAATTATCATTAATACTCACACTGATAGCTCTAGTTTGTATGCACAATCAAGATAGAGTTAACAGATTGAGGCCAATCTAAATAAAATCGTTATCCAACTGAAACAGGTGGGTTAATGTCCTCACACTAATCTTTTAAATAGAAGAATAATAGCCATGTAAACCTTAAGTCATGTAAAGTGTCTAATTATGTACATATGTAATCCAAGCGAACTTTGATGCCCAGTGCCCATTCATTAGGAATCTGCCATTGAAATGAATTCATTTGGACTAGTAAATATATTTTGATATGAACATAGCCAGGTCACACGTAGTTTCAGGCTTTACTCTCTTAATGTCTCTCTCTGTGTCTTTGTCTGTTTCTCTTTCTATCTTTTGCTGTATCTCTTTCTCAGACCAGTCTGGCTTGAGTTGTTCAAGATTCATTGTTTTGAATCAATCTCCTCTGACCTCTCTTCTTAACATCTGCTTTTGAAGAAAAATACAGGAAATACCTACAATATTAATGGTAGAGGTGGTAAAGGTTCAGCATAGTGCACGAAGTTTCCAATGAAACAGAATGCTTCAGACAAAAATCCTTTGTCAGCTTTGTAAGCAGAGTGCTTCTTAGGCTGGTTTCACTACTGAATTTTTACCACCATCCAGTGAGCAGCAGTTCTGCAGGCTGAAATTGCCAATAAGACTATTAATATCAGAGACTGAGTCAAAGCTGACTACAGGCTGTCCCTAAAGTCTCCTACACAGGGGACTGTGTTTGCCAGCACCACGTCAGTTGTGCCTTCGTCAGTGGATGTTCGTGGATGTCCACTTCTCGGCTGGTCCGCAACACTTCCAGTCTTTTTGAATTTGGTAATATGTTTGGCAACAGTGTGGTGTGTGATGTGCTCACCATGTTTCCTGTTAAAGTCCATCGCAACCTTGTGACAGCTTCCCGATCCAGCCATGAGAATGATTTCAATACGTTCTTCTTTTGTCAAAGGCATTCTTAAAGGCTATCTGAAAAAATATATATAATATAAACTATGTATGAAAATTTTGGAAGACATTTTGCTGAAAACTGTTAATTTCCCCTATGTATGGAGACTTTTGGTTCACCCCATAGTTCAAGCTGACAGGAACGCTACAGTACCTCAAATACAATCATGGTGAGCAGAAAAGCATCGCAGAGAACACAAAGCTCTAACAAGAGAAGGTTCACTGAAACAAGATAGTTGTAGATCGGAAAAAGACCAGGTGACATTTTTTTCTCTCTTTAACTGTCCAGTATTGGTGATCTCTGCTGTGCATTCTGAGATGCTTTTCTGCTCACCATGGTTGTGAGAGTTAAGGTTGTTTTCCTGTCTCCCACTGTCTCTTTCCCACTGCGTATCTCTTTCTCCCTACGTTTGACTTTGTCTCCATCTCTCCTTCTGCCTGTCACTTCCCTTGTCTTCTCTGTTTCTCTTCTTCCCTTCCTCTCTTCCTCTCACCTTCATCACCATTTCAAACACCATTACTGTACTAGTATAAGAATCAGTGTATTGGTTAGACAAGAGAACTCCCTTTGTCTTTGTCTTTCTGTGTAAAACCATAGAAACCACAGTCATGGTTACTGGAAGTGTGTTTTAAAGCATTCAGCACATTAAACATTCGGAGAAATCCTCAAGATTCATTCAGATATAGTTTCGTCGCAGCTAGTTGTTTGAGTTTCTCTTTCGGTCTTGTTCATAAATTAGGAATTAGGATTATCTCTTTCAGACTTAATGCTAATGGTAACACTAGGCTTCTTTGATTTCTTTTCAGCGTGACTTCCTTCAGAGCCAGGAGAGCAGTATAAAAAAAATTACAAACTGCTCCTTGAAAATCAGTGACAAAGTTTACATTTTGGCCTTCTTTACAACTTTTTGTTTTTAATGATGAAGACATTAAATGCCATATAATACTAATGTAAAGTATAAATCCATTTGTACACTGATACTGACCTCAGTGAAACCTAATTTTCCCTGTTTTAATAATGTTTCCAAAGGAGGAGCTGTGAGGTAGCTACCTCACAGCTCCAGGGTCCCTGGTTCAATCCTGAGCTTGGATAACTTGCATGTGTGAGTTTTGCATGTTCACTATGTGTCACATGGGTTTCCTCTGGGTTCTCTGGTTTTCTCTCACCTACCAAAAACATGCCAGTAGATAGATTGGTTATACTAAACTGCCCTTAGGTGTGAATAAGTGTGTGTTTGTATATATGTAAATATATATATATATATGTATATATGTAAATATATATATATATATATATATATATATATATATATATATATATATATACAAACACATATGCCTAGTGTTCCCAAGATAAGTTCAGGATCCACTGTGACCATGACCAGGATAAAACTGTTACTAAACATGAAGGGAAAGGCTCATTTTACACATTTAGTGTGTCATTGCTTGTAAAGAGCAAGACGCAGAAGTACTAGAGGGTGGCAGTTGTTTATGAGTCTGGCTGTCACTGTAGACTGTTACGGTATACCATTTCCCAGACTTCATGAGTGTGGACAGTGAGTGAGCAGGATGAGAGGGATCCCTGATGGCACTGCTAGCTCATCTGCAGACTTTCTGGTTATAGATATCCTACAGCAAGGGGAGATATGATTTCCTGATGCGATTTCTTGTCCTGTGCAGTACTGTTTATAAAACACACAGCAATGCAACTGGTTAGTTTACTCTCCACTGTATACTTGCAGAAGCTTTTGAGCTTTTTGAGGTGATTTCCAAAATTCTTGAAGTAGTACTGCTGCTGCTCTGCTCTTTCTTGGCCAATTGTGCCATGTTTTGTGACTAGTATAGATCCTCACAGATATGGACAACCAGGAACCTTTAATAGATTTCCTTATCGCAATATTTGTCACACCCAAACATGCTTTGACCTGAAAGACCAAAGCACTGGATTGACGTTCTTTCCTGCTCCAGTACTGTGACTCACACACATCTGTTTTTATAGGATTGTAGCTTGTCAGCCAAAAACCACAGACACTGTACAGTACACACATTGTACTGGAACAAATAAATAAAGGAAGTTTTTTTTATAGATTTTGTCTGTTTGTCATTTGCCATAGGGGATGATTTCCTTGTAACCAGAAGCTTGTGGGGTGTGGAGGCCATTTAAAAATAGGTTTAAAAAAAAAACTATCACAATAAACTTTTACTCTTCAAGAGAAGAGTTTAAAATAAATTTGTTTAAAATAAATGTGATGTGAAACATAACCCCTTAAACTCACGCCATAAACATATTTTTCCTTTATTCAGTATAAAGCATATTATTTAGTAACTGCTGCCTTTCCTTTATTCAGTATAAAGCATATTATTTAGTAACTGCTAATCATGTAGATAGGAGAAAGAGGAGTGCAACTCTGAATATAGATGAGACCTTCACAATAGCAGATGTTTTAATTTAGTTTAGTATATAAACAAATTTTAAACTCTATATAGTTTGTGATTTTTTTCCCTTTTTGTTCTGTGTCTGTTTTCGTCTGTGTCCATTGCCTTTGGGAATGATTTTGAATTTCTTTTTGCATCCTGTTGTTTGGCAGACTAATAAAAAATGTATATGTTTATCTTTGACAGCCCATATATGGTATAATATCCTTGAATGAATCAAGATGTGACTTCCTCTGGATATCTTTTCATCTCTTAAGCGCTTGAGATATCACAGATGAAGTTTAAACACTAGTTACCTTGACATGGAGACTAATATCTGTTGATCTGACTGAAATGAAAAGCCATCATGTGCACACCTAAATCGGAAAACACTGATTGAAAGTGGTGGATAATTTAATTAATTTGTTAAGTAGAAGAGTAACCACTGTTCAAACATTTGTATCTGATTGCATTTGGAATAGCTGCATTCTCATTTGAGGCTTTATGCGTGCTGACACTTTATGCGTGGAAGACACTGGCCCTATGAGGAAATAAAGTTTGCGTTAAAGATCCCAAATTGATTTCAAGAGGGAATTCTGAAGAAGAATGGTTTGAGATTGTTCTTTCTGCCTTGCTCTTCAGTTAGGGTGCTTTCACATGTGGCGTTTTTTTTTTTTTTTTTCTCATTTGCCATGTAACAGTAATTTACATGTAATGGGAAACGTCCACTGGCGAATCTTTGAACACAGTTGAGCTTCCAAACTTGAAAAAAAAAAAAAAAAGATATCATTCTCAGCTAACAACCGAGCTAACATTAGATCACTTTGCCAAAACACATGCTCCTGTCAGAGTGATCTTATGGTAATCTTGACTCTTGGATTTCCATTACATACAATAAACCTGTAAGCAGAAATGTTCAACAGGTTGCATTATGAAATAATGCTTAACAAAAAATTACCTGATGTGGTTTATGGTTCAACTGCATCCAAAAAACAGTTTTGTAAATTAGTTTGAAATATATGACCTATGAAGGGTAACATTTTTCTAACAAGCAACAGTTTTTATATAAGCCTTTTTTCCTACATAAAAATGTCAAAGAATTAATTATTTGACCATCTCTAGCAGTTAGCTTCATGGACCCTGTGATAGCTACTTTTTCAGTGTCCTCCTCATGTGCACCTCTCTCAGCTAAACTGCCATCACTCTTATCTGGAACTGAAACAGCCAAGCCTTTCCTCCTTTCATAAAATTATTGACATCTGCATAAAAATGCATAAAAATGAGTCCACCCTGTTCTCTGTAGTGCATACGTATTCCGTAATGAGGCATTGTCATTTATACATAGCATTTTTAATCCATTTGAAGGCCATTTTTTTATTACATATTAAATTCATTTATATAATTTAATTCAAATTTATTTAAAACAACTTAAAGCAACACAAAAAATGATTTGAAATAGACTTAGACATACTAAGATACTTCAAAATATGCTAAGCATCCTGTGCTTCGACTCCGTATTACAGAAGCTAGCAGTCCTTGTGCATGTTGCCTTGGTAACCAAAAAGTTTACGCACATGGTAGAAAATAAAGGTAGGATTGGATGAAAGAAAGCCATGTAACATGATAAAAGTGAAAAGCTTTTGGTGGGATGTTTTTTTTATTATAAAACCAATTTTTTTGTGTCATTTATAAATGATGTGACTCCATAGAGGGTTAAATTAATTCGTTCTTTCTAATGCATTATAGTTTCTATAAGTTCTACAGTTAATTCACAGGGACATCTACGGCAGACGCTCGACATAATCTGAGAGTGAAACTTTATGTAATGTTTATTGAAAGTCTCCAGTGAGAGTGCTTTGTAACAGTCAGAGGTAAACCTTTTAGGTTTCTGCCATGGGAAAGTCTTCATGTCAGAGGTCTTTGCACTTTGTGGTTTCTCAGTATCGTGAGAATCTTTTTTCACTTCTGAGAGAGACTTGTGAGAGAACGACTATGTATAGCAGCTATATTAGTGATAACAGGAACTCACTTTTGTCAGGGACATTAGATACACAACATTAAATGTAACTTTAATCGGATAAATAGTATGATGTGTCATTATTTAATAAATACAAATTCTAATCATTGGAAAATTGCTGTAGTACAAGAGGAATAGAAAGCACACTTCGGGGTGTGCTGTTACAGAAAAATAATTTAATAACTGTCACTGGTTATTTTCCTGTAACAGCATACCCCAAGCATTTTATTCTTTATTTGTATGCAGTGTATGCAGATAACCTTGCACTTTCCTATTTAGAAGCTTGCTAATAATCTTCTGGCTAATGAATTAATAAATGTGGTGGTTGGATGAGATAGGGCTCTACATAAAACACAGCTAAAACCACACACAGAGCAGACGGACACTCTACACATATGATCTCTAGCTATATGCTACAAATAACACAGCTAGCTTTATGCTTTATTTAATTACACAATCATTTGAATGTTATGAAGCATCACCATTAAGAACATAACAACCATTAAGCTGTCTTGATAGAAGAGATTGTTATGAGTTTTACCATTTGGCACTTTTCTTACAATGGCCAACATTCTAGTAGACATGAATTCATGCGTTTGGGACAGAGCCACGGAGGCTTTTTAACTCCGACAGTTGTTTTACTGCAGTGGCTCCACTGAGATATTTATTACGCAGGAAGAATATTACTGATGATTTTGTTCTAACCACAAGAGTTGAGCAGGAGTGATTTAGGGAAAAAGAGCAGCAGTCAACTTGTGGCATCTTGCAAGTACTTGTAAATAAGGTCGCAGCTTCTGCATAAGGAACATATGTTTTCATGGGGTGGTGTTGATTATTTTCCTATAACAGCACATCCTAAAGTGTTTTATTCCTCTTTATACCACAGCAATTTCCCAAAACTAACTATTTTTAATTTTGTAATGAATGACACATCATACATTTTAACCATTTATAGTTACACCTCATATTGTGGAACGTCCACGAGACAAGTTAGTTAGTTCCTGTTATCACTTATGTTATAGCAGCTATAAAAGTCATTCCTTTATCTTCTATAAATGTTAAACATCTTCTATTTTCATCATATCATATAAATTTGTGCTAATTAATTACAGCTTCTTTGTTTACTTGTAAGGAGGTTGCGATAAAGGTGTATTTTGCTAATTGTTTATTGGATTATTATAGTGAAATTCAGTATATTTCATGAGCTATTCTTATCCTTATGGAATATTCCAAAATTCCAAACAGTTTTTCGAGTGCAAATTCAAAAATACTAATGTTACAGCCCTAGTTGTGTAATGTATATTGTCGGTGGTGAGTGTTATGTCTATAAAAAGCTTCATGCTCTATCTAAAGACCTGTCATCTGCTGTAGAGTCTCAAATCCCACCTGCTAGAGTGTAGAGAGCTACTCTCTCTCAATATGCTCTCGCTATGCTCTCTCCCTCTCTCTCTCTCTCTCACCCAAGTTCTTATGTATGCACTAGTACTCAGTGTCAATAAAACACACACATAATATCACACCGAATGTATTTTATTGATCCCAAAAAAGTTGACACAGGGTGAAGGCCCACTTGGTAAGCAGTCAGTGATGAGTGTTTGCCCAATATCCATAAAGATCTCAGTGTGCAGCTGTATGATTCCTGCCCATGCACACAATGACTTTTTATGATAGGAGTAATAAAAATCAATGATTGTGGATTAAATTAGCTTTCTATTAAACCAGATCTTTAGCAGAAATGTTAAACACAGAAGGCAAAGGCAAACACGTCCATGTTCTTTTCCCATGCTTAGGATATGATTGATGAATAGGGATGTAAATAAATAAATAAATCAATGACACAAAAGTTCAATAACTTTTCCTCTCTTTGTGATGGAAGCAATAAAGTCAGTGATTGTGAATTTATTATACAAGATATAATGTCTTACTTAAGTATTCAGCAGATCCCCAACCCCTGAATTTTTCCACATTTTGTAGTGTTAATAATGTTAAAAACTGGAACTGACTTAATTGGGTTAAGGCATTGAACACAAAGCACAAAAAAGCCCATAAAATTTGAAGGGGAGGGGGCGGGGGGGGGGGGGTGATATAGTTTTCAAAATTATTTACAAATAAAAAATATAAAAAGTATTCATCTCTGTTGCTGTGAAACCTCTTAACGAGTCAGATAATCATCCAAGAGGCCATGCTACAACCACCATGCTTCACTGTGAGGATGGTGTTCTTAAATTGATACACAGCATTGGGTTTCTGCCAAGTGTAGAGATTTGTGCCAAGGCCAAAACATTCAGTTTAGCTCTCACCAAACCAGAGAACCTTTTCCACTTTTGCCGAGTTGCCAACATGGATTTCATTTGACTCGCCCCTCTTCCATAAAGCCCAGTTTTGTGTTCAGGCTAGTGTTGTCCTGTCAACAGCTTCTCCCATCAGAGCTGTGGATCTCTCCAGCTCCTTCAGTTCCTCCTGGCCTCTTGGTAGCTTCTCTGTCTAACGCTTTTAACCTGATAAATGTAGAAGGCCATGTTCATTTCTTTTTTAAACAATAAAGTGAAATATTGAACCATATTTAACAGAAATGCTAGTAATGACCAGTGTCTATGCTCCTCTGTCATATGATAAACTTTATTTTTGTATTGTATCACCCCAGTTCTTTAGTGCTAAATAAATAGGTGAGTGGCCCAAAAGTTCATGCTGTTTTCTTGTCTTTGTAATGAAGGTGGGAACTCAGTGACTGAATTAAATGCTAATAAATACAGAAGCCAATTCTCTTTATCTCACTCTGTGATATGAGCAGTGAAGTTAATAAATGTTAATAAATACACAAGTGAATGGCAAAGAAGTCCATGCTCTTGGCCTTCCTTCATAATAAAGTCAATGATTATAAATTATGTTTGGCTTCATTTCCTGTTTTGATGGGAAAAGGGATAATGTGGTAGGAGCAGTAACACCAATGCATATGCTAGCTTTTTATCAAGTAAGATTTCTGGCCTCTATCCCTGTTTTTGACACAGAGTGATATCTATGTTCTTTTCCTCTCTTTCTAATAGGAGTGATATTGTCTCTTATGATTTGAGTTAGCCTTCAATTAGACCAGTTAACCAAACGAAAGCTAATATATAGAAAATCCTGTGCTGTTTTTTTCTGTCTTTGTAATCTGATCAAATGTATACAGATTTTGTTTTCTTATTATATCTAGAAATGCTAATAATGTCAGGATTCTATGCTAGCACTAGTCTTATGCGTCTAGTTTTTTTTTATGGTGCCAAATGTCTTGTGTGTAGTGCTAATGCTAATAAAAGAATACGTCAACCGCTCAGAGGTCCTTGCTTGAGTTCTATTCTTAATGCATAGCTGTTAGAGACCTTGCCGGGGAAAGAAAAAACAGCACGTAGCAGGGCCTTTTCTTATTGACTCGTAAATGTGGTCTTGCAGGTGCAGCTAGCCTGATCTTGCTTTCAGTAGGCATTATTTTAGGCATTCAGAGCTTTTATGAAACGAAAATGGAGTGTAATAGGACGATTTTATGCAATGGTCACCCTTATTATGGAAAATAATACTGTGAGCACATCAGTCTTTTTTTTTAAGGAAGTTGTATTGGTTCTCAATCAGAGAGAGACACACTGCACCGTTTCGGCAGAGGGTTAAACAGAATCATATTGCTTTACTTGCTGTATTTAGTAGGGCTAAGACAGGAGTCAGGCTGTAGAGGAGTCTTATTTTAGGTTTAACTTATTCTTAATTCCTGTTTCAGTCATTTCATAGCAACAGAAATAGAGGAGGCTGGCATAAATGGACTGGCCGTTCTATGCCCCCATCCTTAAATGATAAAAACCCCATCAATATAAGGTTTCATTTTTGGCATCCACATCAGATAATTTACTGTTAATAAATGTCTGTAAGTGGATTATTTTGGATTTTAGTGGAACCAAGAGCAACAGCATCAGCAATGGTTGTAAAAAAAAATAATAAAAATACAGAATGCTATGAAGTAGCGAGGCTGGGGCTGATTCCTGCAGGCTATCGGAAACAGCCATGTCAGGTGATTGCACAGACTGAAAGAATTTCATGGCCATTCGGAGCTGATATTTTTCATTCCACTTTATTGATACAGCCATAAAAAGTTATTAGCAGTAATCGTGAAATACAGTTGCAGTGTAATGCGAATGAGGTGGATTGTTTACTTTATCATCACTTATTCCCTAAAACCCTTCTGGAGGAGAAACTAAAAGTAGATATACTAAGCACACATTGTCCAATGAAAGTACAAATTACACAAAAGGGCAGACAACAGAACCCCAAGTTTAATGGGTTTTTTTTGGTCTGAACAAGGGAGGCATGGTGGCTTAGTGGTTAGCACTGTTTTGTCGCACCTCCGGGGTTGGAGATTTGAATCCTGCCTCTGCCCTGTATATGTAGAATTTGAACGTACGTATATCTGATATACCTGATATAACATAAAACCTTGTCATCATCACATCATCGTTGTCTTTCGCACTGTGTGTCATTTGTTAGTATGTGTTGAATATATATATATATATATATATATGTGTGTGTGTGTGTGTATATATATATATATATAACTTGGTCTAATGCATTAATGTCTTCAAATTTGCGCTCAGGGATCAATAAAGAGCTATCTAATGCATTACTGCTGTAAACCTTAATAGTTTTGTTTTGGAGCTCTTGAAAGATATTACATTTTAGCCTCCTAATCATCTGATATCATCACTGGCCGTCACTAAAGACTAACCACACATCCTTCATTGAATGTGTTCCATAATGTAAAAATGTCACTTCCATGATACAAGTTTTTCCTCATTAATGTATCCACTAACCTAAATTATGAAAATGTAAATGAATATAATACTTTCAGTTATTTGTCTCTGTTCTCCTTATGATCAGATATAAAGCATGTCTCAGTGATGCTAACAATTTGCAGGTAACGATGAGTTTAAATATTACAACCATAATGCTAAAATTACCAGCATCTAGTGTTACCTTTCAAAGCGCACTAAACTTAATACATTACTGTTAATACTAATGATGTCACCAGATAATTTATTTCTGGGAACCTCTCAGGGAATCTTCAAATAACCAAGTGTATCATATTACCATAAAAAGTGTTTCTAAAAATAGCCACAATCACTTTAAACCCTTTTATGTTCCCTCATGACTGAACTAGCTAATCCTTTTTTCACACACACACACACGCACATTCCAGTATTATTCTGCAGGAATGTGCTTCAGAAGTGGCTCTGTTTGCTTCTTAGCATTTCTCAAACATTCCCGGCATCAGACGTCTGGATAGCCAACTTCCTGTCTGCAAATCCTGGACAGGCGAAGCAAATGTCTGTAGAAGGGAGGAGTACTGTGTAAGAGTTGTCGTCACTCTCAAATGTGGGCACAAACATGTTCAGGCAGTGGGCAATTGTTGGGAAATTGAGGTGTGTTGTTTCACAGTTCAACAGGCAGTTCAAAGAAAAACGAAAGTGATGACAAAGTGCATAGTCACTGCCAGATGTGAAGCTAGTGCGGTTGTGGTGTTTTTTTTACGTCAGATCACGGAACTGCGTGGGTGAATTTACTGTTCATTTAGAAAATTGTCATTCAAAGTTAACGCTAACTTTTATTTTTTTTAATGCCACAAATTACAGAGAAACGATTCTGAGTGCAGTATTGCTTTTATACAACAATTCTATAAACAAGAAATTACTATCGATATGATAGTAAGTGATATTTTGGACAATATGGCCAAATGTTCTGCATATATTTGCTCCACGAGTGGAAATAGATCCCTAAGAAACCACACTCATATTACAGCATGTCAGCTAGCTGACTAGCTAGCTCACATTGATTTGTATATTCCTGTTAAAATGTGCTTCCGGTTAAATTGGCATCCCTGCTTCCTTCATCTGACGAGTTTTCACATTTTAATTTAAAAGTTATATTCCTGAAAATTATCATTTGCCATGTGTGCTGATGATGTTGCTAACTCTACTATAGTTACCATTTCCAACTAGGAAGTGGAATTTTTTTTACGTGGCAAACACAGAAGAGCAGAGTGATACATACAGTGAAATGTCCCAGAGCGGTTCTAGGAAATACAAGCACTCTTGGAACGCAGCTCAACCAATCAAATTAGTGGACCGGACCTAACTGTTGTATAATGTAGTTTAAACTATGGTGCAGTCTACACTATGCTCTCTGCCCTTTTCTGCATACATGAGCTAACGACACCTATGATTGGCTAGTGTCATGTTAGCTGCGATTGACAAGGGAAAGTGCGTATGCCGTCCCTCCCACCCACAGATGCCTGTGGCATCGTCGGGATTTGACCTCACAGTCTCCCGATGATCATTTTGTATTTGTGGTCCTTATTATTGTATAATTTATTGTAATTTTTTTTTTGGGTGGGAGGGAAGGGTGAGAATTTATACTATAGCCTTACTTCACATGCTACAACAAAAAATACTTCTGCATAGGAAACACCTGTGTGTCCTATCTCTAGAAGCCTCCTATCTTTATGTTCCTAGATTCCTCTGTCTGCAGTTTAAGAATTGGTACTTCCTTAAACGTGGCAGATGATCGATTTCTGGATCACAGGCTGAAGGAGGCGTCAATTCGTTTTTGGAAGCAATCCAGCACTAAAAAGTTAAAAAGTCAATTAGATGAACTCAGTCAGTCCTATAGCTTGGGGAAGCGTCACATGCTGCTGGCTTCCTAGGATCATCCGGTTTCCTGGTTGAGTGCACAGCCTGCTGGTGTGGGAAGCTGTTGCAGTTATTACAGAATACAGATCAGTTTATTAAACTGTCTCAGATCATGCACTACTTTCTTATGCCATAGCCTACACTAGTACCTGGATCATTTTAGGTTAGTAACTTATACATGCTATACTCTGTTGGCACTATTCACACTCTATACTATTCCTACTATACAGCATTTGCAATATTAATTTTTCAGTCTCTCTCTCTCTCTCTCTCTCTCTATATATATATATATATATATATATATATATATGTATATAGATATGCACAGATACAAGCATAAGTGTGTGTGTGTGTGTGTGTGTGTATATATATATATATATATATATATATATATATTATACACTACTGACACCACAATTACTGTAGTTTACGGGTGTAACACATTGCCACTATCTGTATTCAGATTTAAACCTGATGTGGGCGTGGCCTAAACCAGAAGGAAAACAAGTGACAAAATGCCCCTCCCATGACCTGCCGGTAATGATGGGAATTCCCATTCCAGTTAAAATTGTTAAAAAAAATCTTACTCTACTTTCAAATTAACAAAATAACATTTTACGTTACATTATGTGAGAGGCACGTTGCCACCTCACAGCTCCAGGATCCCCAGTTCGAGTTTCTTATGCTCTCTCCACGTTCGTGTGAGTTTTCTTTTCTCTGGGTTCCCAGATTGCCTCCTACCTCCCAAAAACATGCTGATAGGTGGACTGGATACGCTAAATTGTCCTGGGTGTGAATGAGTGTGAATATGTGTGTGCATTGTGCATGGTGTCCTGAGATGGCCGGAATAGGCAATACATCATGACCCTGACCCGGATAAAAAAATTAATGAACTGAAAATGATTGAAAATTTTGTTTGTTATATATAAGAATCTTACCTCTAAAACTGCAATATGAGAGACACAAGTACATGGTGTATAGTGCAGTAGATAGTGTGTTTTGAGAAGTAATAGGTCATTTAAAATATGTGAATATAAAATATACTGTACATTTTTTTCAGAGCCATTTTTGTACACCAAGTCATCATAATGGAAAAAAACATGAGGTCCTAAATACAATATATTATTACACAGTATTCATACTAAACCTTTCACATTATTCATTATAGTATGTGAACTCTGAGTGCTCTGTTATTCTCATTTTAGCGCTGGAAGGTTTAACATCCTGTTTGGAACACATTCAGTCTCCATCATAAGTTTAATTATACTCACAGGAAACAATCGAGAATGCCGAATCTTCCTGGCACACTTTACAGATTTCCTTACAGACACACTGATTGTGCACATCTCTTCTCTCATTCCATAGCTGCAGAGGCATGTAGTGACAGTTCCTATGCAGACAGTGAAGGAAGCTTAATTTGGATTTTTCCATTTCATGTTAGTGTTTTTTTTTTTTTTTTTTACATATATTAATTCATCCTTTAAATGTAAATGTTGTTCATAAATTGCATTACAGATGTTAAAAGTATTATTTACAATCATTACGTAAAGGCAGCATATGTTTTTCACTGTACGTCTTATGATCGAGCTCCATTAAAGACCCTGTTTTTGTTGTACACTATTCACACCATTCATTATTCCCATTACTCTTGCTATATACCATTCATATTATTATTATATACACAGTTCACACTATACTTTCTTCATACTTTACTATGCACACTATACTTCTGTTGGATTGATCATTTTAAACCTGGGACCAGATGTATTTTTTTCTTCATATGCATTAGGCACAGACAGGGTTTTGATGCAAGTGCAGGTTTTTATTTATTTATTTATTTATTTATTTATTTTTATGAAGGTTGATAGGCAGAGAATGTATCAAGCGATCAGCAGACAGAGTTAACTTGGCTAATTTATCTAGGATTTAACTTAACTATGACAATAATGTTTACACTCCACTGCACTATCACATCGCACACTTACACTGTATTCTTTTTTATATATATTTATTCTTATTTATAATGTTAGATTACTTTTAGTATACTTCTAACTATGTGCTGCTGTAATAGGTGAATTTCCCTCTGGGATGAATAAAGTGATCTATCTATCTATCTATCTATCTATCTATCTATCTAGGCAGAACTAGTGATGCAAGCTTTATAAGAGATGACATTTTCAGAGCCCAACTAATGATTAAACCTGCACAATCCTGACTCAGCCTACCTAGTATTGAATTCTCCTTTTTAAATTCTCTTCCTGAAACTAGAGATGCTATGTTGGGTACCTTAGCTTCAAAGCAGTGTTCAAGAAGGCAAGGCACTTTCAGGTGAAGCTCTTTATCATTGCTTGTGTCGTTTTCCTGTAATGATTTGATTTGAAACCTTGTTTAGCAATTGCTTTGAGAATAACTCTGCATCTCAATTCGTCTACTATCCATATCATACAGTATCCGAGATAAAATTAGCGTGTCCCAAATTGTAGTATGTTGAAATGAGTATCCCAAAGGTACCCGGATGGTCTACTATTTCTGGTAGATTTTCGAAGTGTGGATCCGTGGACACTTTTTCAGCTAATATTGCCCACAACTCCTTGCACGATGGAGGAGGAGTTTTGTGATGGTTTGCTTTTCCGAATTCAAGGATGCATTTTAGAGAGGTGTAAATGAAATGTGGGGGAAAAAATCAAGGGAATGGTAAATTAAATTATATCATATAAATTATATAAGGAATAATGAATGAAAAAAAGCTGAAAAGCAACAAGGAGTTTGTTTACGGTGATAGTGTGTCTAACTAGACAACAACGTTCTTTTTCGTTACATGACGTGTTACTTAGTATGTCCCAGTACTTGCATACTCTTTTGCTACACACTCAAAAGTATGTACTTTTTCTTCACAAAAAGAGTACATACTTTTAGTGCATAGTATAAGCAGGTGAATTGAGACGCAGGGTAGGTGTCCAGGTTTATGGTTTGTGCTGCTGATGTATGCTGGGAACAAGTGGTTGTGATCAGAAGGGCACTAGAACGAGGTAGCAGATCAGGTGATGGGTCGTGTGACTGGGTTTGTAGTTCTTTGTTTGGCTTTAGATGCTTGGAGTTTATGTTGGTACATAGAGCAGATGTGACAACATACTTAGAACATCTACCATAAACATGTTGCTCTCACTTTATTATACAACTCCCGTATGTAAAAGAAACTAAGAAACACTGGTATATTCATTGACCCATTAACAAGATTCTAAAAAATGCGTCAGGGAGTTGTGAAGAAACAGAAGAAGGGCCTTCACTAGCAGAAAAATGACTAGATAGCTGTTTGTCCAAAGGCAAACTGACACGTCTCTGTCACTGAAGAGCAACGAGCTATAAATAAATAATCAGCCGAATACTGATGGACAAGATGATCACACTCTTAACGTAAGCCTGATAAACTTTACACACTTGTCTCCTTTCCTGAACTGAAATACTTTTCTAATACGTTCTATTAAGCAGAAAGCTGTATTTATACTGTTTATATCAGCTGTTCAACAATTATTAATCTTCATAAAGTCCTGATTTACAGCTCCAAACATTAAATTCCATTGAAATACTAATTACCTCTTTTGAGTCGCCAGCGATATTTAAAAAATTTATTTCACAGATATAAGCCAATTTTCCTTTGATTTCCTCACATTCCTAGATGTTGTGCAATCATAGCCACTTAGCATCCGTCAAGTTATCACTACATATAGTGCTCAAAAATTGGAGCTCCATTTGTGCAGGATTTTTCCTGCCCCATGCTCGCTCTGTGTACACTTTCAGTGAAGGAAGTGTAGTGAACAGGACAGTTTATGACACGGTTGCCAGATTGTGCTAGTTTAAAATACTCTGTGGCTACCATGTTTTGTTTTATAGCAAATAATCTTCATTAAGTGTAAATTTACACAAAATGTCAAAGTGTAAGTGCAGACAGAACCAGTCTAGGATGTACAGAACCACTCTATTGTAAGATATATTGCAAAGATTGAAAGGGGGATTATGGAGTGGATAATGTCCGTACTTCAGAAATATGTCAGAAATACTTGTTTACCACTCAGAGGTTGAGAAAAAGAAGAAACGTCTCCAATTTCCAATGCTAGTTTCAGTTATTTTGTATGGTTTTTATTAAATTTTTACTGAAACCTGTCAACCCTGGTAAATGATATTACGTTGAAACACAGTCGAAGGTACATCTAAACCCTCTCAAAATGAGCTGCTAGACTGTATGATGGATGGCTGTATGTTGTCGTTCTCTAGATGGTAGCCTATAGTGTCATCAGGTGTGATAGCCTCATGACTTAATTTTGTTTGAGGTTATGTCGTTAAAGTTAAAGTACCTTAGAAGGCAAAAAAAAAAAAAAAAAACAATTTGGGACAAAACTTGATTTTTCATCATTTTAGGCTGTTTGCCAGAATTCAGTCACTACAACTGAATAATCTGATGGATTTTCCCCAAACACATTTATACTATACCTACTATACAGTATTCATATTATTCATTATTTCTACTATTCTGACTGTATATTTGGTGTCACAGTGGTGCAGTGGGTAGCATTGCCACCTCCCAGGCTCAAGGTCATGGGTTCAGTCCTGAGCTTGGGTTGCTGTCTGTGTGGATTTTCCATGCACGTGCTTCCTGTGTCTGTGTGGGTTTCCTCCTGGTTCCCAAAAACTCCCAAAAACATGCTGGTATGTGGATTGGTTACTTGAAATTGCCCCTAGTGTGGATGTATGTAGAATGTATGGGCATGGTGACCTGTGGTGCACTGCTGTCGCGTTTATGGTGAATTCCCATCTCATGCTTAATGTTCCCAGGATAGTGCTGTGGATCTACCAAGACTCTGATCAGGATAGAGAAGTGACTGAAGATGAATGAATGACATGTATATTACACCCTGTGCCTACTGTACCCCATACACACTATTCATAGTATTTCTATTAACGACTGCATACTATTCACCCTTCAGTCTGCAATTGTTCTTTTAGGGCAATTTATTTAGCTTATTTTCAGAGAGTGTGTTTTGAAAAAACAATAGTTAATTGAATATGTATTAATGATACAGACTTGTGGGTCTTACATGGTATGTGTTAGCAGATGTGTATTGTACCAGTAAAAATGCAAACACACTTATTCAAGTGGTGCCAGACATTAACGAATTGAAACACTTAAAGGGAATTTGTTTGGCTGATTCTGAGTCTGATTAGTGTGACTGATTCCAAAGCCCTTGGTGTGAATGCCAAGTAGCATTACACACTGACTTCCTGTGTAAATCACTTCCAGATCCCGGGATTGAATTAAGAACTATTTGGACCAGTTCTTTTTATTTTATAAGCTCATTTATAGTCCAAGAATATTAATATTGAAGTCTTAGGACATGACTCATAAAGTTCTTACTTCATTTTTATTTGTTCGGTAATGACTACAGTGTGTGTATTTCATACATACACTCACTGAGCACTTTATTAGGAACACCTGTACACCTACTTAGTCATGCAAATATCTAATCAGCCAATCGTGTGGCAGCAGTGCAATGCAACAATCATGCAGATATGGGTCAACAGCTTCGGGTAATGTTCATATCAACCATCAGAATGGGGAAAAAATGTGATGTCAGTGATTTTGACTGTGGCATGATTGTTGGTGCCAGATGGGCTGGTTTGAATATTTCTGTAACTGCTGACCTCCTGGGATTTTCCAACACAATAGTCTCTAGAGTTTACTCAGAATGGTGCAATAAAGAAAAAACATCCAGTGAGCATCTGTTCTGCGAACAGAAATGGCATGTTGATGAGAGAGGTCAACGTAGAATAACCAGACTGGTTCGAGCTGACAGAAAGGTCACTGTAACACAGATAGCCACTCTGTACATTTGTGGTGAGCAGAAAAGTATCTCAGAAGGCACAACACATCAAACCTTGAGGCAGATGGGCTACAACAGCAGAGGACCATGTCGGGTTTCCTCTTCTGTTGGCCAAGAACAGAAAGCTGAGGCTGCAGTGGGCACAGGCTCACCAAAACTGAACAGTTGAATACTGGAAAACCATAGCCTGGTCTGATGAATCTCAGATTCTGCTGAGGCACAGAGGTGGTAGGGTCAGAATCTGACGCCAACAGCATGAATCCATGGACTCAGCCTGCCTTGTGTCAACAGTGGAGGTGGTGTAATGGTGTGGGGAATGTTTTCTTGGCACACTTTGTGCTTGTTAATACCAATCAATCATCACTTGAATACCAGAGACTATTTGAGTATTGTTGCTGACCATGTGCATCTCTTCATTGCCACAATTTACCCATCTTCTAGCATGATAATGCACCATGCCACAAAGCAAAAGTCGTCTCAAACTGGTTTAATTCATGACAAAGAGTTCAGTGTTCTTCAGTGGCCTTCCCAGTCACTGGATCTGAAGCCAATAGATTACCTTTGGGATGTGGTAGAACGGAAGATTCGCAGCATGAACGTGCACCTGAAAAATCTGCAGGAATTGCATGACGCAATCATGTCATCATGGACCAGAATCTCAAACACCTTGTGGAATTAATACCATGAAGAATTGAGGCTGTTTTGAGAGCAAAGGGAGGCCTTACCCAGTATTAGTATAGTGTTCCTTATAAAGTGCTCAATGAGTATATATGTCAAATAACTCTCATGTATTTGAGCGAGGAATATTCCAATATTTCGATATTCCTTCTGTTTGGTGTTTTGATGATGGTAGAGAGCGCTGGCTAACGTCGCTCCCATAGGTGTTTGATTGGGTTTAGATCTGGTGACTGTGAAGGCCGTAGCATATGATTTACATGATTTTCATTCTCCAAACCATTCAGTGAGCCCTCGTGTGTTGTGATTGGGGGCGGGGTCATTCTGGAAGAGACCACTCCCATCAGGATAGAAATGTTTCATCATCATTCTTTCATAAGATAAAGGTGATATGTCAGAATAAGTTTGTATTGATTTGTCCCTTAAGCCAAAAAGTGGACCCAATCTATGCCAACAAAACGCCCTAGACACCATGACATGGCCAGTGGGTCTTCCTTTATTTTGCCACCCATCTGTATATATCTGTACATACAGCATTATATCAACCGGAGTCTATCCCAAGAAGACTGGGCATGAGATGGGAATGCACCCTGGATGGGACACTAGTCCACACACATTCACACACTCATTCACACCTAGGGGCAATTCAGAGTAGCCAGTTCACATACTGGTATGTTTTTGGGATGTAGGGGTAAACCGGAGAAACCAGTGGTTCATAAAATCAAAGTACACAGTCACTTCAGTAATCAGAATGGAAATGAAATTTAAAATCTTTTTTAAAAAATATTTTAAATTTCTTTCTTTCTTTCTTTCTTTCATTCGTTCTACTAAAAGTAATTTTGTCCAGTTGATGCCAGTTGATGACTCTTCATCACTTGAGTATTTTACTCCTACCATGTGTTTTAATTCTCTGTCTCTTTCCTCTCTATTTTAGAATGTAAATCAATCACTGCCCAGATGGAGAACGCTTCCTCCTCATCCTCTGTTCTCCCTTCCTGCACCTACAATGAGGATTTTAAGCGCATCCTCCTCCCTGTGGTGTACAGCGTGGTCTTCGTCATCGGTCTGCCGCTCAATTTTGCTGTCATCCTGCAGCTGTGGGGAACCAGACGTTCCCTGACTCGGACCAACATCTACACGCTGAACCTCGCGGCGGCCGACTTCCTGTATGTGTGCTCTCTCCCTCTGCTCATCTACAACTATGGTAGTCGAGACTATTGGCCCTTTGGAGAGTTGATGTGCCGATGGGTACGTTTCCAGTTCTACAGCAACCTGCACGGCAGCATCCTTTTTCTCACCTGCATCAGCATTCATCGCTACCTGGGCATCTGCCATCCGCTGTCCCTGTGGCTCAGAAAAGCAGGACGTAAGCTGGCATGGGCTGTGTGTGCCAGTGTGTGGGTCACTGTAGCACTTCTGTGTGCACCTACATTTGAATTTGCAGCAACAGGCATCCAGAGAAACCGTACCGTGTGCTACGAGCTGAGTGTACCTGAGCGCTCGCAGGAGTACTACCCATATGGCATGGCCCTCACCTGCCTGGGCTTCCTGTTGCCCTTTATGGTCATTGTGGTGTTGTACTGCAGGATGGCACGGGTTCTGTGCCAACCGGGCGATGTCAGTGGTAAAGCAGCCAAGGAGAAAAAGTGCAAAGCTGTGAGGATGATCGCCATTGTGGTGCTGGTGTTTGCCATCAGCTTCCTGCCGTTCCATGTGACCAAAACTATGTACCTGCTAGTGAGGACCTTGCCTGATGCTCCATGCCAGCTCCGGAACCTTTTATCGGTGGTGTATAAGAGTACGAGGCCCTTTGCCAGCATGAACAGTGTGCTCGATCCCATCCTGTTCTACTTCACACAGGCCAAATTCAGACAAGGCACACGCAGCCTGATGCTCAGGATCACTACATTTAGAGACAACAGCAAACCAGGAGAAAGAACGGCACAAAGCCTACTAAACAAAAAATCATGAAGGGTATGAAATATAAAAGCATCTTCCCACCAAGGTTCAATACCTACTGAGGAAGAGTTCCAGAACTCTCCTGAGTGAGAACTACACCGTTCCTGACCATCATTAAATAAATGATGCAAACAGTATAATGACATTTCACCACCCAGCAAAATGACACTAAAATAGTGAACATGAATTGTGAATGAAGTACAGAAATGAGCAATACATTTAAATGGAAAAAAACCCCCTACATTTTCTTTCCTTAGCCTAAAACTCTACATAAAAAGCTACATAATGACTCTGCAGCTGTCTGCAATGTTTGCCATGTCCCTTTAGCTTGCTGCCACAAGGGTATTAGTAATTAATAATTATTACTATAATTAATCACATTTTCACATTTTCCATGAATTCGCTTGAGCCTGAATCAGTCTATCAAAGGTTGACTTAATTGAAGCCATTTTTTTAAACCAGCAAATATACAGGCATGGAATATGTCTGCCAATGCAGGATTCAAGACTCATTCAAGAGTTTTTCCCTGAGTAGGTAAACATAAAATCAGCATAACATCTCAATCTCAATTGCTCATAATCCATGGACTACTAAATCCACAGTCTACAAATACTCACACACAAACATTCTTTATGATCACTAAAGAGGACAGAATATAAGGGCTTAAAAGACAAAATCTATTCTCATAATCTTATGTGTATAGTACACAAAGTTTCCAGCGAAACTGGACGTTTCGGACAAAAGTCCTTCATCGGCTGTGTACGGATAGTGATCTGAGGCTGTAGGGAAACCTGTCATATATTTATAAAATGTGAAAATATTATCTGTCTTTTCATACCATGTGTTTTCAAATCTAGTTTAAAACATTATTTCTGACAAATATCTGTCTGGTCTGAAAACCGGGCTTGTCACAGTTGTATGAAGCACCAGCATTAAAAAGCATGAGAGAAATGCTTTGTGTTTTTAAGTGTGTATACCTATAAATGTATGTCTATAAATGGAATGTATTATCATAAGAAGTGATAGCACAGTGGACAGGGGTGAGGGTCACTGTCAAGTCATGGAAAATAGCCCACACTTTACAATAAGCCTTTTGCACTACCCAAAAACAGTTTATACCCAGGTCTCAAGCTTGCTTAAGTGGATAATCTTGCCTGGATTCTGTAGATTTTACCTTCCGCTGTAAACATAAAGAAGGTCCTGTGCTCATCTCAGGACTCTTATTCACAACACATCCTTTCAACACAATACTGTTTGTCTTTACTCTTCTACACCTGTATACTGTAATGATTTATAATCCACTATGAGCGTAAATGTAAATGCAGTACATGTGAAGGGCACCATGTAAGACTTAACGACTTCAGCCACTAGATGGTGGGATTTACCAAGAAGAGCTGGCAGCAGTGCGCCTGCTCTTTCTATAAACTGCTCTGACTTGTATCTATTTAAAGGGAAGGTATTTATGTTCTGAATAGAATTTTACACACCCTAATGCTTCCTTAAGGAAGTATTTCTATAATGAGAAAACATGACTGAATCTATAATACAAGTAGGCGGGCTACACACTGTATAAATCCCTGAATAAATATATGAAGACATAATAAATTGCACTCTTGTTTTGAGCATGTGGTGATGCATCTCACACTTATGACTTAAGACTACACCAGCGAACCTATAAGTGGAAATGTGTGTAGCTGTTGGAAAGACATTTGTAGTGTAAATGCTGTGCCACTTGAACATTTTTGCCCTGTGAGAATATGACTAATTTGTGAATCTTTTGGGTGTTTTGCAGCTTTGTGAAGTTTTAAAACCTGTGCGTGTGTATTGTGCATTCATGTCAACGATTAAATGTGAATTTCCGAAATATAGAACTTTAAAAATAGGCATCACGGTGTTATTACCTGACTGGATATTGATATCATTTTGTACTTTTGCTTGTGTCATGCCACAATGTTTACTGTTTCCTGCTTTGCTCATGTCCTTAGACATAGGTTATCTAAACTTTGCACTAATATACAGTATTAAAATTCAGTAAAACCACTAGATGTTGTGTGGTTGTGTGTATGTCTTTCCATGGTCTGTGTCTTCGGGTTTATTGTTAAATGTCTATACAATGAGTGATCAAATACAATAAAATTGTATAAATCCAGGCTGGCATGGTAGGACCTCAGAGCTTCAGGTCTCTGGTTCAAGCCTGAGCTCAGGTTACTGTGTGTGTGGAGTTTCTCTGAGTGTTCTTCCCGTGCCTGCATGGGCTTCTTCAGGGTTTTCCAGTTTCTTCCCACTTTCTTCCAAAAAAACATGCTAGTAGTTAGCTATGCAAAGTGTGATTATGTGTGAAGTACCTTGTGATGGACTGGAATCCCATCCAGGGTGTATTCCTGTATAATATATACCATACTTCTCCATATTACAGAATAATTCCTAACCAAATTATAGTATCTGTATAGCACTGATGGTGACCAGAAGGAATGCAGAAGAAGAATCTCACTGTACAATGTAACTGCCCGTTTTTACTGTGCATGACATATGATCTTGAAAAGTGAACAATACAGAATAAAATAAGCAGTGTACATCAGTGTACAAATAGCACATTCATCCATCTTCAGTAACTGCTTTATCCTGGTCAGGATAGCAGCAGATCGTGGAGTGGATCGAGCGGTGGATTGAGGCAGGAACACACTCTGCTGTAGATGGAACACGAGTCCATTGCACGGCATGTTTTTGGGAGGTGGGAGGAAACCAGAGATACCAGAGGAAACCCATGAGGACACGCAGGGAGAACAGGAGTGAAGTGAGGAGTTTGGAGCTAGGAAAATATGAGAAATGAGAAAAAATGTTAAAATGCCTTCACTCAGGAGGGCAATGAACCCAGATTCAGTGACCTGTATGGAAAAAAATGCAGGATATTTTTTCATAGTTTACTGTCAAGACACAGAGTGTAAACACAAACCTGGATGGGAATCAGTAGAATTTGAATTCATTTGGTGTTTTTATATCCAGTAGCTCTTGATCTACATCCAGAATGTAAATAGCATGCTTTTAATGTTTATTTGGCAGCATGATAGTGTGTGTGTGTGTGTGTGTGTGTGTGTGTTTGCATTTTCCCATCAGAGAGGAAGCGCAGTTCTTCTTCCCCCATCACCCCAGGGGCTCTTACTCTCCCCCTTCCCCATGCTCAGTCCCGCCCTCCCTCACTCCCACCAGCCATTTAGGCATGCAAAACACACACAAAAAACACAGCACATAAGTCAACCTTAATGATGTCAGAATCACGGTGAGCACACTGGTGCAAGAAAGATGCGTGCACGCAGAGACGCTCCCAGCTTCCGAAATGGAATTTACTTTGGGCAAACTTTCTGTGGAGTTCAACAAGTTGGAAGCTTGCTGGTCAGACTTTGAGCCTCTTTTCCTCCTTCATGGATGGAAATCAAGCGGAAGGAAAGCAATACTGGGAAACTCGCGCTTGCGTCAGTTTCCCTAAGGTGTAAAGTTTCGTAAAGTTTCGTAAAGTTTCCTAAGTTTGTTGTTGTGTAAAAACAGAGCCGGGTCAATGGGGACGCGGCGTTAGTTTACAGGTTGTAAAAGCAAAGACGCAGAACAAAGCAAAACAAAAGGCTGTGGATCTATCGATGAACTAAAAACAAACAAAAAAACAAAAACGAGGGAATTTAGACGCCAGAAAGTCGAGAGGGAAGAGAGACGCGATGGCAGAGAAGGAGACGCAGAGTAAAGCTGCGGTTTACCGGAGTGTCTCTTTCAAAAAGCTGCACAATTGGAAGGCCAATAAAAGCGGTTCGGGAGCCGAGGATCAGCGCCACGGCTCGGAGGATTTGGAGACTGGAGGAGCCCTTCCCCCTCCGGCTGCACAGCCCTCGGATATGCGCAGTGCTGCTGTGGCTAGAAAAGTTTCCAAAATCTCAGCAGCCAGCCTCTCGAGGGCAGAGCTGAAGAAGGGTTCCACTCATACCATTTCACCCTCAATCCGCCAGCTCTCAGAAAAGTTTGGAACAAATTCAGGCAGCGCTTCAGTCCTTCAGTCTGCAATTTCACACAGGATTAGATCTCCAGAGGGACCGTCTTCCCAGGACATTTCAGGATGTTTCCCTGATCAGGGCAAAGATCTTTCGGGAACCCTGACCGACAAACTTTCGGATCATAAGTGTCAAGAATCCGTCTCTGGCTCAGATTCAGATAGAGGTCATAAAAGGAGGGTTCGAATGATCGGAGGTGGCACAAAGGCAGGTAAGAGTGATTATTCTGAAATCAGTGATGGCTCTGACAGCTTTAGTGGTAACACTTTAAATTCAGAAGATGATATTTGTGTCCTAGGAATTTCAACATGCAAGTCTCATCGCCGCCATCGCTCTTCCCTTGGTGAAACTATTCATGTTGATTCAAGCTGGCCGAGCGTTACAAAAATTAGAGAGCTTTTTGGGGATGGTCACGGAAAGAAGCACAAGTCAATGTCAGATGGAGAGGACTTGAAATCTGATGACTATCACCTTCACCTTACCTACAGCACAAAAGACGGCAACACGTCCTCAGACAAGAGCGACAGGCAGTCGCCACTGCAGCCAAGAGGACACTGGCAAAATACAAACAGCTCAGATCATGATGCTAACAGACATCAGGGTATGGACTCTGCTTTTAGCACAGAAAAGCATTCTCATGATGGTGATCTTAGCTCTGTGACAAGAAAACTGTCAACAGATATAAGTAGAGTTGAGACTCACAAAAGTAGAAGAAAGGGCTGGACGGATAGTGATCCCCGACCCACTCCACCCACCCCTCCACCTCGCAGTAGTTCTGTTGCACTGCCTCTCAGGTCCCATTCGTGTGCTCACAGTGAGCAGCTGCAGGAGCAGAGACAGTGGGCGAAGCAGCCACAGCCATCAGATAGTTTGCATTCCTCACATAGTTCCTCAAAACCACAGACGGGCTCCTCCGTGGAATCGGTCAGCACTCGTGAGAGATTGAGCTCTGGAGAAGAGGAGGACGAGTCTGGAGGGCAGACAGGTAGAAAAACACTCTTATTTGTGCACAGCAGTGAAGGAATTGGCACACACATTTCAAGGAACAAGCATGATGCCTGGGCCAAACTCTCTCATAGGTCTTCAGGTAGTGAGGAAGACAGCCCAGCAGGATTAGCTCATCAAGTTCGACGTCGTTCTTTGAGGAAAAAGAAGAAAAGCAATTGCAGTAGAGAGAATGAGGAGTCTGATGACAGTGACGACCAGCATGTGATGATGGAGCACCTGGAGCGCCACCAGCGTTCATGTGATTCCCAAATGGAGGGACATAGGCTTGACAGTTTACGGTCTAAGGCCCGCTTTAGTGGGCAGATGTGGGAGAGAGGGCACACCGCTCGAGGTTCCTCTGTGGCTCAGGACAGTTATAGGCACCTGTGTAAAGCTTCTGAGGGACAAGTTGGCACCAGTAATGTCCCATTTGTGTCACGCGTATCAAAGGTAACCATTCCCTCATTTCTCTCCAAACCCTTGGGGTCACGCTGTAGCAGTAGATATTCCAGTACTGAGACTCTGAAGGCTGAAGATCTTGTGAGTTCAACTTCCAACAGAGCCTCATCTTCTGTCCTAAGCAAAACATATCATGGCAATGCTACTATGTACCGCTCACCTAGTTTTGGGCATGGTGACAATTTTTCTCGTGCCCCTGTCCGTGTTCGTCCGTGGTTGGTGCCCAGCTTGAAACAAGGAGAAGGCATTCATAATGCTGCAGAAAACAGACTTGGCCGCTGTTCTGTCAGTCATGAAAAAGATAAAGACAGAATATCCATGTCAAATCCTGATATTGCTTCAGAAACTTTGTCACTGCTGAGTTACCTGAAAACTGATTTATCAGAGCTAAGGATGAAGAAGAGAGGCCAAGATGGTGAGGAAAGTATGAACTCCAGCTTTCAGGGTGTTCAAAGTGCATCAAATATGTACAGAATGGGTTCAAGAACCTCAGGGTTGAACTCCAGAAGGCCCTCGCTAAAGGATCTGACTGCTACTTTGAGGAGGACCAAATCTTTCACTTACTCAGAGAAACCATTAGGGTCAGCTATGAGGAGTTCCTCTGAGCAAAGACTGGACTGTGAAAGTGATGGAGATCGAGTAGTCATCTCTGATAGAGAGGTGGAGAGCGATGATTGCAGAGGTTGTTATGACTATGAAGAGCCAATGCCAACCCCTCTACAAGATCGCTACGTTCAAGAAGCAAGACAGGTAATAAGGGATATTTGTCAAATGAGTGCTAACAAGGATTATGATGATGATGATGATGATATTGAAGGCTTTAAAAGAAATGGGAGTTTTGATGTGGTGGAAGCTAATAAAGAAACTAATATGACAAAGCAAGTGGAGAGGATGGATGGACAGATTGTAGATACTGTAAACAAAAAACAGGCTGATACAGAAAGTGGAAAATGTTTACCAAGGGGAAATTCAGAGGAGAACATGTTTGGTGATAAGTCATTGGATGAACTTTCAGGACATGAATCAAGTCTGACAGATGAAGGAATTGTCACAGAGCCGGAGGCTGGCTCATATGGAGGGCTGTCCTCTGGCACGGACTTGCTAGGCCAGACGCTCACTGTTTGGACTCAGTCTGGACTGTATGAGGAACAGTCATCCAACATGACACCGGAGAAATCTCTTTCCGCTCCTGCCCCATCTGTGAGGACAGAATATGAGGCAGTAGCTATAGGAGGAGATGTAAGCATCAGTAAAAATGTAAACCAGGCTTCTTTAGAAGCTCCGCCTACTCCCAGTGCTCTTCGAAGACGGAGAAAATTCTCCTCAGCTGCCAACAATGGCTCAGACTCCAGCAATGGCAGTAATGGGGAGTCAAATGGCGAGTCTGCTTACCGCTCCCTCAGCGATCCCATGCCACATCGAAGTCGCTCGGTGGCAGAGGATGGCAGTAACAGCTTTTCTGTGGACAGCAACCTACTTGGCTCACTCTCTCTAAACTCAAAGGTGGGTGTAAGTGCAGATTCCTCTGCAGCAGATCTTTCAGAGTGTACCGGCAGTGCAGCTAGTGACCTGTCAGTGTATAGTGACTCTCTGCGGGATTACAGCACTGTGATACAGAGCATAGTGCATGAACCCGGTGCAATGGACAAGCTCATTGATGAGAAGGCAAACGGAAAAGCAGTGAAAAAGAAAAGCTTTAGTGACCCCAGCAGACGGGGAGAACTGGCTTCTCCAGCCCTTGAAGTCCAGAAACATCCTAACGAACCTATTAACGAGTTAGAGCAGCACATTCCTCCTTCCAGCAGTGAGCCGATCTTGTCGGAGCAAAGAGATGAGTTGTGGGAGCTGAACAGTGAGCAATGTCAGCTGTATTCCAACAGGAGGTCTCGATCCCAATCAGAGCATGTTTTGCCCTGTCATCTTGACTGCAGTGGAGTTAATAAAGATGGCAACGAGGAGCCAAAGTTGCCCTTTGACCCAAAGCTGGCCAAGGTGTTGTCTCCTTGCATAAGTCGTCGCGGTTACAAGAAACGCACACACCGAGTGACACATCAACATTCTTGTGATGATGGGGACCAGTTAGAGGAGCAGCAAGAGGATCAAACTTTTGAAGATCATCTGGATCCTTCCAATCCCTCCATCCTGCCTCAGCTTCCTGTTCCTAAAATAAGGCCCAAACATATACGTCATGCCAGTGAGCCTGCAACATTTGTGCCCATTACACCATCTAACCAGACACATAGCTCTTTCAAGAGCCCTGAACCCCAACAACTCTCAAGACACAGACAAGAAGAAGGAACTCCGTCTTTGGAGGATGTGACGGAACAGTACATTCTGGCCTTGAATCCACCTGAGGGATCTTCAGAAGCCCCTGCTGATGGAGCTGTTGTGGAAGGTACCAGCTCAGCTCCTGCAACGGCCACCACTGACCCCAAACTGCAGAGGAAATGCAGTGATGAGCTGACCCAGGCCCCGCTTAAAACCAAACCACGAGTGGTAGGTGACATGTATCTTTGCTGTATTTGAGTTTTATGTCTATATGATGCTGGTATGTAAATATTAAATGTGTGTGGTGGTGTATGCATGTGTCCCTGCAAAGGGAAACTCTCTTCTGTTTTGTATTGCTTTAAGCTGAAACCACCGAAATGTGCACCGAAGGCTAAAGTTTTTTAGTTGATAAGGAATTGTACCTGTAATACTAAATTATTCAGTCCAAGTATGAATGACCTGTTGTAAATGGAGTGTTGGACTGCATTAGACCAAAGATAGGATGGATCAATCATCCTGTAGGGTAGTCAGAGCTAGGCGTAGATCTTGGAACAGCGTGTGCGTGTGTGTATGTGTGTGTCAGAAGTGGTATCCATGCCCGATGGTCTCCTTTTGTGAAACATATTGCCTCAGATTCCAGTGAAGTCCCTTCATGGCACGAGATCTCTTTTTGTCTCTGATTGTGAAAGATTAGATGCAAACAAAGGTGCAAATAGCAATCTTTTTCTTAGGAGTTTTGTTTCTTATATTCCTCAAACGTTTGCTATGTATGAATATATGCCTTTTTGTGTGTGCATATGTGTTTCTGATATGCCCCATATGCCTCACTTTCTTCAGTGGAAGTGCATACTTTTTTCCCTAGCTGTTTGAAAAGTCATGCTCATTCTTTCCTGGCATGTTTTGGACAGATCATTTTACCTCCTTGTGTATTTAGATAACAGTTTAGCTCAGAGAACAGTTTGTTATAACATTTCTAATGGCTGCCTAGCTGTCGTTCCTGTGAAATGTCCTCAATATAGTTTAGATTTAAGAGTGCACTGCACTTGGTTATATATATAGATTGAGATTTATTATGTTATGCATTTTCAGAGATTAGTTTCTTCTCTGTATGTGTATAATGAATCCACCCTTTTGTAGGGCAAGGCTAGGTCGTATTCTCTTTTAGCACCTTTTATGGTTGTGTACTTTCTCTAGATTTTGTTGGTGCCTGACTGTTCTTGATTCAGCACTGCTGATATTTAGGCTGCTGATTGTGATGGGTGCTAATGAATTACCCTGATTGATACTGTGCTGGTTAGCCAACATTCCTGGATCATGAAATTTAAATGCTTCTTTTTTTTCTGGTTAATGAAGTGTCATTATGACCTAGATCAGAGTTAAAATGCCTTGCTGGCCTTGACTTTCAGCTTGGATAATTTGGTCCAATCTGAGTCATCATTCACAGTAGTCTCTCTGTCTCCTACATGCATACACACTTGCTTTGAGGCAAAGACTTGGGCACACTCATAATCTTGTTGCAAAAAAGACACCGTAAATAAAAAATGAAGCATTAGAATTAGCACCTGACCGTCTAGGCTCGTGTCTGGCAAATGAATAAAGATAAGTGAAAATAAACACACTATCTGTGTACCGGAATAGTAGCCTCAGGAATCCTGCTTCATGACTTTTTTTATAATTTTATAATTATAATTTTTTTCTTTTTTAAGGTACAGTTCCAAGACTCAAGATATTCCCATCAGGTCCCATCTGGCATACAAGCAATCACAAATATGACGTACATAGTTTAAAATGTTTAAAAACATGGACAGATAAAACATACACTGTAAACCTAGTATCTAAAATCTATGTTTGATAATCAGCAAAAAGCCAGATTCTGATTTGTTCACCTTTAGACGTAACTTTTTGACTCGTTCAGAGAGACCTAATCGTTAAAAACCAGCATAATGCCTTAGTAAGCCACTGGTCCACCACTAGCCTCCAGAACAGCTTCGACGTGCATTGATGTAGATTGGATATAGTGTAGGAAACATTCATTTGTAACCTGTCTGTAGCTCCACAAATATTCTGTGAAAGTAAGACATTAAATATTGGTAGCTGATTAGTGCTAAACTAGGGGTTATCTTTCAATACACATTAATGCAAAAAGGCTAGCTTGGTAGTTAGCTACTCTCACTTTATAAAGTATCAAATGCAGTAAGATATTAAATACAGTGAGAGGTTTAGCTTTGATGGGGTCCACAGAAGTTCATTTATAAGGACGACCTCACCATACTGGGAGGCATTAGAGTTTGGACGTGGTCTCAAACTGTCTGGTAGTGTTAAATATTGAAAAGTTTACACTTCTTGTTGCCAGATGAAGAAGAATACCATGCAGTTTCTCACAAAACAGCTGAATTGGTGGGATCATTCTCTGGATTCTCATGATTGCACCAGTGATGTAATGAGTAATGTTTATTGTGTTAGGTGAAGATTATCATTAGCAGAACCACTGGGTTTAATGGTTTGGGTGTGTTGGACAAGAGCACCCTGTTTTTATCATTACTGCTGTGTGTGTGTGTGTGTGTGAGAGAGAGAGAGAGAGAGAGAGAGACAGAAACAGGGAGCAAAAACCTGCTGGCTCAGCATTTCTTTAAGGAGTGTGTGACGCAAGCAGGTGGTGTGAACACCCAAACATACTTGTGGCTGAGTAGACGGAAGGACACGTACCATGAGCTCACCCGTGGAAGGGAGCAATTGGTGAAGATTGTCTTTACGCCATGAACACCATACTCTCTTGATCCCAGAGAGTGGAGAGTATAGAGAAAGGAGGGAGGGTAGAGCATAGGGTTAGAAGAATGAAAGAGAAGAATGAAAGGGTGTGGTGTTTTTTTGGAAAAAGAGAAAAGCGAGATGGCGAGTTAACACCTATGTATGCTCATTGTGCTGCTGAGTGTGTACGCTTCATTTGTAAAACAGATAACATGCCTTCGCTATGGATAGTAATTTAGCATCAACATCTAGAGGAACATGAGAATTTGCTGAAATGTTCTTCCATCTGGTAAATACACACCATTTTGTGTGTGTGTGTGTGTGTGTGTGTGTGTGTGTGTATTTGCATGAGTGTATTTTTGGAGCCTTGGCCTGCTCCTCTGACAGCGGTGGTGTGGAGTGATCCTTTGCAGACAGGAAGCCGGAGAACAGAAACAGGAAGTTGTTGTGGTTACTGATGTACTTGATGAGTTGCAGGGAAGGATGCTGGGAGAATGCTGCTAGAGACTTCCAGGCCTGAAGCAACATAGTGTTCTCTGCTGATCTCACACCCATTCTTTAATTATCTCTCCCTGTATAGTTTTAAATGGGTCCCTTGGAGTGCAGTAATTAACTGATTCACTCGGTACACTTTAACTCCTCCTTTCCATTTGTGTGACCTCAATTTCAGGACCATTGTTAGCTAGGTTAGCTACAAGGGTCTAGGTGCAGATAGATAGGTTGCTAATTTCTCAAATACTATCTAGCTAGCTAACCTTTTCTACATAGTCTCTAACTAGTATTAAATGATACTTAAGGATGTACAGTCCTTGATTCTATCTCAATTCTAGGATTCATTGTAGTATTAACCATTACCTGACAGTAGTCTGTGATTGGAAGTGGCTGTTACACAGGTAGTAAGGTATGACCTCTGACCTCTGCCTTTGCCTGTTTTGCCCTGACCCTGACCGGGAAATTTTCTCTCTGCCTTGTTCTGTCATTCTGTCCACATTCTCCACACCTTTATCTTTCTCATTCTCTTTAAAGCCAGTGAAGGAGGCAATGCATAGTAGGGAGATGAGATCATCTCCTTCATTTTCTCTGCAGCAAGATTGGAGTGTGATATCAGGTAAAGAAGGAGAGAGAGAGAGAGAGGTGGAGGGTGACTGAATAAATAAGAAAAGTTTTTGGGAAGACAGAACAGAGAAAGCACAAATAACTGAATAGACTAGAATAGTGAGAAGAGAAAACAGAGAGATGATGGAGGAGACGAGTGTTAGGAGGAGGAGGAGGAGGAGGAGAAGAAGAAGAAGAAGAAGAGGGAATGTGGTGGCTCTGTGGTTTTCAGTTAATCAAGCAGCAGGAATGTGGCCTATCTTTTCTCTCTGCATAAGAGCCTTGAGAAGCAGACCCTGTGGGTGTGTGCAGGTGTGTGTGTACATGCGTGTGTGTGTGTTTCTTTTTTAGGGACTTTAAGTTATCTACTTCCTTACTTTCTTCACTTCAAATACAGAAACTCGAGGGAGTATCAGTTTGTCACATTTCAGTAACCTATCAGAGACCTGTTTTTTTTTTTTTTCCCCACATCCTTCTGTCTCAGGAGATGAAGGACATCACTTCATTTATCGACTCTGTCGCATGTTCTCTCGCTCTCTTTTTTTCTCTCTTTCACATCACTAGCACTATTTCTCTCTGTCTGTCTGTCTGTCTGTCTGGTATTAGGACAAGGTAAACTTCAGAGAGTGATTGGAGAGTGGATTGCCCTGTGAGTGTGTGTTTATAGTGATGACTTCACCTTCATCAGATCCATCTTGCAATGAAGTCTTAAAGCCTTAAAGGAACAGTCAGGCCATAATCTTATTGTATACAATGTTCCACTAACTCCAGAGGTAGTCAGTCAGCTAAGACATGAAGTGTAGTTGAACTTGAACTGTAGTTGCACTGGAGCTGTTGTAGCTAACAAATAAGGTATGCTATAGTCTCTAGATTAGCATTATGCAAACTGCATGTCCAAATCATCTCCCTTAATATATTAAGGGAGACTGAAAATTTTTAGCATTTTACTTTTGGCAGAACTGCTTCATTGAATTACCCATGCTAGGCCTTTAAATGCTAATTGTTACTGAACAGCAGCACTGGAAAACATCCTAGAAAATGATGGTTTTCTTCACTTGGACATCATACTGTGTATGTGTAGAGCCCTATAATTAAATGTTTTTCTACCACAAAAGCTTCCACTAAGAATCTTTTACTATCCAAAGAACCCTTGAAAGAGTGTAGTCAAGTTTCTTGTCCAGATATTTAGTTTATTATGATGTTTAGCATGCACCATATATGCTGTGGTAACCTTGCTGTCTGACAGCTCCAGGGTCCCAAGAACTTGGGTTACTGTCTATGCAGAGTTTCACATGTTCGCCCTGTGTACATGTGGGTTTCTTCTGGGTTCTCCGGTTTCTTCCCACCTCCCAAAACATAGGTGCATGGATGGTCTACAGGGTGAGTTCCCTCCACATGCCTAGTGTCCCATGGGGGATAGGCTCTGGCTCCATTGCAAACCTGAGCAGGATAAAGTGCTTAGTGAAGAAGGGTAGCTGTTGTCTATGGACAAGTTTGGAAGGGCACCCCATGATTCCTTGGATAATTCTGTTCATGGGACATACATAGAGAATATTTTAATTAGCAATAGGTGTGTGTGTGTATGTGTCTGTGTGTGTGAGATTGCGCAGATGCAGTGTGCACTTGAATGGGTGTTGACTGATGGAGTGGAGTGGAGACAGTGTGTCTTCCAGATAACAAGGCCAAGACAGGAGGCTGCTGTGCTTAGCTGTACAGTCATGTGTGTGAGAGACACACACACACACACATTTGTTTTACTATCTTTGTGAGGAGCTTAAATTGACATAATTATTAAAGCTAATTAATGCTATGCCTACACCTAAATCTAACTCGAACCTTAACATCTGACGAAACATTTTGGCTCTCTTATTTTATTTGTTATTTGTTTATTTGCTTGTTTGTTAATAAAAGTTGCAGTTTTTGTATTAAAAAGCATTTCCCTCATGAGGACCAGCCAAATGTCCAAATTGGGACATATGGGCCCAACCAAGATATTAAAACATGCCCCTCCTCCAAAATACAATTTGATGGAAACAAGCTGGCAACAAAATTAGCAAACATTTCTTGCACATTTTTATTGCTAGAAGGATGCAGATACAGTAAATCAAACTCAATGAATAGGTCAGAAAAAGTTCTAAAGTGCTTAAGTTTCCATTCTTGTGAATATAAGCACAATGATATCACACGTGAATAATTGATTGCAGTAGCACTAATAATATCTCTATTGTATGCTCTGAAATTATACACTGCCAGATGAGAGTTTTCCAAATTCAAGCAAATGATGTCAGTTTGATGTCAGGGACGAGCACTGAGATGACATGGTCTAGATTGAAGGCCCGCAAGATGGTTCTGTGAGTGTGTGTATGTGTGTGTGTGTGTGTGCTTTTCTGTCATGTTGTGGACAGACTCAGGCATGAGAAAGGGGTCGTAGGGTGATCAAGCCGCCAGGGGGGGTTCTCTCTTTCCCAGGGCACCTCTGGCGAAGCTCCAGTGTGTGTGTGTGTGCGCGTGTGCGTGTGTGTGCAGGCATGCATATATTTTGGTGGGTACTATGTGTCCCTACAATAGTTTTTTGGATGGTCCCCACAAGGTTATTTATTTATTTATCCATCCAAACAAAGGGGCAAAATATTTCCTTTTGGTTACTTTAAGTTAAAGTTAGATATAGTTGTAGGCATTAATAACTATGTCAATGGAAGGTCCTCACAAGGGTAATAAGGTAGGGGGTGTGTGTGTGTGTGTGTTTTATTTTGTTTGTTTCTTCCGATAAGCCCAGCCCTCTGTGGTCTCGCTAACATAAACAGGAGCAGAAGGACGGTGCAGGAAAAGAGAGGGACAACTTTCTATCATTCATCTGGCTTTTTGTTCCTTGTCATTTCTCTCTCTCTCTACCCCCCTCCTCTCTCTCTCTCTCTCTCTCTCTCTCTCTCTACATACATATATATATATATTTATATGTGTGTGTGTATTTTGACCAAGCAAACGGAAAAGGCCTGTTCCCCAGTGAGGAAACATTTTGGAGGGAATTATCAGTGCATTTCCTACATGTGTCCATCAAGGGGGGGGGGGGGGGGGGGGGGGGGGGGGGGGGGGGGGGGGGGGGGGGGGGGGGGGGGGGGGGGGGGGGGGG
>CM075008.1:21157205-21190848 GCA_037576675.1 Pangasius sanitwongsei
CAAAAACTTATATTAAAATTCAAATAATTGGGGTTCGTGTTTTTTTTATTTTTTTGCGGGTTTAATTTTTATATTGTTTTTTTTACAGTTCCCCCCCCCCCCCCCCCCCCCCACACACACACACACACACCCACACCCCTAATGTCCACTGTTAGGACAATAATTAAGAAGTTTAAAACAACCAGAGCTGTAACGAACCTGCAGGAATGTATTTGAGGAGTGAGAAGAAGGATCATGGATCATGGATCCCATTTCTCTATGGATGACGGTTGGAGATTTGCAGAAGATCTTAGACACCACCTCCATGCCAACAAACTTAAAAAAAAAAAAAAAAAAGACAGAGAAAAGCCTTTTCTTTTATCTAGCCACAAAAGTCAGTGCCTGGAGTTCATGAGACACTACTGGAACTTTGACTGAAATCAGGATCAGGAAGGTCAGATGAGATGATAAAATAGGCATTTTTGGCAACAAAAAACTCAAGAGTGGGTTTGGTGTAAAACGAAGGATAGTTAGACATTATTCGAATCACTCAGATAATATGTTCTACACATACAAATTTTCAGATTTTACAGATACGAATAGTAGGTGCACTGTAAAGCTTCACGCTGAGACTAGTTTTGCGAGCATGAGGTTTTTACTGTCATCCAGAGCTTGAAAGTGAAGCTTTCAGTCTAACTAGATCTCAAAAACCACACACAAAGATTGAAACAATCGGGCATTGGACAAGTGAGATGCATTTTTCTTCTTCTTCCTCATTCCTTGCAAGGGAAAGAAGTTAACAGTGGTGCGTGCACATTTCTGATTTAGTAATAGAGCCGGTGTTCCACATAGCCCCTGCAGCCCACGTGCAGTGTACAGAGCATCTCTGCTGTGGTCTCCAAAAATAATCAATTAATTAATTTCAAAAATATTAACCTGTATGGATATTGTGCATGTTTCTCATCTTTCTTAAATGATTGTTGTCCATCGTTATTAGAAGGAAAATCTACCCTGAAAATCATACAGGCATTATACTGAAATGCTGCTTAGAGCGGCATCCTAGCTTTATAGATTCTGATCGCGTGTCCCAGACACTTTTCTGATCTTTCTGGAATGTGGCAAACCCACGAACTGAAGTAAATCTGATTTAAAATATTGTTAGATGACTATTGTTGTCAACTATAAATAACAGTTCCCTGATTTGGGAAAGGCAGTATTGATTGTAATTACATTGTAATAGAAAAAAAACAAAAACAACTCAAACTAAGCAACTTCCAGTCTAGGCCACGCCCACTTCTGCTACACGTATCAATACAGATAAGCAAATACATACAGTGGCATTGTGTTACAGCCTTATAATATAGAGATATAGGCTGAAATGAACAGGAAGAGCCCTGTCAGTCTGCAGGCTTAATTTGTAGAGGTTAGCATCTGGCATGTGACACAGATAGATGTTTAAGGGAGGCTGAATATTTACAGCTGACTGGATCCAAAAGCCTGGAGGAATGTTGGAAGCAGTTATAAATGCGAAGCGTGGGCATACACATTATTAGAGAGGGTGATTTTGAATATCATTTAATATATTTTCTGCATTATCCAAAAAAACATTTTTTTCCCAAGTTGTGATAATGAAGGAATGTCATCTGTGAAACCTAAAACAATAAATGTCATTGGTGTAAATGAAATGTCTGCATTAATGCTGCGTTCCTGGTGCCTTGTAAGTGGTATTTTGCAGGTTATAATAACAATCTCTTTTCCCACCTCGGGGAGGTTCGACTTTAACTACTTTAACTCCACCTTTACAGTTCCAGGCCCGAGTGGCTACTGGAGCTGTTCTACTATAGTGAACCTTAAATATTCATGCAATATGTTGGACTGAAATTGCAGCACAGCAGGCAATAGCGAGTACTGTTAGCAAGAAGCTAGCCAGCTAATGCTAGTGATAACTAATGCTGATGATTACCTTCTCAAAACGGTGATTATATCTATAACGTTACCATCCTAATCAAGCACTCTGTATGTATAACTTGTATGACTTAAGTCAGTACTGCTATAAACTAATTTAAAAGTAGAGAAGGGGGACTTTACACTGTTCACAGGGAAGAAACTGATAGTTGAGAAGGCTACTTCAAGGTGACGAGTTGAAATTTCAAGTTGAGTGGCGTTTTCTGTGACTTTTGACCGGTTGTACACGGGGAATTACAAGGTGCAACTTCTGCCTCAAAGCGCAGCATGAGCACATGCAAACCTTTGCACTGGACTTGAAATAAAAACCATTAACGGTGGTGTTTAATATCAGTATTTTCTGTCTACAACTCATCCCATTTAGGCACCTCGTCTTCTTCATGGGAATCAGTCGGCGCAGCTGATCCTCCAGGCAGCGTTTCCTCTCCAGCAGCAGAACGCCTTCGCCACAACCACACAGCAGCAGCAGCAGGTGCAGCAGCAGCAGCTCCAACAGCAACATCAGCACCAACAGCAGCTTCAGCATCAACAGCAGCAGCAGCTGGCTTCTCATAGGTCAGACAGCATGTTGGACCGCTCCAATGCCCCGCCTCAGTAACCCGGCATCAGCCAATTGCATGGCGAGGACCGAATCTGACCTCTGTTGTGCAGGGCGACGAAGGAGGAGTATTTGCAGTATTCAAACTGTACCTGTTATTTGGCGCAAAGCAAAAGGTGCTGTTGTGTCTCTGCACCCTACATGTCATCCCTCACCAAGTTCTGGATGCTTGCACTGAATTCTGGGAAGTATAGCCCACACTGGCTGAGCAGTTAGTAAGCTAGCAAGGGAGCCCTTGGTTTATTTTTCACCACCCGAGTCAAGATAAGAGGCAAGGCAAGTTGTGAGGTGGGCCGTCTTTCATTCACACATTCGCATATTAATTTATATAGAGCGCTCCGGTTTGTGGGCTGGAGGTGATTCAGACTTCAGAGAAGTCCTGTAGGACAAATGGCACCACATCCATTTGTTCTTCTCCATTCATCTCCTCCCTTCCCTACTCTCTTCTTTTCATCTGTGTGTTTTCCATGTTTAAAAAAAAAAAAAAAAAAAAAAAAAAAAAAAAGTAATTATGGGTCAGAAAATATTTTTAAGATGTTCATGTGGATTCAGCTTTTATTGTATAGTACACCTGTAAATTAATATGTAAATATACAGACAAAACAAAGAGAAACTAATATTTTATATTGATGCATGACACGAAAAAAGAGTGTAGTCTGTTATTTGTAGCTTTGAATATACTTTTTTCTAGTATTCAAAGGAAAAAAAGAAAACACTTAATGGCTGATGCCTTCACGGACTTCCTCTTTGCCGTGGGGGGTGTGTGTGTGTGTGTGTCTGTCTGTCTGTGTGTGTGTGTGTGTGTCTGTCTGCAAAGCGGGCAGTGCTGGTTCTGCTTCGTGTGTCACAGTTTGTTTAAAATGACACCTTCATATTTTCATAACACTACTACATGTAACCAATTTATTAATCTGTAAACTGTACAGATATTTTACATTTGTATATATCGGCGAGAGCAGGCTGTGGATTCAGATGGAGATGTAGATTCATAATATATTATGATCAATGTGGAGCATTTAACGCGTTAATGCAGCGTTAATCAGGAGCTTTCAGGAAGGTTGACCGTGACATACTCAGGTGTCAGATGTCAGTTTATACATGATGAGTGAGTTGCATAAGCATATATTATGGTTTCATGGCCACATACTGTATAATATATAATATATATATAAACCCACACAGTGCCAAGCCATAATTTAAGCTATATTAATTTTACAGTAATATGTAAGCTATGATAGAATTAATACATCACTGTAATTTTAACCAACATGAAATTTAGCCTTACCAAACCAAACCTCATTGTCGCTAGTAAATCTTAGCACACGATCCTGTATTTGCACGGGTTTAATATATATATATATTTTTTTGTTTTTTTCTTCTGGAGACTTTCTTAGATTTTGGTAGAGCTTGAGCATGCTATAAGCAAAATGGAGTCAGCTACCATGATACAGCTACGTGTAGAGAAATCAGGAACGTATGGTGTAGGATCTTCGGACCTCGTTGATGATGACTGTGATGATAATCTTGTATCTGGTGCGGTTGTTTGTGCTAGACATTCGTACTAGACAACTTTTCCTGACTCCTAAATGTCCCAAAAAGAAAACATTAGCACTTATATTTGAATAGCACTTTACATTTAGGGCTCTGTGGAACTTTAAACCTAGGCAAGGTCTTAATTAGTTGAAGTGTCCATAATGAAATGAAAAAAAAAAAAAGTAGTGTCCTGACAGCTCTGTTTCTCAGTTACAGTAGTAGCAGTGATGTATAGCAGTCACCTCTGGACAAACCAGGCTGTGGTTTGTTATGGACTTATCACTTACTACGGCTAATAAGATACGACACACCATGTAACGTTTTTGTAAAATACTAAAAAAAAAAAGTTACGTAATGTTACGGAATTGTGGCACAGTGCTTAGCGTTCCACCTCACAGCTCCAGGGTCCCCAGTTCGATCCTGAGCTTGGGTTACTGTCATGTGGAGGTTATTGTGTTCTCCCTATATCCATGTTTTCTGGGCTTTCCGGTTTCCTTCCTCCTCTAGAAAACCCGCCTGTACGGTGGACTGGATACTCTAAATTACCCCTTGGTGTGAATGTGTGCGCGCGCACTTCCCATTCCCAGTGCTCCTGGGATAAGCTCCGGATCCACAGTGATTCAGACGAGGATAAAGTGTTTACTGAAAATGAATGAATAAATGAAGGAGTGTTAGAAAACCAGCCCTGCGTGAATTTAGTTTGCTTCTGGAGTGGAGGCTTTGCTAGTTCTCTTCTCCTGCTTGCACGTTAAACTATCATGAATGCTAGGAAGCTTATGACCTTGCTTAGGTATCATTTAAAATTTGGACAATCACACATTTTAGGAACCCAGAAATTTTGTTCAACCTTAGATTTCTGTGAATAAATGATAGCACTTAGTTACGCTATCTGGCCAAAAGTATGTGGACACCTGACCTTCACATCCATATGTGGTGCTTCCCCAAAATTTTCCCGCAAAGATGGAAGCACACAATTGTATAAAATGTCTCTGTATGCTGTAGCTTTACAATTTCCCTTCACTGGAACTAAGAGGCCCAAACCTGTTCCAGCATGACGATGCCCCTGTGCACAAAGCGAGCTCCATGAAGACATGGTGTGTGAAGGTTGGAGTGGAAGAACTCGAGTGTCCTGCACAGAGTCCTGACCTCAACCCCACTGAACACCTTTGGGATGAACTGGAACACCGACCAAAATCTAGTGGAAAGCCTTCCCAGAAGAGTGGAGACTATTATAACAGCAAAAGGGGGAATAAATCTGGAATGTGATGGTCAGGTGTCCACATACTTTTGGCCATGTAGTGTATATAGTCACCAATTTCTGTCTTGTCTTGAAGTGAAATGATGTCCTGTGTGACAAAATCTGTTTTCTATAAATAATAATGTTTACCTTTTTGATGCGTGCATGACTTTATCTTACAAAAAGAGAAAAGGTTGATTTTTTTTTTTTTTTCCAAGGTAGTTCAAGTAGAAACGGGTTGCAATAATTCATATGTACTTCATGAGACGTCAGCATGGCAGCACACAACTGGTCCCATGTTCCACTTTCTCAGGATCTTTCTGCCTCCAGCTGTCCAGAGTGCTGGTCCAATCACATGTTCACGTTGCAGTATCTATCCACTAGCACAGTTCTTCTAGCGAAGAACTTCTAGCTAGTATCCGCTAGCGCTTGTCGTCTGAATATCACGGTCTCTCCAAGTACGTCTGTTAATCTGTTCGTTACTGTGAGTGAAACCAAATTAATTAGACAGATTGTCCAAATCCACCAACAAAAACTGTTCGAAGACTCTATTTTACAAACAAGGTTCCATAATTTTCTAGTGATACAAGGATGGAAAAAAAAACCTCACAATATAAGCTGGATTTCATCATTTCTTAAGAACAGGTATAAGCTGAATAGAATGTACTTTTGAAGGTGAAATCAATTCTTCGTTGCCATGTCACACGTTTAACATTTGGTGTATACGACGTTATACTGAATTTGTTGGCAGTTTTTAGCAAATGTTCAAGATTTAGTACTGTATTTCCACCATTTCTTTTTTTTTTTTTTTTTTTTGAATATCAGTTCTCGGAGAGAAGACCTAACGCCTGAGGAACACTTGAGTGGCAGTACTTTCACAGAATGAATGTAAGACAGCATCACTTTGCAACCCATATACATAAGCTTAATCTGAACTCATCATGAACAAATATTATATTAGAGCAGCATATAACCTGATGAAATATATATTTTTCTACGACTAGACCAGACTGTTGGAAAGATTTTGAAGAGAAAGAGTATATGACTATCTATCTATCTATCTATCTATCTATCTATCTCTCTCTCTCCCCCTCTTTCTCTCTCTCCCCTGCTTTCTCTCTCTCTCTCTCTCTCCCTCTGTCTCCCTTTTCCCTTTCTCTCTCTCTGTCTCCATGTGTCTAAATGGATTAAATGTGTCCTTCTTGGCAATCCAGTTGCATAATTCACAGCATGAGAGTTGCACTGAAGTTTGAAAAACATGGACAGAATTGTTCCTCAGACTGAGGAATCATGTTTTAGCAGTGTGGGATTTAAAGGCTGAGGCAAAATATGAGTAAGTGAATAAGTGGATCTTGACTGAGGATTACTCTCCTCCACCACCTGTTGATCTCAGTTTTTCAGTCCTGCCTTTCCTCACTTTTTTCACTTTCTCTTTGTCTCGCTCGTGTCTTTTGGCCCTCCTCCACGTGCGCACGCACACACACACACACACACACGTATTAGAAGGGAGCCACCCTTCATAATTACAGAGTCTGGATGCTTATGTAAGGGGAGGCCCTCTGAAACAGCACTTTCAGATGATGGAGACTGTGTGTGTGTGTGTTTGCATTTCTAAGTATGTCATGTATACTTATGTGTACATTGTGATTGAGTGGTGTGTGTGTGTGTGTGTGTATGCTTGTGTTTGTTTTTGTGTTTGTAACAGAACAGTTCTCATTTGGCCACGAGTGCAGCTGCATATTTGTGTGTGTGTGTCTGTGTCTCTGTCTGTACGCACTGATGACCACTCGCTCTTTTTTCTTTACTTGTTTCCCTCTGATGTGGTCTTGTCCTCTCTCTAACTCCTGTTATCCAGCCCGTACAGCATTGTCTGTCTGTGTGATGTGGGACTATTAAATTTCACTCTTTTTTTTTTTTTTTTTTTTTTTTTTTTTTTTAAACCCAGGAATCATTGTTTTCCGTAAGTTTGGAAGCGCCTCCTTGTGGAAAAATGACCCGAAGCCCTGAGAGAACTCCCTCCATATACTTGGATGAGTCTCGTTCAGGTTTTCCATGTTTTTGTTCAGCCGAATAGCTTTTTATTTTTCACAGCTTGATGTAGGTTAATGTCTAGCATAAAAATTGTCTTAATTACACATTATAATAGGTTAGCAACTTTAGCTACCTTAGCATTACCTCTTCGGTATATGATACTTAATATACAGAGCCTGTGAAAATGGAGGGACTCTGCAAAAATGGCTGAAATTCGTAACTGGTTAATGCAGTATTTTTGTTAAACCCCTTGAATTAAAGCTGAAAGTCTACGCTTCAATCACATCTTGATTGCTTCATTTCAGATTCATTGTGGTGGTGTACAGAGGCAAAACTACGAAAATTGTCACTGTCCAAATACTTATGGACCTGACTGTACATGCTATATGTCAAGAAACTATCCACATTAGATAACAAAGTAGCTTACTTTATTCTGTTATTTGATTAAAACCAGCAGCCAAGTATACTAGCATTACCTCGCAGTACATTACATTAGGTAAACTGCTTCGTTATTATTATTATTTTTATTGTTAGTTAAAATCAGGTTAGTTTGCTAGCATCTCTGAGTGAACGTAGTACTGGCCGATAAAATGTCTGTATTGCGATAATGCTTTCCTTGTTAACAATGGCAAACTCAGGGTTTGTACTTAATACACACATCGTCCAAAGTGCGATTCGCTGTCGTGTAATTAGCATACACAGATGACAGATAGTCTTTTCAGAATCAGGAGGATGCGCATGTGAAAATACAAATGATGTTCAACGTAAAGCTATCATACAATGCTCCTGCTTACTACACACAATCACCTTACAGTTAACCACGTCGTGAGAAAATAAAAACGTTAGGTAATATCTTTTATGTGCGATGCAAGGAGAGAAAACCACAGTTCATAGAGAAATGCTGACCAGTGACTTGCTGACTTTTTGTTGAGGGAGCAAACATCAGAGTCCTGTCAGAGTCCTAGCTAATGCTAACTGTACTCAGTCTGATTCTGTGGCTATAATCAGTCCCTCATGCTAACCATAGACTTAGCTGATGTTAACTGTCGTCATGCTGTTTTTAGCTAATGCTAAGTGCTGTCTGGCTGGTTCTTGGACTATAATCAGGCATTAATGCTAACTATAGAGAGACTCTTAGCTAATGTTAACTGTGGCTACTGTTCTCGGACTGAAAGTAACAGAAGAGAAAGTAATCACACTTTTGGCTAATGCTAACTGTAGTCATCCTACAGACTCTTGACTGAGTTTGGAGAACCATGATCTTAATGCTGAGGTTGGAAAAAGTGGACACTCGGAGGAAAGCTGGTGCTTGTAATGCTGCTAGTTGAGTATAAAAATCTTTCAAATAGCTTTTAAATAAATGCTCAAGGTTAACTTGGATTTATTTTGCACCACTCTTTTTAATTAATCTTCATTACGACGTACAATGAATTTAAAATATGACTGTCACAGTTTTATGTAATTGTAGACAATCTTGCAACATTCAGTGTTATCTGGTTATACATCATACACACATAGAAATCTGCCTAAAAAGTGAAGAATATGGTATTCCCTCTTTTTTTCTTTTGTCACCATGTTGGAGTGTTGGATGCTTTCCAGTTTCCACTTAGTTATGAACACAACATTAATACAAACGTATCACATGTTTTGTTGAAATTTCTTAAAGTCTTTCCACCCAAACACAGCCCCACTGGCTGTTCAGCATAGGAATAAAAACCCATGTTCAGTCCTTAGCTATTTCTTCTCTGGAGTCCGAGCCCACTCGCTGGCCCTGTCACACAAAGTAGTCTGTTTAGTGGCCGAGGGCATAGCTCAGAGAGTGGGCAGCAGGGCCAGAGTCTGTGTGTGTGTGTGTGTGTGTGTGTGTGTGTGTGTGTGTGTGTGTGTGTGGGCTCGGCGGGGCATTGGTCACTCTTCTGTGACTTGCATTCGCTCCTTGGCCTGGCAGGGCAACATGGGCACCCCTCATGATCCTTCTCAGGCCTGCTTTTAGGAGAACAGCCAAGACCCCTGGCTCATGGCATCAGCTCGCCGCTTTGTGTGCTCCTCACGTCGACGCAGTGATGTTAGAAAGACTTTTCCTCAGAGAAGCTCCTCCTCCTGGAAGGGCCAGAACCATGGAACAAAAGACAGAGCTGGACCTCAGGCAGGTTCCAGTTTGTTCTCCTCTGAAAACATGATACTGTTTTCATTATCCTAGCTAATGAAGATTGTAGTCAGAATCATAGTTGGCACGTAATCAAATGATTAGGTAATGCTAGCTAGGAACTTGCATAGTTAGAACTGCAGTCAAGCTGTTATCGCATTCTTAGCAGATGCTAACTTAAATCATACAATCATGAAGTGAACACTTAGCTAACACTAAATAGTTTTTTTTAATTACTTGGCTAATGTAAACCTAATACAGGCAGTTAATTCCAACTGAAGTCGGGCCATACAGTGACTCATAGCCAATGCTAAATGTTCTCAGACTTTTCATATGCTATAGTTTTGTTTTTTTTAACGCTTGTTGAACCTTAAGAGCTTACAGTGTAGTTTGCACTAAAACATCCCCATGTTGTGTTATCGTGAGAAATGTCCGTCGGATGTCTCATCACAGGGGAATCTGTGGTGGTGTTTAGCTTTTATTGCTCTCATTCTCCAGTCTTATGAGCGGTACTGAGGCTAATCCTCTAACCCTCTCACGTTCACAACATCCAGTAGGTACTTTGGCAAGGGACATGCTGATGTGAATTTTTTATATAACAATAATAACAAAGAACCATGATTTTTTTTTAATCAGGTGACAAAAGTACTGAATAATCTTATGTTCCTGAGTCAGTGTTAACCGCTCCTGATGTAATTCTCAGTAGTGCTGTGCCATGATGCCCCAACCCTGGGCACGAAAGACGTCTGATTCCATGGGCACATGCAGCCAATCAGGGGAGAGAAAGTGAGTCCAATACAATCAATAAAAGAAAAATGAATTCTGGACTGATGGCGTTTTAGCTGTTATTTATTTGGGAACAGTAAACAACACTCATCTGATTTACTCTCATTGGGGAATTTGTATTGATACCCAGTTGCGGAAACATTTTAGCTAAAGAGATACAGATAGCCGAGTAAGAGATAACTAGTTGCGTTTGCTGTGTTTATGTGTATTTTTGTACTTCAAACTTGGTTGTATCGCCTTCGCTATGTATATTTAATCTACCAATCGGGGTATTTTAGTGAACAGATGTGATTGATTTGCTCCCTACAATGTCTTTTTAGTTAGTTAGATAGCTAGAGTTAGCAGGCTAGCTTACTCACATTGGCCTTGGAGATGCACATAGCTTCTGGAAAAGCCCGTGTATTCATCCCACAGTCCAGTGCCAAGCAAATGATCCGAGATTACAGTGGAGCAACCCTTTTCCCTTCGGCTTCCCTTCAGAGCTTATATTTTACTAGCTAGCTAATGTTAGGTGATTCATTCATTGTGTGTTTACGATGGAGCAGAATGAGCGCAGTTACTCTCTGACAAGTAGCCAATGCATGGGCGCTGCTTCTGGATCACGCAGTCACAGTGCGAGTTAAATGAGTGATGGAAGCTAAAAGACAAGCTCTTGTTCACAGTAAAGGATTGTGCTCTTTTCATTTTGCTCTTAATTGTCAGTAAGCATGACAGGTTACATCGATATACATTTTTACTCTCGTAACATTTCTGTAATATGAAAACAGCTGCAGATAATGATATCCTTAGTCACAAATACCTGAGCTGCATCCTTGGCCACATGCTACCCTACTAAATAGTATGTCTGGACACTTTTGATGTCATCCTTTTGCGCATAATGTTAGTGTGAAGTGTGCGTTCATTCTGTAAGTAGCTTGCAGTTGCATTTTTCTACCAGAGAGGATGAAGATTCAGCAGGTTTAAACAAGCTCATTTTACATTTGTAATGAAATTTCCTAGATAACGCCAGCTTGCTAGGTTTTTCTCATTTTTGCAGAGCTCTTATCCAGTAAACAGATTATAGAATTACATTTCCTGGCAACGCCCTCAGATCTAGCTAATGTAAGAAACGTTTAGAAGAGCTTATGCTTCTTTCTGAGTGGAAAAATTAAAAAAAAAAGAAAAAACAAACCCTTTATCTCAGAACACTGACTTTGCAGAGAAATGCTGCCTACCTAGGCACATTCCTCCTGAATGAAACAAAGGGGTAGTGTACGTACATGCTAACATTCTTGTGTGTGTTAAATATCATGTTATATTGCGTAAACAATTAGCGGGTCATGTCTAATCTAAAGTGACATCGGGCTGACATCAGACATCAGGAATTGCGAATGCCGCCGCTGTTTTTGATTATCCGTGTTTGGGTTTCACGCCATGTTAGGGGGCCTTGGGAGTGATTTTGCATGCCTCTTTGGCACAATGTTTGACAGTCTTGAAATAGCCCTCGTTTTTGTTTTCCTTTTTCAGCCTGAGCTCGTTCTCTAGCTTGGCTCCAGAAAGCCTTAAGATAGAAAGATTTTCTGTAGAAATACATTTGAAACAAGAAATGAAAACAATTTGAGGCCCGGAATGGCAGCTTGGCACAGGACAGGCAGCAGAATCATGGTTAAGGGGCCCAATTCGTGTAGAAGGGAGACTGGCACAATGCCTCCTGTCCAAACTACCCCCCACTCCCACTGCATCTAGGGGCATTTGAGGACAGTACTTTTCTCTGTGCTTGCTACATTTAGACTGAGTAAAGTTGGCACAGTGGTGGCTCAACCTTTTTCTGTGGTGTTTGTTCAGTGCTATTTGAATGCATATCCATTTTTATCCCCTCTGTCTCATCTTTTTTGTGCTTGGTACCAGTGTTTGTGCTTTCTGTCATTTCAAAGAATGGCACAGTCATTCTGCAGACTGGTGGCCATGTCTCTGAGAGGGACATGTTGGTCCACATATGAATTCAGAAACTGATGTTACTCTGATAATTAGCATTAAAAATGAATATTTTAACATTAATTAATTTGATTTGAAAATGCTAGCCAATTGTAGGCATCTTATGAGATCATGTATGCAGAAGAGGGTAGATAGCGTAAGTGTGTTACCCTGTGACACAGCATAAGCAGAGGTTCAAAAAGACCCAGAGGTTGGCTTCACGTGTCTTGGAGGAAGCACCTGTTTGCACCACTGTCCTCGCTTGGTGGTAGTTGTTGTGTGATAGGTGAGAGGTAGCTAGTGGTTGGGAATTGGCAAGACCAAAGTGAGGAGAAAATGCTCTCAGAAATCCTGTCACGTTAACTTATGTTAGGTAGCTGGCTAAGGAACTATGAGAAAATACATGCTAACAACTTCCTCCTTCCTACTTGAATACTTCCAGACATGGATGAAAGACATGGCAACGTTCCCATCTATGGACTTAAAGTCACGCACACTCAGAGCTGTTCTTATTTCTATATATGAACTTACACACATACTATGGTCTGCGATCTGATCTGTATATAGACCTCATTGTCTCATGTTGGGTAGTATTGAGTCTTGACCACAATGAAATGAAAATACAGCAGTGTAGAAATTATTATGTGGGGTAGTTTGGATTTTTTATACTCTTTCTACGCATATTCTGGCAGAAATATGAGCGTTATGATATCTCCAGTTGGCTGAAAAAAAAAACATCAGGCAACGTGAGCTAGGGTGAATTGGGGACATAATAGAGACTTTATAGAGATCATACACACACACAAGCTTACAAATCTATGACATGACAAACAAAACTTTAGGTTATGGTTATAGAGCTGGATGATAAAGACAAAGAAACATGATTATGATCCTGTTGCTCCATATCGTGTTGTATATTAAATCCCCATTAGTGAAGCCATAATGTTTATGGGAGAAGATGAGCTTTCAGTATTTAGACTGATATATTTTATGTTGATGGACTGTGTCAACATCCAGTGATCTGAGATTGGTCAGGATGAGCACAGAGCATCATAACAGTTAGGGATTGGCTACAGAGTTCAGCTGCACATTGTAACATGATCTGTTGGTATTGCAAATGCCAGTATTGCAACAAGTAAGGAATAAAACGATAGAGCGTGCTGTGATTAAAATGGTCAGTAACGAGGTGGTGGGATGCGGCCTGACATGAAGCGGAGTAACTGTTGATTATTTCCAATAACAGCACCTGTTTTATTGTTCTTGTACCTCAGCAAATTCTTACCACAGCAATAAGTTAAAGTATTCATTTTTATTAATTAAAGATTAATAATAATAATTCATAGTCATCAGTTGTTATATCAGCTGTAAACAATTGTTCCTTCACCACCTTCTGTTTTATTTACACTCTCTTGAAGCTAATTAGACAAAATGTATCTTGTAATGTTAATGTAAAAAAAGCAAATTCTTCCATCCTGCAAGCTTTTCTGTTTTAAAACTCAAAGGAACAGCTTCACCTCTTACTATTACAAAGCACTGACACTTTCCTCACAGAAAGATTCACCGTATCGACAATTAAACACGTTCTTAAAATCTGCCATACAAATACTTGTAGAAGTTGTTACTATAGAAATAATAACATATTAGAACGAGAATTTTAATATAAACCTGTGATACGTGTTGGAGCTAGAACTACAGTGACGAATCAGAATAAAAACTTCAGCAGCTCTGTGGAATAATCAGTAATAAACAGTATAGTTGCTGTGAATATAGAGAACACAATGAACAGCCAAAGTTTCATCTGGTTCATGGTAGATGCATTGCGAAATACTGGACCTGCATTCCATATGTCTTCACTACTTAAGGGATGGAAAACGATAGACATTACTCACCTTATTAATAGCCTTGAACACATCATACGACGTGAAGGAGAATTATTCAGAGGATCTGGTCACAATCATCAGAGGTGGGTGGAGAAATCCAGTAACTTGGATTCACTATGACACCATAATAGTAGCAACATTTCCTTTACGGACCAGAAACGCATTTTGCTTCAATTTGCCAGTCTAAAAACATTTCCAGAATCTATTTTTGGATGCAGTTGCACAAAGCAGTGATGGTTAGAGGGCTGGAGTTCCTCTCCATTTCACAAATCTGATGTCTGATCCAGATGTTTTTGTAAAATTAAAACCGGCTGAACACTGTGAGGCTATAGACAGAAGGTATATTGTATATAATTTTATAGCATCCACGAATGGGTAGATCAAAAACATTATTTAAAACTGAGACAAATTGATCAGTAACGACTAGCAAATTATACTACTTCACTGTTGTGTTCTTGAATCAGAAGGTGTGGACAGTGGTAGCTTGTCCGTAGGGGCAGGTGGGGGCCAGTTGGTCTAGCTTTATAGCAAATAATCGGAACTAAATCCACAAACAAAGGCAAAGTGAAAGTGCAGCCAGTGTGCCTATGATGTACAGAACCATATCTGTTGTAAGATATATTGCAAAGATTAGGAGACAGAAAGGGGGGTTTTGGAGTGGATGATGTCAGTACATCAGAAATACGTGCACACCACAATGACCTCGTTTCCCACGCAAAGACTGACGAAAAGAAGCTGGTGGGTGTGGATTTATTTTCTATCACAGCATGGCTCTGACAGTACTTCTGGATGTTCTGGTTATTCTTTACATATTGACTGATTTTTTTTTTTAATAACCAGTAGAATAAAAACAGTTGCTTGTAGTGGACACGGAATTTTGGATCTGATTTGATGCGCATATGTGCAGCCTGCATGCATGGCTTGTCATCCTGTGAGTAGAGATTCCACTGGCCTCTGGCTGGATCCATCTGGATCGAGATCCTAATTGCTGTAATTTCCCAGCTAATGACGATTGGAAAAATGATAATAATCACTGATTGTGTATCTGCCTGTGTGTGAAGGCGGGACATGGAAGCTTACAGAAGGATAGGTCTGTCAATCAGGGATGGCACTAGATCCTGCCATTATCCTCTGGCTGACCTTGTGTGAATAAGGAGTCTGTTTCTTGGATCTCCTAATAGGAGCGCAGAGTTTTTGATTACACTGTGTGTTTTAGGCGACTTGCCCTAGATAGATGGCATTTAAGAGCCATTTTATTTCACTGTAAAAGCCTTTTTGTGTGCGCAAAAACGGTCATTTCAGCTTTCGTTTTAGCTTTAAAGTGGGCTAATGGACCTTTTTGCCCCACTGTTAATTTAAAAATAAATATATAGCTGAGCAATTAATATATAGTATATATATTAATATATTAATATAAAATATTTAGCTAGCTACCATGAGCAATGTAAAGGCATAAAACAATGGAAGCGAGACAAAAATGTCTGGAATATTAACAAGTCTCTCAGATGTGTTGATAAATTGTTGAAAAAACAATTAGGATAAACCACTTCAGACTGTCAAAAAAATAAGGGCTCGGCATAACTGTAATTTCACAGTAATAACACTTATCGTGTAATTAGCAAGCTGAGCTAACGTAGGCACAAGTATTCCATACACCTCATTATTCTGTACCCCTCAGTATTCCTTACACCTCATTATTCTGTACCCCTCAGTATTCCATACACCTCATTATTCTGTACCCCTCAGTATTCCTTACACCTCATTATTCTGTACACCTCAGTATTCCTTACACCTCATTATTCTGTACACCTGAATATTCCCTACCCCTCAGTATTCTGCTTATATCTCAGCATTCTGTACATCTCAGCAGGCCATACACCTCAGTATTATGCTTATACCTCTGTATTCCTTACATCTCAGTATTCCATACAGCTCATTATTCTGTACACCTGAGTATTCTTTACCCCTTACTATTCTGTACACCTCAGTATTGCTTACACCTCTGTAGTCCTCGGTATTCCATACACCTCATTATTCCGTACATTTCAGTATTACTTACCTCTCATTATTCTGTACACCTCATTATTCCATACATTTGAGCATTATTTTCACCTCAGTATTCCACACATCTCAGTATTCCATACACCTCATTATTCTGTACACCTCAGCATACTTTACAACCCGGTATTCCGTACATCTCAGTACTCCATACACCTCAGTATTCCATACACTTCATTATTACTTACATCTCAGTATTCCCTGCTCCTTGATATTCTATCCATCGTATTATTCCTTACCTCATTATTCCATGCATTTCAGTATTCTTTTCACCTCAATATTCTATACACTACAGTATTCTGTGACCTTGACATTTTCTCACTAATAAAGCAGTAAAATAATATATGACATTTGCTAATAATGCGTTAAATATAAACTTGTGTTAGTTATTTTCTTTTTTCCATCAAAACTGTTTTTATAGCCACCCACACTGCAATTAGTCTCAGTAAATAATGACAGTGGAGAAAGCATTAGAGATGCTAATGCCATGGAGTGGCAAAAGCATTAAAATCAGCATACAAGATTATTTCATCGAGAACTTCAAATGTGAAGAAATGTATTAGGCCTAAATGGCATGGTTACACTGTATGGAATACTGTTGTTTTCCTGCAAGCGTGTGTTAAGAATACTGCTGACACACACTGATAAGAGAGGGGATGTGTTGTTTTTTTTTTGTTTTTTTTTTTTTGGTAAGGATAGTCCACTTTAGACAACTGATTAACAACAATGTTTCATAGAATGTATAAGTAGAGTCGACATGAACTGAATTTGGAATTGGGACGGACTACGGATGAGTTCATAGCCTATGGCTTATCTACCAGGTATCAACAACCATCCAATTAAAATGAGATATTAGTCTGTAGATTTGTCTGTAGAGTGTTTACATGGGACTATCCAAATCAAGTGTTACTCATTTTTTTTCTCTTTTCTTATTGTTTTTCAGTCAAAGCTCAATGCACTACTTAGTTCTTGATTTCTAGAAATACCAGTGCCCAAATTTGTTCCTTTTTCCTTAGCATGTATGTTAGCAATTTGTTGCATCCAGTAGTCTTGTTTTGGTAATAGTTTGCATTTGTTAATATGCAACCTATTATTAAGTTGAATAAGTTTGTAAACAATCCCAATTGAGGGGGAGGATATACACAGTCATTCAGCCAGTGAGTAATAACATAAGGGGCCTCATTCATATATCTTTTAGTTAAGCGTTTGTAAATGTAAATGTTATTGTAGGTCAAACCTTAAAATAAAAAAAATTCGTATAAAAGGTTCTTTAATGCTAATTTTCTTTGTTCTTTGCTTTCTGCGTGCATATGTTGATGACCACTAATCAGCCATGAATTACCACATTCACAGCATCACATTTAGTGACGTCCACTAAACTCCATAAAAGGCAAAACTCGGAGAGGTGAAAACGACAAAATGATGAATAAACAGTGAAAGAGTGCAGTGTGAGCGCAGTGTGTGCTAGATCTTCCAGTAATGCAGCCCAGCCATTGCAGTGCATCAGCAGCTATAAACACACACCAACTCTTCTTCCTGTTATATGGTGCCATTTCTTTTGTCCAAATTGAGTAGCAAGTTTTATTTGTCTTAATTTATGGGTTTATTTCGGATTGCTTTCTTTCAAGTCATTAATGTGAAAGGGCCAGGTTTCACAGAAAGTCCATTAAAGCTGTGTGTAATTGAAATAAGTAAGTGACTTAAACTTCACCGCGTAAGACTTGTATAAAATTGCAGAAATTCATCAGCCGTTATATCCTGTACAAAAATCAAGTGACCCTGATAGTTAAACCACTTGGTCTTGAGTAAGTGTGTTGAGTATGTGTGACTGTCTGTTTTTCGCAGTTGTCGAGTCATTATTCGTGCGCGTTGTCAAGAACTGCTTTTATTTTTTGAGTTATCCAAAATGACTTCATTCTCTTTAATCCATTACGTCAAACAGATACGAATCCATTTTAGCAGTTTGATAAAAATCTTGGTATGAAATTGAAAGAGAAAAAGATCCCTTTAACACTACTGCTGCTACAACCAACCAAAAATCTTACCCCACGGCTAATGTTCCACTCTGCTGCTGCCAGATGAAAAATGATTTTAAACAAAGATACGGTAGTTTCAGATGGTTATTCATTAATGCGGGAGTTGCCAGACCTAGGTTTCTCCCTCCATTCCAGAGAAATGTGTATACGTGCTACTACGTGGCAATATCCGGTTCACACACAGTGTGCTTCATTTTTTTAAAAAAAAGGATTTGGATATGCTTGGCCATGTCCTTCATGTACTTCAAACTAGCTGTGTGCCAGTAATGTGAGATGTAAGTAACGTGTGTGTGCATGATAATGTCCACTGAGGCATCCAGATTTAGAAAATCACGTCACATAAAAGGTGGACCAAAGAACACCACGATGCAAATTTCTGATATTGGGACACTTTATATCTCTTATACCATAGGCCAGGGGACGTCAGCTGGTGGACCCCGCGTCGGCAGAGCGCTTGGGTAGCACATAGGTTCCCAGCCCTGGTCTTGGAGAACCCATATCCTGCACGTTTTAGCATTTTCTCTGCTCCCAACACACCCACTTCAACTTAGTTTGACCTGTTAATTAGTTGATGATTTTGAATTCAGGTGTGTTAAAGTAGGGAAAACACTAAAATGTTCAGGACAGGCAGTACTCCAGGATCAGGGTTGGGAACCTGTACTGTAGTAGAACTAGCATAAGAGATAATAAAAAGGCTGTAATTCAGCAACTCTAGTTTTTGAAAGCATGGACTATCACGGTTTCTGTAGCAGGTTCTCTGTTGTGGCTTGTTGCTGCCATTCGCATACATTTTTATAAATGATTTACCTGAAGGCATCTTTTGTAATATTTCCTTTGCCTTTTCTGCTTTGATTGTTGAAGTGTTGACATGTCTTATTAAAAAATAATTGATGAGAAAAACAACGTTTAAAGAAAGTTTAAAGACGATTGGACCAGGAAGTATGCATGTGTTCTTCTCTTCAATTTAAAAACACATAGGTCATCAGGTAAGAGTCTGTGGCATTAGTTTAAAAAAAAAAAAAAAAAAAAAGTTGTACCACAAAGCACCAGTGTGAGACATCATAACTTCAAATTGATTTATTTATAGCCGTAAAAATAAACATTGATGGTTAATCACTAAAAGTTAGTGTTGGTGTCTTATCTGGACCTTTTATGGGATTTTGAAGGAAGGAATTTATGTAGTTATTTTAGTGAGTAACACTGCCATAAACACTTACCAGTGTTTAAAAAGCAAATGTTTTCTATGCTTTCCATTGAACTGAATGCTACATAAAAAAAAAGCTAGCTATTTTATTTAGCAAACATTGCTGTCTTACCCAACATACTTGGATCACTGCATGATTACTGCTATGATTGCGTTTCAGAGGGCGTGATTGTTTTAATAAAAAAAAAAAAATTCACATCCACTGTAGCCTATAAATCAGGGGTTCTCAAAAGTCTTGTAGCCCTGGAAATAAATTCCACTGATGGAACACATTAGATAGGATCAATTTGCCATTATTTATAGGCCCATTTATTCCTATTTATAGGATTTGCAGAATTAAACCCTCAATCCTCAGTCAACTAAGTTAATCATAAATCTATCACGTATTGCAACACATCATTCACTTTGCATAAAATCTGTGTTAGTCATTTCCTTATTTTTGTTTATCATCATGTGTGATGATGATCATCATCATCATCAGTGTGAATGTGGGCCTCGTCTAAACAACCTGTTATTTATGCTTGTTGTCATGGTTACATGTCAACACGATTATGGAGTATCAGGAGCAATGGTTTCGAGCTGTGATAAAATTTTTGACCGAAGCTATGTTAAGAGGTGTCATCTTATAAGGAATTAAGAAAATAATGAAGCCCTGCCAGCCATCAGAACTGGATATCATAGACATGTTTCTTGTGCCTCTGTGTTTCATTCATGAGGAGGGTGCCTATATAGGTAGCATTTTAAGGCAGTATTAGTACAACAGTGTTCTAAAGGTTTTTTTTTTTTTGCTAACTAGTCATCCCCCTCCTGAATGTGAAAGTTGGCCTGATTTCAGTATTTCGCTAACATTTATAAATAGGCATCTATCAAAATGTATTATTATTGTATTTCTTCCTGGTAGTGGGCTCAACTGTACCGTACATTACCATAGCATACCTGCAAACACACACACACACACACGCAGGTTATGTTTATATGCTAAGATTTTCACCAATCTGAATGAATTGCTTCAAGTTGCAGATTGAATGAGCTGTGTATATATATATATCCTGATCCTCATTTATATGTGCATTAAATGTAATCTGCTCTAAAGTTATGTGCATGTAAGGCATGAGGTGATTGAGTCAGGGCAGCACATTCATCTGTTTAATCCCGCTGCTAGTGTCGTTAACGAGTTTTAAATTATTGCCATCTCAGCAAATCCTGATTCAGGTGTCATTATTAACCGGACGGCGAGAAGAAGTGTTTGTGACTGAAATAACACTGAATTCACACATTATCCAGTGCTGTAATGTCTTTACTCATCTGTTAATGTTACCAGCATTAAAGGTCAAAGGGCCACATTTATCAAGCTGGATACGAGCGGATTTATTCATAAATTGTTCATAAGAGCATTTAGACAAGAAATTTGGTATTCATGAAAGCCCTATAATTTCGGAAAAACGTTCATATCCTACTCGTGCTCCTGAGTGTGTGTAAAATGAATGCATAAGAAGACAAACTAATGTAAACCTCAGCTGATCGGCTTCAACTCATCTTATTTGCTTGGATTACTGCACTTTTATGTACAGATTATACTGTCAAGTTTAACGCACATATTTAGTGAGAATTTTATGAAGCCTAGTTGTTTTATATTCATCACATTGATTAAAGAAATATTTTTAAAACTTCAGGAAAGCAAGTAATGGCTCAGCGTGTAAGCTGTAATGGTTCAGAGTGTAAGTCAGTTCCCTTTGCCATGGCATCTTCTTATAATGCTGTGTTACACTTTACTCGAGTCACTGAAAAGTGACCCATCTGGTATGCCCCTAATTATTTTTCAATGTGGGAAGCTAGATTCATCTCAATCTTTAATCTTTGTGTTTCTGGATCCTGTCACCCAAGTAAACGTCCTGTTTTGTGGTTTTCTTCCACATCATGCTTTTGTTCTTGTTCTGTCTTTCTCTCTCCCCTCATTTTCTCCCTCGCTTTCTCTCTCTCTCTGCTTCATAAATAGCATGAGTGATGCAGCTGTAATAACATCTCTACGGCTGCATTTCCATTTATCCTCCCCCTTAAGTGGAAGGGGTGAGATGTAGGCTCGTTTAAAGGGGCGCTTTGGTTTGGGGCCTCCTGCGGTTTTTAACAATCGTAGCGGCAACACGCGCACATTTTTCTGCCACCCTGTGATAGATGGGGTCCCAGTTTTAGCAGTGCGTCTCGTCACTGATGCATTAATGAATAACCATCTGAGCCTTCTGTAATATTTTTGTTCAGAAGTCATTATTCATCTGGCAGCAGCAGAGTGGAACATTAGCATCGAGGGAAAACTATTTCACTGTAGCAGAAGAGACGTTTAAGAAATGTTAAGGGATGTGAATTTTCAAACCAGAGCCTCTTTTTTCTTTGCTTTTTGTCTTTCTGTTTTGCTTCTTTTGCTAACAAGTAATGAAAGATAATAGCTGCCGGTTTAGCGCTAGACAAACTGCATTTGTCTGAATCATTACACTTGGAGAGGTGTAACTCAGTGTTTAAAGTTTGAAGGCAGAATTGTACTTTAAAAGTCATCTCAATGACCATACAGTTTCAGTATAATTTGTATAACTGATTTTTAGGGCATGACACTACAGGAAGAAATGTCACTTTTGGTCAGTGGATAAATTGGATAAATTGCATCTATAGCATCTCTTACACCACATGTGTCAAACACAAGGCCCGTGGGCCAGATCTGGCTCGCAGCTTTGTTTCATCTGGCCACGTGAACATGGGAAAATGAATACTGAATTGGCCCGTAGTATGCCACTGCTCAACATTTTCACATTTTCGTTCTTAACTAAAACTGATTTTTGAGTTTTGCCCCGTGCCTAGCTTGACAGCAGTCTGAATGTGTGCTGTGCTTGATGAAAGTCCCACTTGCATCTAGAAGCACATTGTGTGTTGTGCTAGCTCTGTGTGTGTGTGTGTGTGTGTACGTGTTGTGTACACATCAGCATTTTTGAGAGACCCTCAACGGCTGTAATTAAGAAGTGTGTATGTATGTATGTATAGATAGATAGCACTTTTTCTATACAACTTTTCGGCAAAAGTCTTTCTTTTGAGTACGTACAGTATTCATAGTGAACTTAAGCTTTTAATTCTATCAACATTTAAAAACTCAGATTTTTGGATGTCATCGAGTATGCAAATGTATGCACACTTTCAGCAATCAACTGGCAAAGTTTGACCCTACTGACCTGTAGTGTCTTGCCTTACATATGGACATACTGCTCTGTTTTTTTTTTTTTTTAAGCTGTATGTGTACAAATGGCAATCTTTCCTCAGACACTGTCCTTTCATCTTGATCTTGGTGCTTTCATCTTGATAATACGTGATGTAATGCTCATGCATCTATACAGTAGATGTTTATGTTTATTGTGATATAAGCATGCATGTACTTATAGCTGCAGTTACCGTAAAGCTGCCACTGTTTCTACACTTTCATCTCCTTCAGTGTTTGTGGTTGTTTATTCTTTACGGTTGTTTACTATTTACATGGTCAGAACAGCTGTGTTTATCGAAGCCTGAGGTTCACTTTTCCCGGAGGTTGTGTGCATCTGTTGCACAGACGGTAGTTGCGGTTTGTGCTAGGGACTGGAACGCTGCGAGTTTAAAAGGAGGAAATGGTGGCCTTTTGTGTCAGCACTTTGAGTAAAGGGTCTGCCTCATAGTTTTGCTTAACAACACTACAAGTCAGATTATATATTAGATTACAGTACAGACGAATTAATGGGGAAAAAAGGTGGCTCTGTTGTGCTGGGCAGGGGGTGTTCATTTTTGCCACCATGGTTTGGGTTCACAAACTTATCAAAAATCAAAACACCTTTTGGAAGAATGGTGCTCATCCCTTCCAGAGATTTGTACAATGATTTGCCGCAACTTACGAACACAGTTTATGTTGTTTTTTTTCTTTATAACCCATCTGTACATATTGTACAACTGCATATACACTATGTGGGACCCACATTGTAAGGAAGCCAGTTTTCCTTCATTCAGTTTCATTTGTCTTTTCCTCATCTGATGTTGGGAAACTATATCTTAGATCGTCCCACGGTGCTGTAGAAGTCTCAATTCTGATTGGTCAGAAGGTGTTGATTAATTTTCTATAACAGCAGCTCTGACAGTAGTGCAGGCTGCAGTTCAAATCACAGGTTTATATTAATGCGCTCATTATAATACCCCCTCATTTCTATAATAACAGTGAATTCATAGCTTGTCTAGTGGACAGTCACATAAGCCAAATCTAATAATAAGGTGATTTAAAATTGTGTTATTTAACAAAGGAAATAATATGAAATAGTATAATTATTGATATTGTGACATTTCTTAAGGAAATGTTTATTTTTACATATATGGAAGGAGTCTTGGGTGTCTGCACTTTGTATCAGTCTGTTTTTTGACATGGGAAAGTTTTCTGACATGGGAAAATCTTCAGAACAGAGGACTATTTTTTTTTGTCCCATTATCTTCAAGACCGAGAACAAATGAGAGGCTGTGAGAAATGACTTCTATAATTTATAGCTTCTATAATGTAAGTGATAACAGGAATCTGTTCTGTGGACTTTCCACTACAATAAATGTATCTACAAATGGATAAAAAGTGGGATGGCTTTCATCAATTAGGAGGCCAAAACATACTTTATTGATATTTTTTAACACTAGTATTTAGCTATATTATAAGCAAGACATTGCCCATTGAAGTTTTGCAGTATTCTTTGGCTCTGTCTCGTCCATTTCTGATATCAGGACATTTTGTTGAGTGTTGTCTCTTACTTCATGTTAGTAAATGGATTTGCGGGGTCACTGGGGACGGAACCAAGATCAGCTTGAGTTGCTCTGTTAGAGGTTTGGGGTATACCCCTCCCATGGAACTAGCGTAGGCTCTCAACCTCTGGAACTGTTCTGTTCTTCTCTTTGGGCCTATTTTTATCCCTCAATCCAACTTCATGGGCCAGCCCACATCTGCTTTTCATTGTGTGGAACAGCAGCCATTCCATAAAAGACAAAGTTGCAAAGGGAAAGAACAACTTTGCTGATATGAAAGTATAACCTTCTCTCTCTCTCTCTCTTTCTCTCTCTGTTATTTTCATCTTTGTTTCTTGTTGGCCATGTGAATTGCTTACTTTATAGTGACTCTACGTATCAGTTATGACTCATTTTTGGCAGCTCATTTCAAGCACAGTAAATTAAGTTTACATTCAGGAACATCTCCGTTCACTTCCTCCAGTCGGACTGTGAACAACAAATCACTAATGTGAACAACAAATCACGACTAGATTCAGCAGCTTTCTTTAAATTTAGTTCTGAGTTTGCTCAACTGCTACAAAACTGTTTTGAAACAAAGAATAAAAATTTTGGCCTCCTTCAGTTTGGTATTTGCATGGTCATTAATTGCAGCTAAGAAAACTATTTGACCCCAGCACTACAGGACCAGAGTATTACAAGGTTTACTGTACAAGTGTACAAATGCTTTAGTGAATCCGTCCAACTGTATTCATTTTACGACGGTAGAATTGAATACATTCAATTAGTGTCATTGAACAGACAATTTTGGCCAAAATATTTTCTTTTCAAATGTAAAAATCATTGCAGTCCAGATTGCTGTGTACTTCTGGTGCTGGTCTTCATAGGGCTGCACTGTAAGACTTTATTTAAAAGCCTTCCAAGACTGACTTTCCAAGACTGAGCTATGAAATTGCTAAACAATAGCAAATCATCCTGTAGAAGCTTTCAGTCAGACTCTTTTTTTTTTTTTTTTTTTTTTTTTTTTTTATTGTGCCAAAGTCTTCATAAAGTTGTACATTACTCACAATCCAAAAGCGAGAACCGCCAATCAAAAACATGGTTGCTGTAACCATGGAAAATTACATAGTGACCGCCCAACTGGAGTATACGGATGAGTGCACAAGTTTGTTTTTGGGTGAAAAATGGAACAAGTTTATTTTTGGTCCAGGTGATAATAAAGGAACATAATTTAGCACCAACTGTCTTGTAGCTATAAATCACATTTTTGTCTTTTTTTTGTTTTAGCCTAAGGCTGCGCAAACTTTTGCACCCACCTGTATCTCCCAGGCGAAACATTTCACATAACTGCAGCATTACAGCGTGACTTACCAGGTTAGCTAGTAAATTAGAAAGGCTAAAAACATAGAATATGAGGAACATTTTATAATGGAAAAAACACTATATTCTGCTAAAACTACAATACAGTGATTAGACTAAAATATATACACAAGTATCAACTGGGGGAAAAAAATGTGCGATTGCAGCATTTGTGAAAATAAGAGGAGAGTGGAAGGAAACTTATTCAGTGTCATCGTTCCAGCTTTCCTCATTTTTCAGATATTTTCCTTTGCTTCGATAAAACAATGTTGTAAGGTGATGATTCATCTAATTGGTTTAACGTGATTGTTCAGCGCCCCTAATGGTCTACAGTCTGAAGATGTGCAAACATAGCTTTTGTATAAAGAAAATAGCGATGATCTTAAGCTCTTAATTTTTTTTTATTTCATTTTATGAAATGATTGTCTATGGGGTTGATTATTGGGAAAGAAACTTCAGGAACTAAAGTCGGTTTTTGATTGAATTTATTTACTTTATTTTACTTTTTATTTTTATTTTCTATATTTTCATATTACTACTTGTCACAGTTTAGGAGATTTCTATATGATTTCTATAACAGTGTGATAACGTAAAATTAAAAAAAAAAATTACCTCATTCTGCTTACATCATCAGCCAGAGCAGAAAATAGGGTCACATAGACAGAAATATTCATCAAAGCAAGATGTTTTATGTTTTGCCATTGCCACTGCCATATTTGTAGCTGTCCCATGAGTTTTGCGTAATCTTGCGCCATCCATCCGTCTTAAAGCCGCGAATAGGGTTTCTGACACCGACATAAACTTGTCGTCGAATGTTTTTGTTCGCAGTGCCACTAAATCAGCCGCCGATGAGCATGCCACGTTACGATCTCAACTCAAGACCAAAGATTTTTTTTTTTTACAACATGTGTGTTTTGTCTGCGACAGCAAATTCAGGTGGAAAACTCTACAGTGTAAAACTGGGTTAAGGCTGGTGGGAAAAGTGGCTGATTCGTGATCAGGTCTGTTGGAATATTGGAAGCTTGCTGTATAGTTTTTATTGTCTTCATTGCATTACTGTGTAAACAGCTGCATTGTATTTAATGTGTTTTTAAAAACAAGTTCAAATTTTGTATGTAAATAATAGAATCATTTCATAAAGCATTGATTAATTATGAGTAGGGCTGGGTAATATGATAATATATCACTTTAATGATATTATTTGACATAATATTTTTTTGAGACATCACAGGTAGCACGATAGCTGATTTATTGTTAAAATGATGTACCGAAATTGCATGTTAAAAAATTATGATTTTTTTTTTTTAATTTCCCCCAGTTTCAGTTAAAAAAAATAAATAATTTGTAGACGTTAAATAAAACGTTTAACTCAGTTTTTCACAGTTTATTTTATAAGCAAAGCTACTGTTCTCCTGGCAGTTTGTTAGCATACATCATTCCTACATTGTAGAAATAGTATCAAGTCTCAGCATCACAATATGATATTTTTGTCATATCATCCACCACTAGTTGTTTGGTTATTTACTATATTTCCTGGTTTAACCCACTTGAACTCGCCATGAGACGACACCACCTCATCACCTCGTAGACCTTTAGATGGTAAATACCTAAACTGTGAGATGAAAGGTCAAAGGACAGAGTGGGTAATGTGTAGTGATACAGAGTTGAGTAGCAGATAACCCTGTATAAAGAGGCTGTATCAGAGTGTGTACACTTACACTTCACACACTCAGAGTGTGTACTCCTGTATGTAGCACTGTTTATCCTGGACACTGAGGAGCACCATCTGATCTTTATCCTTTCGCTTCACAGTTGGGGGTATCTGCTATTTGCAAATGGAAGGTTTTGTGAGGAGATTAGCTGACGTCAGGTGAGGTTTGCAGCTAGGAAACGCAGCCTTGTTAAATTAACATATTAAATAATTAACTATAGTTTTATTCCAGTTTCTGGAATAACATATGGTATTGTCTTCTCCGAGAAAATGTTGCATGAAACAGCTGTCCTTATGTGCCCCTCATAATGATGCCCAGTTGTAGGTTCAGTATTTTGAACAATATTTGTCGAATGCTGCATTGTATCAGAGAACTGATCACTGGCCCATGTATTCTCATAGCATTAGATCAGTTTACTCATTAGGTAAGGAATAAAAAATGATGGGCGGAGTTATCGTTGTTACTTTGAAGTGGATTAATTTTTCTATAACAACACGTTCTGAAGTGTGGTGTTCCTCTTACACCACAGTGATTTGCCAACGGTTACAAATAAACAACATGCCATGCTTTTTAACTGTTTATAGTTGCATTTAATGTCATGGAAGTTGGTTCCTGTTCTCACTTACATTATAGCAGCTTTAAACAGTTGTCCCCTTACCAGTCTTTTTTTTTCTAGCTCTCTTGAAGTTAATAAGACAAAAAAACACAATTTGTCATGTTACAGCGAAACTCTGTCCTGAAGACTCTTCCATAGTGGAAAACTAAATTATACATAGCACTGACACTGGAGACTCCTTCCATAAATTTTAAACAGAGAACTTATTATCAATGAGTATATGTTTTTTTCTGTTAAATAATAACGCATTTCTTGTGTTATTTACTGTTTACTATTAGACTTTTTTGTGCAGCATCCATCATACAAGTCTCTGAATTAACTGTTAATATAGAAACAATAAAGTATTACAGTGAGTGATGTGATTTGCCCTGCAGCCAGCACTACTGTTAGCACTGTTAGTACTGCTGTCTTAGAAAATTAATCAACACCTTCTGATCAGATTCAAGAACTCAACTGTTACGGTATGAAAGTCACTACACAGTCAACATGAATGGCTGAATGAAGCTTGTACCTTTGTAAACCCAAGGTTTAATGATTAAAGTGATTTTCTTTTTAGCATTGTCAGCCCAACAGGAGAGAAAGCTGTTACTACAGTAATGCTAAAGCTGTTATGAAAGTATGTTCTATAACTGAAATTCTGTGATATGTTTAGAGAACGATTTTTCACTTTCTTTTAGTTAAACCACGATGATCATATTGTTTTTGAAGTCGTGCAGGGTGATCCTATGATTGGTTTATTAATCTCACACATGCTCTTGTACCTGCTCTTTCTTCTCCGTGGAGTCAGAGCTGTTAAAGTCTAACTGTTGGCCAGAGTGAGATCCGCACCACAGTTTGAAGGTTAAACTGAAGTACTTACACCAATATATGAGTTTGCAGTAGTGGCCTTCTCATCAAAAGCCCATAATAATAATAATAATAATAGTAATAATAATAGTAAAAGATACACTACCTGTCTAAAGTTTGGACTCGCCTGCTCATTGAAGGGTTTTCATTTTTACTATTTCTACTATTTTAGAATAATAATTCTAAAATCTGATTGGTCAGAAGGTGTGCATTATTTTTGCATAACCGCATATTTCGGACAGTAGTTCCGGCTGTAACATGAACGATAGATTTATATTAACGTTGCTAGTTCTAATACACAAAATTGTTTCTATAGTAACAGCTTATACGCAGGGACTTGTATGGCAGACACACCACATAATCTGACACTAATAATATTTGTTAGGAGACATTTATTTGACATTTATGGAAGGAGTCTCAGGTGTCTCAGCGCTTTGTAACTGCACGGTGCTTTCCCAGAACAGAAAAGTCTTCAGGACAGAGGAGTGTATGCTTTCTGGTTTCTCAGTAAAACGATAAACTGCATTTTTTTGAAAGAGGGAGAGAATGAGCGTAGGAGATGCTGGTGAAGGGATGACTGTTTTATATTGCTATAACGTAAGTGACAACAGGAACGAGCTTGGCTTGCGGACGTTCCGCAACATTAAATCTAACTATAAACCATTTCACCGTGAAATGTGTCCTTCATTAATAAATTAAACATCGAAATTTTTGGGGTATAAGCAACTCCAGATCTTCTTTATACGGAAATAATCTTCAGTTCATTCCATTTTCTGTGTTGCTGGTGATTGTGTGTACCTCTCTCTCTGCTTTTGCTGTAGAATGTTCTAGAGTCGTTTATTGCCATGTTCTGGGTTCAAGATTCGAGGTTTGAATGTTGTATTTTGGTTTTATTTCATGTATGGGATTTAAGTCCTGGATTGTGTGTTATAGTTTCCGGTTTCAGGGTTATAGGTGCTTTATTAGTTGCAAGTTTTTGCATTTTTGGTTGTTGGGTTTGTGTTCTGGTTCTTGGGGTCTGTCTTTAGGATAGCTTTAGGATCTTAGTTCCTGGGACTGAGGTTCTGGATTCTTGGTTTTGGGTTATGGATATAGGCTAAGGATGTGATGTTAAGGTTAGATGTTCTTTGGTTTTGGGTTCTGGATTCTTGGTTTAACGTTATAGGTATTGGGTTGGGATGTGGCCTTAGGATTTTGGGTTTTGGGTTCTTGGCTTTAAGAATTTTTGGTTTCTTGGTTTTGTGTTATGGATACTGGCTTAGGATGTGATTTTAAGGTTGTGTGTTCTTTGGTTCTGGGTTCTGGATTGCTGGTTTTGAGTTATGGATATTGGGTTAGGATGTGACATCGGGGTTTGGGGCTCTTGGGTATTGGTTTCTGGAGTCTTGGGTTTGAGTTATAGATATTGGGTTCAGGATTCTTGGCTTTGAGTTATAGATATTGGATTGGGATGTGAAATCAGGATTTTGAGTTCATGGATTCTGGATTCCTGGTTTTGACTTACTGGTATTGGGTTGGAATGTGAAATTAGGATTTTTAGGTTCTTGGGTTGTGCTTTCTGAATTCTTGGTTTTGAGTTATGGAGATTTGGCTGGGATGTGATGTTAGGATTTTTGGAACCTTAACATCCAAAAGCTATGGCTTAAAACTAGAAATCAGATCCCCAAATCCATGAACCAGTACCAGTAATTCAGAGTGGCATAAAGCAGCATTTCCGACTTGAGTTCCTGATTCTTGTTTTTAGATTGGTTTTTGAGTTTGGTCTTTTGGATTTTGGGTTGTAGACTTTAGGACATGGGTCCTAGGCTTCAGTGCTTGGGTCCTAAGTTCTTACTGTTGAGTTACGGTTTTAGAATGTTTGGTTTGCATTCATGGTTTTAGAGTTCTAAGTTTTAGCAATCAGACAGAGAAATTGCATTTCTTCCTCATTGTACCCCATTTTCTCCCAATTTGTTTATTTGCCAACAACCAACCTAGGAAGGTGAGGGCTAGCATATGCTTCTTCTGAGGCATGAAGCTAGCCAATGCAACTATTCAAACTCCTGCTTGTGCTACCTCACAGGGCAGCTAAGCCATCAGATGAACTGCTGACTGCCCTCTTCTGCATACATGAGGTCACAAGACAGCCACTATTTGCTAGTGTCACTCTGATTGACACGGGAGAGAGTAATGCCATTCTTGCGCCAGTTATGGCTGTGGCATTATCCGGATTCAAACCCGTGATCTCTCAACAATAGCGCGAACACTTTTCTGCCCGTCCTGTTCCTTTACAGTGTGTGTACAGTGCTGTGGGCTTGAGCTTGTGACTTTGAACTTGTTGTTTGCTGACATTTAGTTAACAAGTTGTTAAACAGGTCTGAATGTGTGGTGTGTATGCGTGTGTGTGGTGCTGAAATGCTGATATCATTGTGTTATCCTGTGACTGGTCACATGATCTCTGTCTATTGCTGTAGGCAATGTATGCTACATGAAAGTACATATTTCACTGAAAGCTTAATATTTATCCACAATCTAAACAATGCACACACACACACACACACATTACCCACGTTTCTCTGCTTGGTGCTGGCTCATCATCAGTTGTATTTTCATGATGTCATTGTGTGTGTGTGTGTGTGTGTGTGTGTATATCTCTCTCTCTCTCTCTCTCCCTCTCCCTCTCTCTCTCTCTCTCTCTCTCTCTCTCTCTCTCTCTCTCTGAGGCCCTCTCACTTTCTCCAACGTTGCATAGCTAATGCGGAGAAGAGAAGAAATGGATACTTATGTGTTTTTAGTAACAAACCACTTTCCCATATCCTTCCAGCCTGGGCTTTCTGTTATCTTCTCCATTTTTTTTCCATTTCTGTCATCTGTTCTTTCTCTCTCTCTCTCTCTGTCCTAATATAGCATGTTGAAAAGTGTAGTCATTGTGTGTCTAGTACATTTAACGTCAGAACTTCAGGGCCATTTTCTGCAGTGAGTTCGAGCTTTAATAGCACTTGTTCATTCTTCCTGTCTCTATCTCCCATTGACCCGACTCTTGTTCATTCTTTATTTTCCTGCTGATTTTGCCTTGTTATGGTTCTGTAGGGGAAAAAAACTATCGCACTGCTTTTGTTCAGCTGTTTATCTGTTTGCTGCCATGGTGATGTGCAGAAGATTCTTGAGGGAAAAGCGCTGTTTTCAGCAGAAGAGAGTCAGGACGATTCTATAAATAGGGAGTTTACCCAGAGAAAAAAAAAACACACCCTTCCTTTTTTCCCCTCTGGATCTTTGCTTTTGCGCAAGTATTTTTTTTTTATTACAAATAAGACACCCCCCCCCCCCCCCCCAAAAAAAAAGACCCACAGAGACTGTGATGATGATAATAATTAATGCAATACATTTTATACCTCTGAAACTTCATCTTTGCCACTCCCATCCTGGCCGTGTGTGTGTGTGTGTGTGTGTGTGTGTGTGTGTGTGTGTGTGTGTGTGTGCGCGTGTGCATGGCGGCACGCGATTGAAGCATTTATTTTGTACCACCTGGATTCCTTGGTTTGATCCAGTGTCTTGGGGCTCAGCCAAAGCCCTCTGGCTAAGAAACATGGGGCTCTCCAAATGGAGAAATAACCAAATTTTTCTTTTCCTGAGTTTTCTTCTCCAAACAAATGCTCAGAAATGTGATTCTGTCCCTTCCAACTCCTTAATATCTGTAAACACCACCTGTGTGATATAATCTGGCTCCCTCTTTCTGATTTTGATGTGGGGATTTTCTTTTTCTCGAATCAGAGATTTGGTGTCATGGTTCTTCTTTTTCAGTGTTTTGTTTTGTTAGATTCTGCATACAGAGTTTGGCATTCGGGGTTTTGGATTTCTTCTTTAGGGGTTCGACATTCAAAGGATTTGGATTCAGGATATTGGAACCTGTTTCTGACTTCTAGGTTCTAGCTTTGGGGCTTGAACTATCATGATCTAATGTTCTAGATTTTTTTAATGGGTTCTCAGGTTTGGCTTTTGGCTTTTGATTTTTGGCCCCCCTTGAAGTTTTGCCTTTTTTGGTTTTTGTTGAGTGTAAGTTTAAGTGTAAATTTGCTTGATTAAAGTGTAGGTCAGCTTTCGGTTCAGGAATTGTACTTTGGGGATGTAATTTTTAGGCTCTAGTTAGGGGCTTTGAATTCATAGAATTGTGGGCTCTTGGATTTTGGGGTTCTTTGTTTTCTTTTTAATTCAGTTTTGTATAAATTATTGTTTAGGTTTTAGGGGTTTCAGTTCTGGGATTTGAATTTTTGTTTCCAGGTATTTGGGTTTTTTTGGCTTTGGGTGTTGTGTTTAATGTTGGGTTTGAGTTTTTGTTTGGGGGATTTGTACTTTGCTTTCAGGGATCTGGGGTTCTTTAGGGTTCTCAATTTATTTATTTATTTATTTTTGTTATTTTGGGATTCTATTTCTGTTTAAGAATTTTGGATTTGTGGCTTTTGGATTTCGGTTTGGTGTGTATGACCTCAGGACTGAGCTTATGTTTGGCTGGTTGTGGAAGGCTGGGGAGCTTTTAGTGGGACATGGGGGCAGGGAATAACAGAGGAGGGAATGAGAGAAATCAAGGGAGGGAGTCTGATCTAATCGCTCTAAGGGAGCAGCATACTCCGGGCCAAAGCCCGCATGGTTTAGAGTCAGGCAGAAAGCTGCCATATTAGGAGAGAGAGAGAGAGAGAGAGAGAGAGAGAATGACACTGCTTCTCTTTCACTCTTTCAATCTCTGTCTCTTCACTACTTTTCCTTACTCTTGTTCTCTTCCACATCTCATTGAGTTTCCTTCTTTTTGCAGGGTGTTCTTGTGTACTGTCTTTACTCTTTCTCTGTCTTTTTTTTTTTTTTTTTTTTTTTTTTTTTTTGGATTGGTTTTTTTTAAATTTTTAAAGAATATAGTGAGAAAAAATTAATTTGACTGATTGGTAAAAATTTTGTTTTAAATGTTAAAATTGAAA
>CM075008.1:21190858-21274796 GCA_037576675.1 Pangasius sanitwongsei
CCTTACTTTTTTTTCCTTCCAAATTTCTTTGGTTTTTTTTTTTTTTTGCGGGTTTTTTTGTTTTTTTTTTTTACATTTTCTTTTTTTTTTTTTTTTTTTTTTTTTTTTTTTTTTTTTTGCATTGCTTCATTTTCCATTTTTCACTCATATCCTGCTAATAAATTCATGTTCCTCTAGGCTAATCATGTGCTGATAAATGTTCATATTCCAGTTACCCAACCTTTTATAACATTATCATAATATGGTATTTTAAAAGGACTACATATCTGTACTGTACAGCATTTTAACCAAAATGAAAGCATTCTGTCAAAAAGCCACCCCAAAAATGCTGCATACCTAGCAAGCAACCTCAAAATGTATTGCAGAGGACAGTAATAATATTTCCCACAAAACTATATTGTGTGTGTTACATACTGTGATGTATAGATGGAGATCTGATCATTGGTACATGCCTGATCAGGATTATTACAGTGTAGTTTAGAGAATGTAGTACATCGTTTTCACTGTTCCTCTGTGGGAATTGATTGGCCAGGACCACTAATGTTGCATATTCATCCTGGAAGATGATTGGCTACTGGAAGATAGAACCTTATAAAATCAAGTTCCTCTGTGAGTTTGGGATTTTTTTTAAGATTACACCAACAACTTGGTGTAACAAAATAAAAAACAACATTATGTTTGAGGTTAACTCATCTTCCGATTCAAAATGCTGGATCCTTATAATACTGAGGCCACAACTTCTTCTAGCTATATTAGGGTCATACAAAGCTAAAGATAAAAAAGCACAAATAAAAATGAAGTAACATCAATCATACACCATTGTCTTGGCAGATGCATTTTGCTTAAGGAGTTACTTCTTCCGTCTCATTCAAACTCTGTATCTCTTGCTTGCCCCCTCCTTCAGCCTGTCCTGTTGCCATCATTATTTAGAGAAGAAACTGCAAACCAAATATAGAGACACAGTGTTATGTTTGGGCCTCATAGTCTTCAGTGTATGTCATTGTGTGTACACACCACCACAAGCATGATTTCAAACTGACTTCTGACGTCAAAGGCAAGGCGCTATCGTTTTTTTTTCATCAAATTCCATCTGAGTCAATGTTGTCTTTGCTGTTGGTCATATTATTCATATAATCGGTCACGTCATACACCAGAATATTCAACACAAGACGTATTAATATCCTGGACACTTCAAAACTTTGTTAGCAAAATACTGACTTTGTATATCTGTAATGAATAGTGTTTAGTGACACCTCATAAAGTGGCAACGTTACCATAATGACGAGAAGGTTATGAGTTCTGCAAGAGTAGTTAATGTTAGCTTAGTGTGTTAATCTAGCGCTTGTGTTTTTAGTCCTGGAGCGTGTCAGCTTCAAAAACATACTCAATGTGTTCTTAATGAATGAATGAAGATGAAGCTAAGGACTCATCTTCATTCGAGCAAGTGACTTGATTGCACAGAATATTCTTAACTCCTTTTACCAGACGTCAAAAAATTGGAATTCCCTCCTGTTTTGAGGGTCCCCGTGTACAGCATTGAATTTGTTCACAGTAGTGGTTAATGGCTCATATGAAAGTAGACACTGAGAGCTTTAAGAATTGACATTTTTTTTCATAAGTATTTCTTTTCTTACCTAGTCTTTAGGTTTAAATGTTATAATTTTATCGTGGCAGTTGTATACAGTGTTTTACTATCAAAAAAAGCTTTAGTTGTGCCATCCATTTTTATCTCTGTACCAATGTTATTGTGGAGAGGTGTGAATTGTTTTCTCAGCAGGGGGCTCACATCCCTCCCCTTTCTGCTCACCAGTTGCTAAACACAGAGTCACGATACTCTACACACAGAAACCCAACAGTGACTAATCTTATAACAGCTTTGCAGCGATAAAATAATTCATTTGTTTATATGTTCGATAAGTCGATTTCTATTCCGCTGGCAGAATGGAACACCAATGTACAGAGAGAAAGGGTTAATATATCCAAAGGCTCTCACTGTCAAAGTAATCAGTTTCAGTTGTTACACAGCAATTATTCTTCTTTTTAAAGGATTATTCACAGGATGATCTTCCCCTTTCAATTGGATCGAAATTTGATTTCGCTAGGTCTTAATCGGTTTAGATTCTTCCAATTTGGGTGTGCACATAGAGGTTTTATTTTTCCATCTGAGCTGCCAATTTGATTAATAACAGATTAAGTTGCGTGTACGCCCCTAGCTAGGCCTGTTTCTGTAAGGGTAGACATAAACGTAAATAAATAAAGAAGAAACACCAAGGACTGAGTACAAAGAGTATAACTTACTTTGTACAGATATGAAAAAGTAACTGATGAATGATGAACTGAGGTGCTTTCATTAGGGTGAGAGATATGTCCTTTAAATGGCCAGTAGGTCACCTGATCTGGTAGTGTGACATGCAATTAGAGTCTAAAATGGCAACAACAGAAGGTTTCAGAAGCTGACTTTTCTGCCTTTTTCTAATTAAACATGCACAAGACTTGCCTGCTCTCACGGGATGAGGTTATGTGACTGATATTGAGAACAAATAGAGACCATTGTTTTTGCATGACATGTATACTAAAAACAGTGCTACAACAAAAACAACCTAATGATTTTCTGTCTGTAACGTTTAAAGTTTTATGGCACTTGCAACCCTGTTAGTTTGTCCAAGTCTGAATCAGAGCAAAATTGATACTTGGTCCGTTCGCGCTTTGGTTTGGCTTGGTTTCATACTCCACAAAGTATGAAATAAGTTGGCTGAGGAGCATGCAGCGTTGAATAGATGCTCATAAAACTCTTTCTTTTTTTATTGGTAATAAATGTGGCAACACAAAAAATGTAAACAAACCTTTGCGGTTCGATTGCGGTGAGAAAGTGATTCGACCCTGAATCGACTCAATTGCTAGTAATGAACCAAACCCCTTGTGTATTATGAGTTGGATGTGATACACGAAATGTTTTAAAGTTATATTTCTATAATAACATAACCATTTATTTTGCTTCAGCTTCATGTTCTTCATGCTCCAGTGATTTTTGCGATTCCTATGTGCACTTACCAAAGGTTTTTCCTTCGCTGTATTCCTGACCAATGAATGAAGGAGTTTTACGAGTACATTTTCAGCTGTATGCACCCATCTGCCTTTTTTTTTTTTTTTTTTTTTGCCCTGTTTTCTTTTTTTGGTTCAGTTAATAATGTGCTGGGTGAAACTAAATAGAAAATGAACCAAAAATATTCGCTAATAGGTGTGACTGATGGGTGTGGGGGGGGGAAACACCCCTTAAAGACGGCTGTGAATTTTTTTTTTCAGTCCAGCTCTGAATAGCTTTTTGTTTTTGGATAAAACAGTGATGGCTGGATAGCTAGAGGAGTTCTGAGCAGCTAGGTCTATGGTTTTTCCATAGTATTGCGCCATCTTTGACTTGTTCTGGTCCATAGGTTCGGGGTTGAACGTTTTGCGTACATTAGATTAATTATTAATTGCTGTAAATGGGTAGTGTGTTACATTATGGTCAGTAGGCGTTGATTATTTTTCTATAACGGCACAGTTTGGACAGTAGTGCCAGCTGCAAGGCAAATCTCAGCTTTGTACTGTATTAATGCACTCATTCTGATACATTATCATTTTTATAGTAACAACTTGCACAGGGACTCGAATGACAGAGACATAAATAGATTAAAAAACATTAGTATTTATGGAAAGAGTCAGTGTAAGTGCTTTGAACAGTCAGAGATAGAGCTGTAACTTTAGGTTTTGGGACATGGTGGAGTCTTCAGTACAGAGGATTTCCCGTTTCTCGGTAACAATCTCTGTCTTACTTCTGGGTAACTTCAGTACAGAGAGAAAAGAGAGGCTGATGAGGGAACGACTATAGCTGCTAGAACGTAAGTGATAACAGGAACTAACTTTTTTTCTTTTTTTTTCCAGTATTACAATATGAAATTTATCTATAAATGGATTAAACAGTGTGACTTATCATTCTGCATAAATTGTACATTGTTAGTGTTGGCTAGTTGCTGTGTTATAACAGGAATTAAAAAAAAAAAAACGTTTGGGACATGCTGTTATCCGAAATGAATCAACTGCAGGGTCCTGTATTTCCTGTTACAGCACACCCACACGTTGTGTTTTATTCCTTACACATAATGCACTACTACCAATGATACAGCCTCCGGCCTCATCTGTGTGAGGTACATAATATTAAACGAAAGGAGAGAACTCCTCTCTCTTATTGATAGCTGGGAAAATGGAAGCTTGAAGAGTTTGACTTTTAATATAGCTCCCTCTGAAGATAGTCCGCCAAGTGGACACGTGTGCCATATATTTTTTCCCTATCACTTCCCTTTATACAGCAAATACTAGGGGTGTAAACCTCAGGCTTCCACCTGACACGGTGCAATTTTAATTACTAAAGGCAATGATTCCATATTTGACAATACCATTGAATCTAAGATACAATTCATTACAATTCGATTTAGTAGCCTCTGATCAACATGTGACCATCTTTGTTCAGAATCTGGGGTAGGCTTACCGTTAATTCACAAATGATGATGATGTAGAGAAGGACTATTTAAAAGTATCAGAGTTACAGCAAATCACCTTGCTAGTCTAAAAAAAAAAGTTTTTTTCCGATAATAATCTATTTATATCTATGCATGATCATTGGCTTTTAAATCGATCCAGCAGTTCAAATCATCCAGTTGTTACACGCCTAGTAAACAGAGACTAGATTTTGTTTTCCATGCCACTCCACTTTAAATTCCATTTGTGTGTATGTGTGCGTGCATTGTTCATGAGAATGTGCAGTTGAGCCATGTGCACTGCTTTTCTTTCTCAACAGAAACACAAATCCTGAACCTGACATCTACAAGAAATGTTACAGCTTCTCCCTCCCTCTCCCTCCCTCTCCCTCCCTCTCTCTCTCCCTCCCTCTCTCTCTCCCGCTCTCTCGCTTACTTCACGTGTCTCCTGGTGATGTCATCCTGAGTTGATTTCCTCAGACACCTTTAAGCATGTGAAGAACAGATGTGTGTTAAATGCTAAGAGAGGTGCCATGTATTGATTGGACTTTAAGATCGTTGGCCATGTGTTCCTCTCCCTCTTTTAGTGAATTGGTGAACCCAGTGGCCTTTTTCTTCATCCGTAGTAATAAGTGAGGGTATGTTCTAGCCAACTCGAACCTAGGCCAAGCTTCCTAACCCTCATCCAGTGTGCCAAACATGTCTCTGCTCTTACTCAGCCCACTAGTTATTGCCCACTCGAGTAAATACCAGAGAACTTCATGAGTAATTACAGGGTATGGGATGCTCAAAAATGTAGTGAAAACTGACCTTTTCTGAAGGGTTTACAAAATAAACACACACACACACACACTTTGTCACTGTGTACCAGTAACAAGTGATTTGTACTTATATTTGTGTGAACTCATCATCGAGCAGTTGAATGTGCCACACAGGAAGTGGACAGCAGGAGGCTGTGTACAGGAAGTTGTTCTTGACCAGAAGGCACATCAAGGCCTCTAGACAAGAGCTTTTTTTATACCTAGTAGGGCTGTAATGCAGTGCCGCTATCTGTATTCCTTATAGTGCACCAAAAATTTCTGTATCTGTATTCAGGCTCCAGAGGTAGAAATGGTTGGACTATCAGCCTGATCTGTGAATTCTGCCTCTGAGTGTTCCTCAAGCTCAGCTACATCTCTCGAGTTCATAACTGGTTTCAATTAGAGATGTGCATGAGACACAATTATTATTTTTATTTGTATATGCCTGCGATATTTTTTGACAAATTTTGTCAAAAGTACTGTAATTCCAACATGTCATGAACGCACTGTGAATGCAATTGTAAATTAACACGTAATTGATTAACAACAACGATTAAATATATCTGAATGTGTAGTTTATATGTAGCTGTGATGGTGTAGCTTATATTAGGCTACATTATTGAGTTGGTGAACACCAATAAGAAAAAAAAAAAAAACAGTTTTAGCCTCTGTCTTGTTTTGTGCTGTTCAGGCATTTTTTTTTTCATTTGACACCTTAATTATTTTTCTTCACCTTTTTATCCTGTAGATCAGAGATATTCAAACTGAGGGAATTACAGGGGGTGGTGTGGGAGAGGGATCAGATGAAAAATACAAACAATTAAATATTTACATGACATGAACTTGCATTTTGCATAAGAGCTTCGCTGGAGAATGCTGGACCATTCAAAAATACAGTGAAAGAGGTGGTGGAGGTGTTATGTTTTCACGTTGTCCATGCGCCCGTCCATCGGATATGTATGGAATTATCACTGTAAGCATCAGACAACTGATTTTGGAATTGATCCAAATAGGGTCAAGGTCACATCAAGGTCAAATGTCTGAAACGATCTTTCTTCAATAACTTCCTGTTTGAAATATATATTTAAGGGTATATAAATATATATTTGATGCACGCAAATTAGTAACAAGAAGGACTAGAACTAGGCATCCCTGTCCATGCTGTTGGTATCGAGTTCTACTTGTTTCAGCCTAGAAACAGCAGACAGGCCAATCAACATTTGCAGAGGAGTTTTGAATTCTCTGAGGCCCCACCCCTTTTCCCTCATCTCACAATAGTAATGTTATGGCCCATATTCACTGTGCTTGAAAGACACACTGATGCAGTGCCCTCTCTTTCTGTCTATGCTAAATGGAGAATGTTATGACTTCATTAATGTGAACTAAAATACTGGGGGTGCATGTTCTCAGAAAACTGGGAAGGGGGCCTCATGGGGAAAATGTTTAAACACGTCTGCTATAGACTAATATTAATAGTGCAATTGAAACATGAATCCTAATTATGCATAAAGGAATAATTTATGGAATACAGTGTGCGAAAATGCGACAAAACCAGAATGAAATGATGCCCAATAGAGCATAACAACGTCAACAATCGTACAACATCAGCCTAAAAATACATGAGAGAGGACTAGAATACAGCAATAAGCCACGTGCGTTACAGTTGTTTTATCACGGGTATGTGTGTTCTTAGACATGACTCCCAGCAGTGACATGACACAATGGCGTCAAAAACAATATGATAAAATCCATTAAGATTATTTATAATATTTGCAATAACCAATTCTTCTGCCATGCAGCATAGGCTGTTACTTTGCTTGCTAAGCAACATAATGGACAAAGATTAGGGTATTCAATGGACAGAACAAAACGTAGCAGTTCTATTGGTTTAAAATCTGGCATATGAATACAGAATTTAATAATTGTGAATCAAGAATTTTACAACAGCTTTGAATGTGGCTCAGCAAATCAGAATTTAGTACCAAAACTATCTGTTTTATAAAGCTGGAAAAAGATTGCAGTGAATTTGCTGTTTTTGCTATTGTGTAATAATGATTAAGCAATACATATTCAAAGCTGTTTTTTTTTAAAACTTTGGCAAGTAGTCTTCAGGACACTTCATTGTGTGTTTGCGTTTACATAGCACATTTTAAACTGGTGTGGTGTAATGAGCTGGACTAAATGGACGTTGTTTATATCCACAGGGGACAGTTGATATGCTTGCAGCTGCAGTTGGCCAGTAAGGACAGGAATTTGGCACTTGTCGTATTGCACAGGTGTGATTTGGCTTTGGTTGAAGGATTTTTGGAGGTGGATTTAATACATGTTATTGATTGCTTGGTCAAGAACACCTGCAGATCTCAAACACAAGCTTTTCTCGTGTACTAACACACATACATCCGAATGATATGACAACGTAAGCACTTTGCTATTAATCTTTCGAATCATGTGCAAGTGATATGATTTTTTTTTTTAAGCTATAGTATTGATTTCCTTTTTATACGACGGTGTTGCTGAGTTCTTGATTCTGATTGGTCAGAAGGTTGAGTAAAATAGCATGGCTCTGGCATAAACAAGCATGGCTCTGGTTATCATTTCTATAGCAACACTTAATTATGATGGATGCTCCACATATTTAAAAACAAACAAAAGAAATTGTAATTGTTGATGTGGTGAAGAACTTATTCTGAATCCAGCCTGCCATTATATATAATTTCGAATTTTCAAAATCAAAACAATTGTCAAACTCATAATTACCATTTTCTGAAAACTCTGACTTGGCTAACTAAGAAAACGTAAGCTGCCAGGCAGCGTATGTAATTGGCTCACTAGTGATAAGCAGTTAGAAATGTAATCATACAGAAGCTTAATCTTTCATACTTTCCTGTTCAGATATTTTCTCGACATTTTTGATTTCACATTATCCATTAACGTTTTACTGCTTTTGTGTTCTTATTTTTTTTTTACAAACAACAACCTTAAAACCAATCAGGGCATGAAGTGAAATCGCACGCTTGAATAATTATCATGCTTGTAAACAAAAAAATCGGGGTTTTTTTTGATGAGCAGAATCATTAAACCGTCAACAAATTAAAAATCGTGACTGAGCAAACAGAATTTAGTGTTAGGGGGTGTTTATCCTCTGAAAGCATGGAAAATTGTGGGTTTTTTCCCGTTTCTGTTTCACGTTGCCTCACATGCAACCTCCCCTGCCATTATTCTCTCTTTTATTCAGTAGAAGAACAGAGCAGGTGAATCTGATCTGCGTCTCACGCACGTGGGGTTTGTGTTAAACTGGGTAAAATCACGTCAGGTGGATTTTGGGAAAAGAACAGGCTCGTTTAGTTCTGTGTGACAAACAGCGGTGTAGTAAACGGTGTAGGTGTTCACGAAAAAAAATCCCTAGGGATCAAGGCAGCTGGGTGTGTTTGTGTGAGAGAAAGGGAGTGCATTCAGCGAGAGTAACATTTAAACCTATTTAAACCAAACAAAGTTTAAATGATGTGGAGGAAATGTTTTTTCAATGTTAAATGATTGCAATTTTCCTCACGCAGCTGGTGCCCAAAAAAAACAACCTTTCCATCAACACATTTGTTGTGAATCATCATTAGAGCAGTATTTCCCAGTTGAAATACAGGAAAAATGCTAAGTTCCCTCCTGGTGACACATCTTGGGGGTGAAAGTAAACTACTTTAAGATGGGAATTTTTTCCTCTCAGCTGGCTCCCTAGTTAATGCCACAAGTGTCATGCCAAAGGAAGTCATCTAGCAATACTAGGATGGCAAATATCTTATTGCTGTCATATAATGTTTGTTTTTGGTTAATTATTATAATAGAGGAAATTAATTCTTGTAATGGACAGGACTTGTAGTATGACAGTTTTATTTCTAAATGACTGTTTCATAGCAGTATGCAGCTCTATATGGTTTGAGTCAGCATATACAGAAGAAAAACAAAAGGATATGGCTGTGTGATGTGTCATGATATGGCGTGCTGGTATTGGAAAATAATCAATGATCTGGTGATGAAATGGTGGTGGGGGGGGGGGGGGCAGAATTGGGGCATGGTAGCTAGTGGTTATCACTGTTGCCTCACCTCCGGGGTTAGGGGTTTGAATCCCCTTGCTTCAGGGGTTTCCTCTGGGTACTCCGGTTTCCTTCCCCTGTCCAAAGACCTGCGTTGTAGACTAATTGGCATTTCCAAATTGTCCGTAGTGTGTCAATGAGTGTGTTAGTGTGTGTGTGCGATTGTAACCTGCGATGGGTTGGCACCCTGTCCACAGTGTCCCCCGCCTTGTACCCTGAGTCGCCCGGGATTGGCTCCCCGTGACCCTGTGTGCGAGAAGTGGTACAGAAGATGGATGGATGGATGGATGGTGATGAATGCGTTATAGTTACCACCCTGAAGTTTATTATTTTCTAATAACTGCAAGTCCTGAGTGTTCTATTCCTCTTATGCCACAGCAATTTGCCAATGATGACCATTTGTATTTATTAAAGAATGACACATTGTACTTTTTTTATCTATTTACATTTTATTTATAGTTCCCTGTTGTGGAACATCCTGAAAACAAGCTAGTTGCTGTTATTACTTATGCTACATCAGCTGTAAACAGTCATTCCTTCACTTTATCCTGAAGTTACTAAGACAAAAAAAATGCAGCTTGTTACTGAGAAATTGCCAAGTGCAACATCGTCTGACCTGAAGACTTTCCTGTGACAGAAAACTTACAGGAACAGCTTTACTTCTGATTGTTACAAAGCACTGATACTGGAGACTCCTTCCAAAATTGTACACTTAGAAATAAAGACTTCCTTACAGAAAGCTTCACTATATCAATGATTATACACTTTCTTCGTATTTTATCAGTTTATTATTATTTTTAGGTCACTTTCACACTTGTGTTTTTTTCTGGACTCGTGCACGTTTGAGCAAAGTGTTGGGTACGACTGCGGAAGTGTGAACTCACCAGTTCCCGAGCCCAGGAGTATTCCAGAGAACTATCGCTGATCGGGTTTGCTTTAACCAAACCCTAGCTAATTATACCTGCCGTGTTACTTCCTGTTTCATGATTCATGACAGGGCAAGGGTTATTATGGTTATTGATATATAAAACCACACTTTCATTGGACTGGATCACTGTAATTAGCTTACTTTGTGGTCCGAGTACTTGCACTGAGAACATTGTATGAGAATTGTACGTTGTGTACCGGCCTCTATGGCTAATCTTCTTAAATGTGAATGGCTCCTCGTTTTCAGGTATTCCGGCATGTGCGTTCTTCACTGCTTGAGCATTGGTACCACAGGAAAATAATATAAAACAAACAGATGAACCTATTGTCTACCATTTTAATGTGTTGCATAGGATTGCATAATCGATTCGTGGTTCGGAAGGAATACTTCAGTGTGAATGTAAACCTTCGATTATAAGCCCCTCCCCCAAATGAGCCCAGCATTGGTCCTGAGTGCCAATTCAAGTATTTGGACCAAGTATGAAACCATCATTAGTTTACTGTGAGTAATTTGTTACTAAAGAAAGGATAACTTATCGGAACAAGTGCATTAATATAAACCTGTGATTTGCCTTGCAGTCAACACTATTGTCATAGAAGATTGTTGAATGTTGTTATGGAAAATGAATCAACACATTGTGACCGGTCAGATTCAAGAATTCAGCAGTGCTGTGGTATAATTTTATGTAATGCCTGCTGGGTATGGTAGTGTAAAGGTTTTGCATAGGTTGAAATGATATGAGATAATATGACAACTAAATGAAGCTTAGAGTGGCTTTCACTTGTTAGAATTCATACAACTTTTTGTGAGAGATCAGGCTGATCATGTGATTTCAATGAATGTGATTTTTTTTTTTTTTTTTTTTTTTTTTTAAATACCTGTGCATTTTCACACACCCGTCCTTTTAAAGCAGTAGTTTTCCCTCGCTTGTAACTGCTCAACCAAGATACATTTAGTGCCAGAAGACTGCTTCTTTAATTTTTCACTGGAGCTCTGGGGCTAAGGTAGTTAATACATTAGCCTTGTGTAATGTATTTTTTTTTTATTGCACTTTTAGATTTATCTTGCATTTAACCTTGTAATAGTCTTCGCACATGCATGTACTGGTATATGTTTGAGTTAATGGTTTATAGGAGATGATTTAATACTGATGATCACACCATTTCCCCAGGTATGATGGCTACGTTTTACACATTCTTTCGCCAGACACTGTCCCCTAGACCCTCTCCAAATATGGACTTTTGAAAAAGTGTGTTATTTTGTGTTGTTTTACTTTTTCAATTGGATTAGGTTCACAGCCCATCCAACACTACTGCATGCTGGTCTTCTGCCTCTAGCGTTGTAGGATTTGGAGCGCTGCCCACTCATATATTTGACTTTGAGGCATTAGAGCCGATGAGGAAGGCTTAAGGGCTTGTTTCATTGCTCATCCAAGTGAACAAGGGTGTTATTTATATATCCCCTCCTTTCTTCTCAGGTGTGGTCCATTCCTCAGGCTCCTTTGACCAACTGCTGTCAATAATTCACTTTAAGTTAGTCATTTGCAAGGCTGTGTGTGTGTGAGAGAGAGAGAGAGAGAGACAGAGAGAAAGAGAGAGATGGAGAGAAACTAGGGGACGGAGGAAGAAACTAAAGAGAGAATTGGGGAAACTAGTGGATTGGGTTTTAATAACAGAGATGTTAGGTAATGAAATCAGCTAAAAGGCATGTAATGTTATTAGATATCTGGTTTCTGTGCACCTGTGTGTGTGTGTGTGTGTGTGTGTGTGTGTGTGTGAGAGAGAGAGAGAGAGAGATGTTGGGCTTGGCTGAGGTGAAAGTGTCTCTTGTGGTTAACTGTGATGTTAAACTGACTGTGTGTGTGTGTGTGTGTGTGTGTGTGTGTGTGTGTGTGTGTGCTGTTACTGCTCAGTGTTACACTTCACTGGAACTGGCATATTTCTGTACAATGCACTTTTGTAAACATGAATGTGTAGCGTGTTCACATTGAGAAGTATGAATATAGTACAGTAATTAACAAATGAACAAATGCAATGTGGAACTGTAGATCCTACTTGCACTAACCTGTCCATCACGCACCACAGAACAGAACTGGAGGGGCTCGCATTGCTGTGGGGAATTGTGCTCATTCAGCCACAAGACCATTAGTGAGGTCAGACGAGGAGCCTGGTGCACAGTCTGTGTTTCAGTTCATCCCAGAGGTGTTCAGTGGGGTTGAGGTCAGGGCTCTGTGCAGGCCACTCGAGCTCTTCCACTCCAGCCTTGTCAGAACATGTCTTCATGGAGCTCGCTTTGTGCACAGGGGCATTGTCGTGCTGGAACGGGTTTGGGCCTGTTCGTTCCAGTGAAAGGAATTTGTAATGCTACCTCACACAAAGACATTCTATACAACTGTGCGCGTCCAACTTTGGCAACAGTGTGGGGAAGGGTGTGATGGTCATGTGTCCACAAACTTTTGAGTATGGAGTGTATGTGGACTTAACGTTGGTCTCTTGACGCCAGTGTACCACATTGTCATGCCATTAGTGCATATGGAGCACATGCGGTATGAATTAGACAGGTCTCATGTGAATTCATTGTTACCCACGGGTTATTGATCGCAGCAGATTGGGATTTTGGAAGAAGACAGCAACATGCAACAACATTAATGAATGAAAGATATTGTTTTTATTTATCTGGTCACAGCTCCCCAGTTTGAGCTCAGTTTACTGTCTGTGTGATGCTTCAAATGTTCTCCTTGTGCCTCCTTAGAGAAAGGACTGGCTATGCTGAATTGGCCCTAAGAGTGAGTGTGTGAGTACATGCTGCCCTGTGACGGACTGGATTCCCTTTCAGGGTATATTCCCGTCTCATGCTCAGTGTTCCCGGGATAGGCTGTGGATCCAGCAAGTCCCTGACCAGGATAAAGCTATTAGTGAAGATGAATGAATTGATGATTAAATACCTGATTTCACCCAGTGCCTGTATCTTTTGATATGGAGTTACTGCTTCGGTTATAAGTTTTGACTGGTTTTGACAAAATACACCTTTCATATTCGATCATTTAAGTGAGTAATGGCATCAAGTTTCTTACGACACTGTAATTCCATATGTTTAGTGTTCACACCCAGGCACTCTGGAGGACCAGTGTATCTTACATTAACACTAGCATGTACAGTTAAAGGAACAACACACACATGTAGCAAGCTAATTTTGCTGTTACAGTACTTTACAGTATTACTGTTTACAACATGACTTTTTTTTAATATCAAAAGGGGTTCTTAAACTTTTTGGTAGCCAGCGACCCCTTTAACTGTAAAATAAATTTCACAGACCTGCTCTGTATGAATTAATTCATGAACGTTATTTAAGCATGTACAATAATATTTATTATTATTAGAGCTATTGAGGGCTCTATTCCTGCACTTATCACCACCAGTCTGAGTTTATGTTATTTATAGGCAGACTTATTTTTCCATTATTAAGGTTTGTATCAAACCCATTCAATTTCACATGATAATCTAATAACTAAAAGAATAAATATAATGACTTTGATAATGGTGGGTTGTGATTTCCACCGCTGTAACTAAAGTAAAAAAAAAATAATAATAATAAATAAATAAATAAATAAACACAGTCCCCTTGCTGTGCTTGCTATACAGACCCCAGTTTGAGAACCAGTTACATCACTGCCTAGTATCTACTTCTAAGTGTTACAGATTTGAGAGATGGGTCAGGGTTTTATTTTGTCTCGGGTGTGTCTATGCTCTGGTGATTTCAGCTCTATGGACATGGAGTTGTCCGAGTGTGAATGTGTGAGTTCTGCATACGAGTTACAGGAGTAAGCACCTGTAATGGCATTCTGGAAAATGCTCACACACACACACACTCTCTCACACACACACACACACACACACACACAGTTACAATGACGTTTCCAGTCAGAAGTCATTTGAATAAACGTTTCTGTGGCAACCAGTGTCGCATAGCAACCAGGTCTCCAATGATGGTGTGTGTTGGTGGCTCAGAGCCAGTGGCTGTGGTATGCTGTGTGTGTGTGTGTGTGTGTGTGTGTGTGTGTGTGTGTGTGTAAGAGAGAACAGCACAGTCACTCACTGAACCATAAAGAATTCTCTCTCAGTGTCCATTTGCCCTCAGAACATTCTAACAGCGTTTAGGGAAATAACGAAAGTTTAGTGTGTGTGTATCTGTGTGCGTATGTGTGTGCGTGTGCAGGTGGCTGGTCAGTGTGTGTTAGAGACTATGATTTAGGTTATGCTGGAGGATTGTGTCTCAGGCAGGCATTCCCCAGATACATACACACACACACACACACACACACACACACACACACACACACACACACACACACACACAGGTGTGACTATTGTGTGCCTTTTGTCTGCTGTTCCAAACAGCATACTGCACACCAAGTCCTATGCCTAAATAGTAATGACACCACTGGTTTATTGACATATGATTTAGTAGGCTAGTATGCAGTTTGGGACACAGCCCAAATATTCCTGACTCTGAGGATATAATTATCTGCCTACGTTTCCTCAATATTACAGAGGCATTAAGATAATAAATGTACTTTTTTTTTGGTCATTTGCCAGTTCCTGCTCACTAGCTAGCTATTATGCTACATCTGACTTACCTCAGAAGCGGGAAATCAGAGTTTGCAATCATGTCATTTTCAACCTCCATACATTCGAGCTACAAAGTGGGGAACATGGTTGCCTCCATGTTTGTCTTTTGTTAGCAACATGCTAGCCACCTAACTGCGATAAGTGATGTTTATTTTCCTCCTCAAAGCAGCGACCTGTATAGTCAGTGTTATAGATTTAGCAAGCTAATGTTTCTGTATGTTGCCCTCTAGTCACTTCTGATGTGTGTATTTTTATTACCCGATCTGTGTTCACCGTGTATTTTATGACCTAATCTGTGTATTTTGTTTTTGTTCTGCAGGCTGATAAAAACAGTAGGCATGACTCGGATAGTGTTAACACACTAGCCAAAACACAGAGCAATAAATATACACACCAAGGCCGCATAGTTGCACGGGATGACTCACTCATCGAGTGCGATATAACCAAGTTTGAAATAAAGAAATACAGAGGAATCAGTACACAATCACTTCCTGTTAGTCACTAGCCTGCTATTGTGAGTTCTATAGCTCAGCAGCTCATCCCACAGCATGGTTAAATAGCCTGACTATCATTTATTATTCACTAGCTTCTCATTAAATTAGAGAACAAATACTGTTCACCAAGAAAAAAGCTAACACGGCATCAGTCCTGAATCCTTTTTCCTCTTGGAGTGTCATATTGACTCTTACTCTCTGACTACCATTTGCTTGCTCAGTCTCACTCTCTCTCCTCACTGGCTGCTGGCTCCTGTCTGTCACTGTGTAGTTAGACTTCTTTCATGCCTGATGTTGAGAAGTGATGTGTTTGTGTCTCAGCTAGTGTATGACATTAGACCTAAATCCTTTTTCATCCATACAGTCATATTGACTCTCACTTTCTGACTGCCACTTGCTTACTCTCTCTCTCTCTCTCTCTCTCTCTCTCAACTCTCTCCTGATTGGCTACTGGCTCCCGTCTGTCACTGTATAGTCGGACGTCTTTGCGAAGTGATGTGTTTGATGTATCTGAGCAGGCATATGAAAAAAGGATTTTCAATAATCCCTTCAATTTTTTTGTACGCAAGAGTGGAAATGATGAGTGTTACAAACATTACAGAACAATGCATAATTACCATGTCAGTGCCGTACATGTCATTATACTGCCCAGCAATAGTTTCAGGACTGAATTAGTTCATCATTTGTTCAGAGTGGCAATTTTAAGCAGCGTTTACTGTTTAAACTTGAACCTGAGTGATTGTAGTTTCCCTGAGTAAATCAGCCGAGTCTTCACATCCATGAGCACAGACTTATTGGAACTGGCGGAAATCACACTCAAGAAATAATGATTATGTCTCTTAAAAAGTTCTAATAGAAAAGAGCATTAATCAATATGCTGCTGTTTACACACCAAACACTCTGCAGAATGATGAGTTATGACATACGTAAAAACATTTTATGCGTCATTTATATGAGATGATGTTGCAGCATGTATGAATATAAAGTGGATTTATACCTGGAGCTGTTATTATAATAGCCCTTTTAATCAGCTTGCATGATCATGCGCCATTTAATATGATTTCTCAGTTCTGTGTTTAATATGGCTTCAGGAAGTGTTTATGATGTACGCTGGACAACGAAATACGGTCAGAAAAAAAGTACGACTCTAAGAACAAAAAAAAGAAAAGCAAAAAAGAAACAACTGTAACTTCTTCAGGATTCAAGCTCGTAATTTTGAAGCAGGCGGAAACTTTAACCAGCTGCCTCACATGGAGCCTCCAAACAGTGAAGTGTAAATGTATAAACCCGCTTTAGTAGGAGTTGTTAAGATTAGTGTTATTGACTTGTGTATATATAGCACAAAGTACTTACGTTTATACTGACTAGTTGTCTGGATTTTACTGTGTCAGGTGTTTATTTGAGTTTCATAAATTGATAAATCGATCATATCGGAGGGGCCCTTTTTAATTAAAACTCCATAAAATTGATCGAAATGATAAAATGGCCAATGTATTGTGTTTTTAAAGGGGTGTGTGTGTGTGTGTGTGTGTGTGTGTGTGTGTGTATGTAGCTTACACTCACTGCTTATTGGTTCCTTTCTTTCCTCCTTCACTTGATTTTCTTTCCTTCTCTCTCCCCCCTGTATGTCTTTCTCTCCTTGTCTGTCTGCTTCAGCTGGGTTCCTGACATGTACGTTATACCTGTATTAGATTATCTCTGTGTCAGCCCCCCATGCGCTCATTGTGTGTGTGTGTGTGTGTGTGTGTATGTGAGAGAGGAAGGAGGGACTGAGTGAGCTACTATTAGTTAGAGTGATTCCGTGTGTTCCATGAGGGAGATTGGAAAAAGATGAAGAAGGCAAAGTGACGCGAGCGCATTTCCTCCATCCTCCTCCCGTTCTCCACCCAGAGCCTAAAAATAAACGAGTGTTTCTCACGACGAGAGCGAGCGATGGTGGGAGCGATGGTGGGAGAGAGGGAGAGATGGCCGGTGGAGGAATTTCCGGCTGAGTCTGGGGTTAAGTACACACTGAGCTATTTGATGTGATGTGTATCGTGATGGCTTGGCTCTGTGTGGGCGAAGCTCATCAGCCACCGTGGTTCGCTTTCCAAATTTAGCTCCTAGTCAGCCGTTTCACCCAACTGAATGTAACTGTGTACACCTTAAATGTCTACACTCACCTTCCACTTTATTAGGAACACCTGTGCACTTGAACGTACACATGTTCATGCAGTTATCATCAGTATTATCATATTCAATATTAACACTGACGCCAAACTTTAAAGTGACTTTGTGAAGCAGGATCACCGAAACTGGATAGTTGAACATTGGAAAATCCTCGCCTAGTCTTTTTCCAGTCTTTAACTGTCCAGTCTGGGTGAGCCTGTGCCTGCTGTAGCCTAACAGTCTTGTTCTTGGCTGACAGAAGTGGAATCTGATGTGGTCTTCTGCTCTTGTAGCCCATCTGCCTCAAGATTTGTTCTTTCTGAGATGCTTTTCAGCTCACCACGGCTGTAAAGAGTGCTTATTTGAGTTCCTGTCAGCTTGAAACAGTCTGGCCATTTTAAAATCAGCCAATCATGTGGCAACAGTACAAAAGGTAAAGAGCTGTTTTTTTTTTGTTGTTTTTTTTTAAATCGTACTAAACTAAATGCTACTTGTTTCTTGTTTTCACTGAGAGACTTGACAAAATGTTAGCTTGTTAGCTGGTTCATCATAATCGAGCTATATATATAATTTTTTTTTTTTTCAATTTTCCTGATCATAACCCTCGTTTCCTCTTTTCGATGGTTATGTTGCTGTCTGTTTCATCGCTATTTGCGCCAGTCGTGCACACAACAGTTGGCCAGGCTAAGCTTTTATGCAGTAAGAACACCAAAACCTGCTAAAGAGAAAGAGCATGCACAAGATGAATTTCTACAAGCAGTACATGCACTGACCATTTTATCACATACACCTACCATATAGGTCACTTTGTGTACAATTACTGACAGTTTGCCCCCCAACCACCACCACCACATAAATAATTTTTTTTTTTTTAAAATAGGGACCGCAGCTTAGCAAATCAAATAGTATTATGCTAGTAGGCTTAGCTGCTTTAGGACGAACAGTACTGTGTTTTTCCTCGAAACTGGCTTGTGAGTTAATGCCGTCACCTGCCAGGTACCTCCATATGGTGAGTATTTATTTGAAGACTTACACGCAGAGCTTGAAATAACTGGGTTGCCAAACATTCAGACCAGACATCTAGTTGGGTCCAAAAAATCTGCATCTGTGTTTTTTCACCACACAGATACAAACTGTTACTCAGCTAATATTTATTATTTAACTTGACAAACCTGGCATCCGCCCCAACACCAGTTAGTGTTCTTTCTGGAATCTCAGCCATTTTGAGAAATGACGCATAGAATCTATTCAGATCAGTAGCTGCTATTTCAGCTCCTCATATGATACAGTGTGTGTAACTTCGAGATATTTCCATAACTGGCTGCGAGTGGAAAGTCAGTTTCAAATGCAGCAATCAAATGAATGTGTAATTACAGTATAGAGTGGTGTGTAATATACAGCTAGAGATTGTAAATGTTTAGAGTCCATATGCTCCTCAGGCTTGTACAAACTACTAGTTAGCCAATTAGCAAGCAGGCTAATAGCACTACTCTCTCCGTCTCTGTCTGTCTAACTGCATTATTATTATTATTATTATTATTATTATTATTAGGTAATATATAATTCTCTCACACACTTTGCCTATCCCTTCTTTCTTTCTTTCTTTCTTTCTTTTCTTTCTTTCGTTTGTTCTTTTGTTCTTACTTTGTTTTCTTTCTTTCTTTTTCAGTTCAAGATAACTTTACAGATACTCTACAGTCTCCCTCTGTCTTTCTCTGTCTCTGTTTTTCCTCCCTCCCTCTCTCTCTTTTTCACTGTCTCTCGTTCTTGTTTTCAATTCTCTTCAGTTCTGTGCAGATTTATTAGCACAACATTTGTTTTCCTTTAACAGCTCTCTGTTTTTTGCCCTCTCTACCCCTTTTTTTCTTTCCCTTTCTCCACCATCATCTCTCTCTCTCTCTCTCTCTCTCTCTCTCTCTCTCTCTCTCTCTCCTTGCTCTCATTTTCTTCTTCATGCTCTTTCTCTCTCACTCTGACAATAAGCCCATTCAGCAGGCTGATACAGTGCAGATTTGGGTTTCTCCTCCCTCGTACGGCGTACACCACTTCTGAACACACAGTGGGCGTGCGAGTCTTTCTCTCTCACTCTCTCCCTCTTACACGCGCACACACACACACATGTGGTAGTTTATCAAGAGTTATAGTTTTTTCCCCTGTGTGTGTCCCTGCGGCATTGTCCTGTGTAGTTCTCGCAGAACGGGAGAGTAAGTTAATGTGAGTGGCGCCCCCTGCTGACCAGAAGGACCTTGTTGCTGTCTCTCAGCAATTCACTGCTCTTTTACAGCCTGCTCTAAACCACTGCCTTCCACTGACACACATTCAGATACTCTCAGAGACGTGGAGGAGACAGGGAGAGAAAGAAGAAGAGTAAGGGAAAAAAGATCAATAAAGAGAAACAGAGAATGTCAGAAAGAAAAAGACTATGAGAGGGATAGGAAAAGCAGAGAGAGAGGGAGAGAAACGGAGAGAGACAGGGAAGCAGAGACGGGAAGAAAGACAGAGGAGAATAAATATATATGAAGAAAGAATTAGACAAAGATAAAGGTAGATGGAGAAAAGGGGTGAAAATGGAGAGAAATGAGAGAGAACTGAGAAAGAGGGACTTGACTACATCTGAGCAGAGAATGGACACAGTGGTGTGTGTGTGTGTGTGTGTGTGTGGTGTTTCGAAACTGCAGCTGTGCACTTCTCTGCCATGTTGTGATTTAACTTGATAATGAAACGTGCTACGTGCAGCCATGCACTCAATCACACACACACATACACTGCACAGCAGTCGGGCCTGACCCTAACAGGTGTGTAAGCCCGTACCTATCAGCCGCTTGTCTCTCACTCATGTCTTTCTGTTTCATGTGTGTGCAGCATGGATCTGTCATCCATCCCTCGCTCCTGCACTCGTCCGTCAGCGCTCAGCTTTTCCACTCCACCTCTGTTTTAACAGTTGCAGACACACAACCTGCCCGAGAACTCACAACTGCCTTTACAGACCTGTCTTCTCTCATGTCAGTCCAAACACAGCTTGATCTTACTAACTTAATTAATAACACTTATGATACTGTTAATGGTAATGCACTTAATTGGTCAAGATCTGTTTGGCGTTCAAAGTGAAAGAAGATTATAGTCTCCAGGTTAGCATTGTACAGTCTGCATGTCTACACACTCGCCTCAAAAGACATTCTGCTCAGTAATGACAATCAATTTAATGCAATAGCAGGATAAATTTAACATTTAAAAACATTTAAACCAGAGCAATATTATCATATGAAGCAGTTCTGATGTTCAGTTCGTTCTTCAGACGTGGGGCCTCATCTCCTTCAACAGTGACACCAAACTTTAAAATGACTTTCCAAAGCTGGGTCACCGAAACTGGATAGTTGAAAATAGGAAAAACCTCGTCTGGTCTTTTTCCAATCTTTAAAGCTGCAGTAGGTCTAAAAGAATAGTGTTTTTTCAAGATCAGGTCTCTAACAGTTAGGTGGGTTTGGCGTTTGAATGATTCCCACTCCATTCACAAAGCTCCACCCCCTGGATCTATGGTGACCCATTGAGTATAGTGTCTGTAAAATGACTGACAGGAGGCGCATCCAAACACAAACACGCATTCCGGACTCAGTCAGTTCTCCAAATATGTTTCTCAGCAACTTAATAAACTTTTGCTAAGGCCATGGCTTAATCCATTTTTTTTTTCATTCCGTATTTATACATATCTTCCAAGTTATTTGTACATGTAAGGCATTAAAAAACCGACTATTGCACTTGTAACTGTTCGGTGTCTGAGAACCTGTGCCCAATCTAGCCTCACATTCCTGTTCATGGGTGACCGGAGTGGAACCTAATGTGGTCTTCTGCTGTTGTAACCCATCTGCCACAAGATTTGATGCGTTGTGCTTTCTGAGATGCGTTTCAGCTCAGCACGGTTATAAAGAGTGGTTATTTAAGTTCCTGTCGGCTTGAACCAGTCTGGGCATTTTCCTCAGACCTCTCACAATCAATTAACAAGGCATATCCAGCCACAGAACTGATGCTAACTGGATGTTTTTTGTTTTTTACACAACTCTGTGTAAACTCTAGAGACTGTTATGTGTAAAAATTCCAGGAGATCAACAGTTTCTGAAATACTCAATGCAGCCCGTCTGGCACCAACAGAAATGGCACAAAAAAAGTCATTGAGATCACACTTTTTTTTCCCTCCTGTTCTGATGTTTGATGTGAACTTTACCTGAAGCTCTTGACCTGTATCTGCAGGATTTTATGCATTGTACTGCTGCCACTTGATTGGTTGATTGGATAATTGTATGAATGTGCAGGTGTGCATGGTGAATGTTAATGCTGTTTGTAGGGAACAGCGAGAAAGGCAACGTTTGGACACAGTGCTTTTAGGAGTTACATAAAAGCTTGAAAAAAAAGCAGAATCTTTTAAATGCCTAGTGCTTCCCTAACACAAAAGTGACAGTTTGATTCATAAGGAGTTAAGAAGACATATTGTACTGGACGTATTCTTTTCTAACTGTCAGTCAGGTCTGTCTCTTGTTCTGTCTCTGTCTTGGTCTCTATGTCTGCAAACATTTTAAAACAGCAGGGAGGGACAGGAAGTGAGAGATGAAATGATATGACCAAAGAGAAAAATGTACTGCGGCTGTTTTTTTTTGTTTTTTTTAAATTACCGAAGATCATAACTGTAAAGGAAACGATACAAAACACAAAATGTTTTTAAAAAATTGTACAAAAAAGTAAACTGATCTTTTAGTCTTAATATTTATTTATTTTTTTCTTTCTGGTGTCTTAAATCTTAGGCAGACAGCTGAGTGCACTGTGCCCTCCAAAGAACACTTCCCAGGTTATGACCCTTTCATGATTTACTGCTCCCAGCAGACTCTGCCTGGAAAACATTGTTCCGTTCCAGCTAGCGGAAGAACAGAGAAATGAAATCAGAGACAGACTCGTTGGCGAGAGACGATTGGAATAAAGTTCAAACTAGCCATGTGCTGTCCAATCATCAGGTATTCAACGTGGACAGTATTGTTACTCTGACCTAGTGTGACACCTTTTGTTAATATTGTGTAGGATTGCATAATGTGATCATTAGCGGATGTACTCATCATGATTTAAAAAGCCTGGTTGTGTTTCCTTTGAGCTGGGAAGCTAGCAAATAAACAGAAGTCACATGCACTGTGCACTAGAACTGATAATGGGCTGTTATATGTAAGGACTCTAATAATATAATACAGTGGGACAAGCTGTTATAGGAAAATAATCAACAATGGTGTGGTGTGATGTGTGACCAGACAAAAGCTGTTGATTGTTTTGCAGTAACAGCACGTAACAAAGTGTTTTATTCCTGTTGTACAACAGCAAGTGGAATATACACAGTTCTGTGCAAAAGTCTTAGGCACGTGCAAAGAAATGCTGTAGAGCAAAGATGCCTTCAAAAAGAATGAAATTAAATGTTTCTACATTAAAAAAAATACTATAAAGAGCAGTAAACAGTACTAAAGGAAACAAAGTCAATATTTGGTGTGATGATCCTTTGCTTTAAAAAAAAATAGTCTCAAGTGTTACTGAGCATCTTGCAGAAGCAGCCACAGTTCTTCTGGAGACTTTGACTGTCACACTTGCTTCTTATTTTTGCAGCAAAACCCAGCAGCCTTCATTATGTATTTTTGTCTGAAAAGTGTTCTCTTATGTAATATTCTGCTTTCTTTACTGACATACAAACATTTTTTTGGAACATTTAATGTGCTGGAAAACTAATGTTTGGAAATCTAAAATGTTTTTGTACTGAATCAATAATGTAGAAGTCATAAAATACAAATCTATAACGAAGTTTGTACTAAAAATATTGGGTGCCTAAGACCTTTGCACAATATTGTATATTCAGGTTTAAGTTCAAACTCAGATACAGATAGTGTCATTGTGTTACACACCTTATATGATGTATTTACCTTGAGCTCTTCAATATATTAAAACATGAACTAACCTTTATTAGCTTTATCTTTGAGCAAAAGGAGTATAACAATCTATTTATATCTTATATTGTATTTTTCTATGAGATGTAATCATGAACCCTGGTAGAAGCTCAGACAATTATATTGCAACGTCCAGTCTAAATGAAGCTCATCTTCCTATTTACTCCAATGCTATAAAGCTCTCAGGGTCTAATCCTAAGGTCTAATCCAAATGGAGCCTTAGATCATCCTTTATTCAGCCATGCCTTAGTTTTAGGATCGTAACACTGAGTTTAGTAGTGTAGACTCAGCTGCTGAGATGTGAACAATTCAAGCATGCTTTTGTCTCGCTTTTTTTTTTGTGTGTGTATTTGGGTGATGAGTGGCAAAAAAAAATCTTCTGGATCTTTCAAAGCCAATCGTGCAGTTTCTCCTTCATCTGCTTTTACATTCTAAACACTCATTTCTTGACTGCGTTAAAAGAGTTTTACATCACGATGGTACCACGTCAAATCCATGGCTTTGTGGAGAGGATCGATTAGGGGCTTTGCCACATGTTTACATCTGTCTCGTGCCAACATCTCTTCTGGCATTCGTTTAGAAAGAGATATAACATTCCAGAGTTAACTCACAGCTCATGATTTGGAAGACTTTGCAGAACTGGACGGGCCAAAACTGCGTTTTATGGAGAAGAGATGAGAGTGAGCAGGGAGAGAGAGAGGAATGCAATGAAGGATTTCAGATAATAATCCTCCTCTCTGCTTTGATCAGAAGCTCTGCTCTTATCGCATTTAGGGCCTTTTTCCACTGAATGCTCAAAAGGAGGTTCTCTTGATAAAAACCAAATAGCTATCATTCAGAATGTGTCTTCACTATACTACCCTTTATAGCTTTTGCCAGTACAGAGTCAATTCACAAGCGAAACCCATGAAGATCACAGGGGACATTCAAAAGTCAAAGTCAAAGTCAACTTTATTGTCAATTCTGCTATATGTACAGGACACACAGAGGATTGAAATTTCGTTTCGATTCAACTATGATGTCAGTGCAAGGGAAAGGAAAGCATCACCGTGCACATAATCACTGATAGATATTATCATCACACTAAATATATGAGAACACAAGGATGTCAGCACTCATTCAAAGTGTGTAATGCCTGTGTGTAATGTTCTGCCAAATTTGAAAAAGCATCGCCAGAAATTGTTGCCATAAAATATTCAAACAGGGCCATTTTCAATATTGGACCTATCAGAGAACAGATTTATTTTTTTTAATTACACAGATTAAAATGTTTCCTATCTTTAGTCTCTGAGGAAATTTCCTCTGTTTTTGAGGAAACTTTCTTTTAAAATTTTATCAAACGTTACTTGATTAGCCAAGATGTATGCCAAGACAGGCTAATGTTGTCTAGTGGGAACTGTGACTTGTCCTGCAATGCAAGATTTTAAAAAAGGATAATTTAATATAACCAATTCTTGGTGTTTTTATGGTAGATGTGCTATTCTAGCAGTTACAGTACACTGCAAATATATACAGTAAATAACGCTACTGTGAGCTTGGTGCTAGCACAGACAGAAGCTATGTACACTCACTGTCCACTTTATTAGGAACACCTGTTCATTCATGCCATTATCCAGTCAGGTAGTCAGGTGGCAGCAGTGCAGTGCATACAATCATACAAGTCAAGAGCATCAGTTAATGATAAGACATCAGAATGGAGGAGAATGTGATCTCAGTGACTTTGGTTTGAGTATTTCAGAGACTGCTGAGCTCCTCTAGAGTTTACACAAAATGGTGCAAAAATACACCACAAAAACATCCAGTGAGCAGCAGTTCTGTGGGCTGAAACGACTTGTTGATGAGAGAGGTCAGAGGAGATTGGCCAGGCTGGTTCAGGCTGACAGGAAAGATATAGTAACTCAAATAACAACTCTTTATAACCGTGGTGAGCAGAAAAGCATCTCAGAACACGCAACACGTCAAACCTTGAGGCAGGTTCACATCAGGTTCCACTCCTGTCAGCCAAGAACAGGAATCTGAGGCTACAGTTGGTCAGTTAAATGTTTATTGGAAAAGATGTTTATTGGAAAAACGTTGCTTTGCCTCTTTCCAATCTTCAGCTGTCTAGCTTGGCTCTTAACATGTTATCTGATATCTGTATATTGATGACTGACACTCAGTGAAGATCATAAGCTGACCATAGATTTGCTATTAATATCAATGCCATCTCCAAATATGTTTACTGGCTTGATAAAACTCTGATGGAAAAGTTTCCCCTGACAGACAAGTGGTGGTTAACCAGGCTATGATTGGTCTCTAAGAGCTCCTGTTTTACTCTGTAATACTATTACAGACTAAAACATTATTTACAACTTACAGCACGAAGATTTTCAAGCCCTGGGGTAAAAAAAAAATTGTTGCGAATTCCAAAAAAAACTCATTTGTTCATTCATTCATCTTCAGTAACTGCTTTATCCTGGTGAGGGTCATGGTGGATTCAGGGTCTGTACCAGGAACCCTTGGCGTGAGATGAGAAAACACCTCACGTGAGGTGTCAGTCCGTCGCAGGAGTTATAAAGTTCTATCTTAAAATCTGTGGATTTCATAGCCAGTTTGGCATAAAACCTCATGCATATATGCAGTGGCTTGTGTTTTTGCCAAAAAAGTTAAATAGAACCTCTTAATTCCATTGTCTCTGTACGTACATTGTCTTTTTCTCTAAGCGAATAGAGTATAAGGTCTTTTGTGTGAAGTATTGTTCGAAAGAATAGCATTGTTGCCTCGGGTGATTGGTTTGTGTCTGTGTTTCCTCTGAGAACGTTGAGAAAATCATTGATAAAGAGCATCATTCAAATCCTCTGCATCATGCTTTGGTTCAGAGCCTGCTGCCGCTATGGCAACTGGGATGAAAGGTGTATTTGCAGCTCATCATGACCTTTCAGAAAAGGCTTTCTGATCTAGCACACACACACACACCCCACACACACACACACACACACACACACAAACAAACACACACACACACACAGAGGTTGGGCTGGAGAGTGTTTCAAAACAACCCTCAGCTGTTGTAAGGTTGAAATGGTGATGTAATCGAAAGGGCATCATCAGTTCAAAGCACACAGTCATGGAGAGACTGGAACACACCTCACTATGTCGTTATGTAGAAAACTGTATTTTAATCATCATCCTTTATCACATCCTGTCTTTATTTATGTGCCTATAGTACTAATCACCTTTCAGTGTAAAGTGGGCGTGGTTAATCTTGGCCAAAGCCTGCATTACCAATACGCTCTCTAATCATAAGTGTGATGTCACTCATCCTTCCCACATGGCTTTCACCAAAACTGTGTGTTATCACTTTAACACGGTAATTTTATAATTTGCTAGGTTGAATAATCCCGATTCTGTCCACTTGTACTGTTTTGTTTAGTTCTGCTTGAGTTTATGAGGCTGTCAATCAAACTTGCTCATTAGAATATTAAGACTTGCAGGTATGCTGTTTTGTTGTAGTATAAGAGGAATAAAGCACTATGGGATGTGCTGTTGTTAAAATGTTCAACTTTGGGGTGGTAACCGTAACTCATTAAAGCATTCAGTGCTTTATTCGTCTTATATTACAACAATTTGTTAACTGTTACATTTTTAATTTATTAAAGATGATTACATACAAGGATAGAAGAATACACATTTTTATTCATTTTATAGTTACATTTAATGTTGTGGAACATCTGTGAGACAAGTTAGTTCCTGTTATCACTTACGTTATAGCAGTTATAAACAGTCGCACCTCACTAGGCTCTCTTTTTTTCCTCTTGAATTTAATAAGACAGAAAAGCACAGCTTATCATGTTACAGAGAAACCTGAAAACACAAGATCCTGGCAGAAAACTTACTATTACAATGTGCTGATCCTGGAGACTTTTTCCATAATTGTTAAATAAATTAAGCTTTATTTAAAATTTATCAATGATTATATGTCTTTCGTATGTACTGTTTTGTTGTTGTTGGCATTGTTTTAATTGTTTTAGATCTGTTTATTATTAGACTTTAGATTTTGCGAAGCATCCACCATACAGGTTCATGTGAATAACCTGTTACTATAGAAAGAATAATGTATGAGAACAAGTGTATTAATATAAACCTGTGATTTGAATTACAGTCAGCACTACTGTCATGTGCTGCTTTAGAAAATTAATCAACACCTTCTGATTTGAGAATTTAACAATGCTGTGATATAATCACTAACGAGCAGTGTTTTTATGCAGTATGTTTTCAGGTTGTCTGTCTGTCCTAGATTCTCGTTACAGTCAAGAGCTGATCTCAAGAACAAGTGGCTGAATGTTTGTAGGATTTATATGGAATATAATCGTACCCGGCAGATGAACTGGCTCGATTTTGGAATTGATCCAAACAGGGTCAAGGTCAAAGGTCGGAAATAGTTTTTCTTCAATAGCTGTTTGAAGTATATTTTAAGGGTATTTTTGGCACACAAATTAGTAACAAGGAGGACTTGTTGGTGGTCGAGGCATCTCCACTGTTGCTGTTGGCTTTGAGTCCAACTTGTCTGAGGCATGTGGGACAACTCCCAGGACTCCTCAGTTGAAATTATTTGTGCAATGTGATGCTTCCATTTTTTTTTTTTTGCGTTCTGTTTTGGAACGAAGGATGAAAGCAGCCCTTTTTTTTGAGTAAATAATATATTAGCACCCTGGTGGTAACATGATAATGTGTTGTATTCTCCTGATATGTACTACAGCTAATATAGCCATGGGCAGCATGATATTACATTGTCATATCAGGATGATTGCATAAAGATTTTTTTTTTTCAGGGTTTACGATTTTTTTTTTTTCATGGTTAAAAAACATTTGTGAACACTTTCATTTCTAAGCTTTCTGTAAGCTTTTTCTGCTATGTCAAACTTTTGGGCTTGCCTTGTTGTAGAAATTTGATGCTCCTTCATATTTGTCTAAAATAAGGCAGACCTTATTTTATAGAATGGAACAGACTTTATCATGAGAGATCAGACGCAGCCTAAAATACTGTAAGACACATGCTTAGTGTGCAGTGGTGCTTCCTTTCTCTCTGGTTTTGAAGTGAGGAATGAAAACAGCTTTTTTTTTCTTTTCTTTTTTTTAACCAGCGAATTACGTATTAGTGCCCTCATAATAATGCTGTGGCCAAAAATAATTGCAGGCAGTTTAGAGGAAAATGTTAAAAAAAAAAAAAAAAAGGAAGAATGGGTTAGAGAGAGGGGGGGTATGTGATTTTTCTGTCAGTACCATATGTAATTTGGTATTCAGCCAAGGTTCTTGTAGCTATGCATGAACAATTTGCTGTGTTAATAGCATGTGTATATTGCATTCGTAGCATTCTATGTCCTGCTCTGAGTCACTGCAATGTGTTTTGCTCCTGTATTCATAAGTATGTGTGGGTGCTGCTTATGAATCACTGCTCCAATGTAGCCTCCCTTTAGCACAGATTATCATCAGGTTGCTGGAAAAACATAGAGAGAATTGCCTGATCTGGCATCCATTGGTCGAGCCTGTAGTGTAATCAGAGTTCAGCTGCTCAGAGCCGCTGCTGCTGATCTGCTGCCTTTTATTAACGGCTGAGGAGAGAAGAGGAAGGCTGCATCTCTCCCTCCTTCCCTCTCTCTCTCCTTCTCTCTCTCTCTCCGTGACACTTGTTCTACCTGTGTGAGGGACCAAGACCTCAGATTAGCCATAGAGGAGGCTCAGAAAGGAAACACACACTCCTTCCTTCAGATCTGGTGGAGGCTGAGGAAGTGATCCAGAACCAGAACATTGCTATACCATCGTTGGATTGTTGGGTTTGGCGCCTCGTCTTAAAAAAAGAAGGCTGGTGATTGGTGAGACAGGGACCCAGGGAGCGGCTCCCTGGGATGCTGCAGATGGTTCGGACCCTTGCGCAGTTCACCATCGCCCTGGATGAGATGCAGGAGAACGGGGACAGCCCCGGCGATGATGGTGGAGGAAGTGGAGGTGGAGGGAATGCTGGCCGAGGAGGAGGAGGAGGAGGAGGATCGGGAGCAGCCGGTGAAGAGTCTGACGGGAATAACGGGGTCACGATAAGCCCCCAGAACAACACCGAGGTACAGCTGAACGCTGTCTATCACTCCATCCTGTGTAGTCAAGGCTAGTGTTTATCAGCATTGCTGACCTGTTGTTGGTCACATGGTCTTACTTTTACCTTGTGTCATCTCTCAGCTGTTGTTTTTTACTCTTTGATAGGGATGAGAATTACTAATGAGGAAGAAAAAAACTGATAGATCAGCAGTTAAGGTTGTGCACTAGTGATCAGAAAGATGCGAGTTCAGATCTGTGGACTTGGAGCAAGTCACTTAACTGTCTATGCCTTAACTTTATTCTAAGTAAGTGTCTGCCAAATGAATAAAGAAGACAAAGAAAAATACACAAATAGTGAGACAAATAGTCAAATTTGCCATTCTCCTGAGCATCAATTGCACAAATTCTTAGCATTCAGGGTCATATAGGGACTTGTATCTCTCCTTTCTTACTTATTTTCTCTGCATTATGTCCTCACACTTAAGCTTGCGTGTGAATTCAGTGTGATTAGTCATCTTTGTGTGCATGCCACCATCTTTCCAGAGCATACACGCGAGTGTGTACCTGTCAGCGTGTGTTTACAACCCCACCCTACTCCGACACCCTTGTCTAAAGCCCTTTGCTCAGTTGTTTGTGCCTGCAATTCCAATGTAGAGCACTTCACATCCTAAACACTGCTGTTTTTATGAAATGGTTCTGATGTGGTTTTGGCAGTTGTGATGTAAGAAACGCAATATATGTTCATTTTATTTTGAACACCTCACACCGTTAAAACCTCACCACTCTCCCGTCTTTCTAGGTAGGCATCATTTCTGGCCATTTCTTGAGAATTTCGGAAAGTGTCCAGCTCAGAGAAAGCAATGCCATAATCCTGTTTACTATTTAAGAGCGAACATGAAAGTTAGAAAAATTGATTAGCTTTTGCTCTGGACACACTAAATTAATGCGGATCAGAGTGTAAACTTTTAAGCAATTGTCGGAATATAAAACGATCTCGCCGCATGATTACCCACAACCCAGAATACTGATTGCAAGCTTTCTTGCTAATGTGATTAATAGTTATTTAATTGGAGATTGTGGAGATGTTCCAGAAGAAAAAAAACAGGAAGTTGAAATGGGAACATTGTCCATGCTGGATATACAATCTACTCCACACAGCAGCAGCTGAGGAGGTATTCTTACCACTCAAACTGATAATCTGCACAAATGGGATTTACTCGTCAGTGTGTTGACGTAGGAAGTAGGACCAGCAAGAAGCGGAGATTGGATTTTGCTTTTCATTAAGCGCTGTGTGATTCTGTAACGTAGAGACATGTTCTCTTCCTCCCTACAATACTTATCCTGATGCTACTTCACTTTTCTTCTCATGCTTATCTGAATATTGTTTCTATTATTAATAGCTGGAGGAGGAGCTTAAGCATTTATAAAAAATGTACGAGATGATGAGAGTCTAAGGGAGAGAAAAGTTATTTTTGTTCTTGCAGTTTTTCTTGTATTTTTTTCCTCATTCTTATCATTCTTTTAGTCACTCCTACTCACTCTCAGTCCTTTCCCCGTGTTCTCTGGACAAAAATAGCTGACTGTCGTGTGACCAGCGTTAAGACAGTGCCATTAACTAAATGACCGATGGCTCGTTTCAGTTGGGTTTCAGGGAACATCTGATGGCAACATGTTCGATTTCTCTTAAGACCTAGCATGGTTCTGAGTGACTAGTTATTTTTTTTTCCATTTGCTAGACAATTTTGTCAAAATGTCTTACAAATGAGACGAAGCTGAGGAGTTCAAGGTGAAGGGTCTTCAAGGAGGCAAACAGTGGCTCTCTGGCAGTCTTGGGATTTAAGCTCTCAGCTTTCTGTTCAAAGAACTGTTCACGGCCCAAGAAACCTCATGATGTTTCACTGCATAAAAAGCGTTTTCTGTAAGCGTCATGTGGATCAAGAATTGTGTTCAGGTCTATCATGTCTGTACACACGTGGTGAAATATGCTTTGAGTGTCACTGCGGTTGAAAAATCAAGAAAATTTGAATATCTTTCACCAAAACTGTGTTGAAATGTAATTAATATACATTTTTAGTTTGGAAGTGTACACGTTCTGCCTATAGAGATCACATTATATAAATAAGGGGCCAGTTTAATGATCACGGCTGTAAAAACAGTCAGTCTTGCCTAAAGATGATGCTTTAATCGATAACCTGCTAGTTAAGTTTGTTTTTCTGAAGCAGTGAATGACCAGGCTTTTGGATATGTTCCAAAGCGAAATGGATATAAAGCTAATAGAGTCAGTTAGCTGTGAATGGTCTCACGTGGACACATGGAAACCGTAAAGAATGGGTTCCTTTTTGAGTCTGTCTCCTCTCAATGTTTCTTCCTCACGTCTCAGGGAGTTTTCTTTTCCTCACCGTTGACTCAGGCTTGCTCATTAGGGACATAAATCTATATCTATATTTCTCTAAAGCTGCTTCATGACCGTGTCTACTGTTAAAAATGCTATACAAATAAAACTGAATTAAATTGAAGTTTGTAAATGGTAAAATCATCAGTTGTCAAATTATTCATGATGCACACTGAGGTAAGAGAGGACAGAGATCAAATGCCATGACTGATGTTTATTGTTTTATAGCCATTTCATTTATTAGCTCTATTACATGTTAATTAAATCAGTTGTTTTGTGTCTTTCAGTGGAGTCAGAAAACAATCTTTTAAATGCAGTTTTCTTCCTTTTGACTTCTCAGAGTAACCAGACTATAAAATGCTAGAAGTTGTGGGTAAGAGACTGCGTACAGAGTTTCCAGAACAATTTTTATAGTAGAAAAATTGACTGTGTGAAGGGTTTTCCCAAGCCGCCAACATATGTTTTCAGTTATCCAGCTCATTGAATTGTTTCGTAGTGAATCAAATGGACTGGGATTGTCATTTTAGATGGTTAAATTTGAAAACGGTGATAAAGCCCATTCGGTGACTTACTACTTCTAGGTGCTTTGTAATATTTGTTTTTATATAGGGAAAGCACAGACACTTTTCAGTAGTGCAGAATTATAGATGAATATTTTATGTCTGACTGGGAGTTCATATTGATTTTATAATCTTTTAATTGGCGAGAGGGTGACTGCCTCTGTCTCAGACCTGCACTTTCTTCCTGGATTTGTTGTTTTTTTCTTTTTTTTGCCCGGAGACAAATGACCAGCCTCGTTACGATCAATAAAGAGTTTGATTGAAATGGCCTGAAGGATGGAAATGGATACACATACTACATACGTGCTCTTGTTTACGGCAGTGTCTGTGTTATGTAACATCATTGAATAACAGAAAATTGACAAACAGTTCCAGGGAAAAGGCCCTCCCTCAGTACATTTTTTGCTCTCATAAACATCAATGGTATGATTAAGGGATGGAGCAGAGAAGGGAGGGGATGGAAGAGAGGTTCAGCGACCTTGGATCATGGGGATGAAAGTTTTTTTTGGCAGGCGGGAGCAACAGCATGGCTTCTTCTCTAGTGCTGTATCTAGGGACACTAGTCACGGAGACGAAAGGATGGAGTGACGACAGCAGGCTGCTAAGCGAGTCGAGAGGAGGAGGGGTTGGAGAGATGCTGTCTGACCCAGGTGCTAGGCAACTAGCTCCGTATATTCCCAAATCGCTCTCTTTTCTCTGCTGTCTGCCATCACTTTGAGAAATTGGCACATTGATTTATCAGATCTTAAATATACTTTGCCATAATTTCCCCATCAATTCTATGTGTAAATGTAATAGTAAGACAATAATGGCAGTAATTTGCCTGAATTTTGTCCAAGAGCAGATTCCTGTTGAGGTTTTCATGTCTTTTCTCGGTTGCTAATTAAATGACTCTGTTTTATATAGCCGGGGTCCTGGCTTCAAGCATATTGGAGAATTGTGAAGTTATTTGACACCTGTTGCTGGTGATCGACGCAGCAGACAGTTTAAAAGTGTTTGTGCATGTGTGTGCACTTTATTGGAGCTGTAAAGGTTGTAAAAGTTGGCAGAAGTACTAAGAATCGCTGGATCACTCTGCATCCCCAAAACCTCCAGCAGAGCACACTTCAGAAGGAAATGAGATCTCTCCAAGGTCTTCATAAGAGAACCAGACACTGGCTTCACCATGCCAACAAAAACCCATCAAAGACAGCAGGCAAAGAGCCACGTTCAGTATCTTGCTGGGCTTTGCTGAATGACTCACGGTCTGATGGGGTCAAGAGGACACAGTGCTTCTTAACACGGCCAGCTGTGCTGAGTTCTGATTTTCAAGGCTAAGTAATGTGCCAGTGGTGATTAAGAGTTTGAGGATTGGCAATTAACATTATGAGCTCCAGCAGGAGGCCTGGTTCAGGGGTAATTACACTGTGCAGTTAACAGGAGTGAATCCATTTAGTGGCATTAACCTTTGACTCTGGGCAGTAAGTTGCTACTAGAAGCAGTTGACAGAAACTTGTTTGAAATTTGTCCCCCTTTTCGAATTCTACAAGTTGCTGATATGGAGCGATTCTTCTTGGTCAGTCTCTGAGCAGGATAATTAATGGGCAGCCAATGGTAGTAATATATTTCACGTGCATTGCAGGATGTGGATCTAAGAGGAGTGGGCAATATAACATAAATATCATATAATCATTTCTTCAATACACAAGATGTATCACGATGTACACGCTCACTGTCCACTTTATTAGGAACACCCGTACATCTGCACATTCATGCAGTTATCTAATCAGCCAATCATGTGGCAGCAGCTCAGTGCAGTCTTTTGCTGTTGTAGCCTATTCGCCTCGACATGTTGTGCGTTCTGAGATGCCTTTCTGCTCACCACGGTTGGAAAGAGTGGTTATTTGAGTTACCGTAACCTTCCTGTCATATCAAACCAGTCTGGCCATTCTCCTCTGACCTTTCTCATCAACACGGCATTTCAGCCTGCAGTACTGCCACTCAGAGAATGTTTTGTTATGTTTTAACACCATTCTGTAAAAACTCTAAAGATTCTTGTGTATGATAATCCTAGGAGATCAGCAGTGTCTGAAATACTCACCAAACACCCAGACACCAATAACCATGCCGTGGTCAAAGTGACTGAGATCACATTTTCCCCCATTCTGATTTTATTTAATACATTGCTGCCATATGATTGGCTGATTGGATAATTGCATGAATGAGCAGGTGTAGAGGTGTTCCTAATAAAGTGATGGGTGAGTGTATTAATAAGGCCTTATTTATACACAACTGATATCATATTTCTTTCTTATTTTAGAAAGTTTGTGTTGGCTGAATTAGAGCCAGTGTTTTAGGCCATGGTTTAACACAATTATATACACTAAAGGCACTTTCACGCCTATTAATCCATTAGCGGAGTCCAAATCAAAGCAAAATTGATACTTTTGGTTCATTTGCTACTTGGCTGGTTGACTACACATAATTAAACAAACCAAAAAGTGAAAAAAAAAGCTGAGGGGAAAACAGTTTCATTTATTGATCAGAAATATGGCCATAGAAGAAGATAAACAAGCCTTTACCAAGTACATGTAATAATAATTTTTAAAAAATCACTCAAGCATTGAGAACACAGAGCAGGCCCTCAGTAAATTATTAGATAATTATATAAATAAAAAATGAAATAAATCACATCTGCTGTATAAGTTCTCTTTCTGCTGTGCTATAGCTCTGTGCTTTGGCTCAGTTCACGCCTCACTGCACAGTTTGGAGCTCTCATCTATAAAACAAAAATGCTGCAAACCGAAATACACTGCATGCTTGTTTCACTGATTAAATTGCAATCGAACCACACTGGATTTTGATTGGAAATGGACTGAGACAACGTCGGTCAGACAGTCTCGAACCCGTGCTTTTGTTCCACACCCGCGTGTGAATGCTGTGTTCCCACCTGCTGTGATGAACCACACCAAAGAGGTATGGAAACACCAGGGTTCAATTCAAATGGACTAAACGTTGCATCCCAGCTGTTCTTGCCTTTCATCCTTATTCTACACTTCTCGGATCACTGCTCAACTTACAGGGTAGTGGAAATTAAGGGGCTAGCGGTTAAGTATGGTTGCAAGTTCAAATCCAAGGACTACTTAGTAGCCACCTTTGGGTCCTTGAACAGCACTTTTAAGGCTCAGTTGCTTAGCTTGGTGCTTGGACTGGTTGTTAATCGCTTACTCATTCTGAATAAGTCTTCTAAGTGAATAAATAAAAGTGTAAATGAATCAAGGGGAAGTAAAGTGTTTTTTTTTAATTATCATGTTCTGCATTTGAGACATTACTCTGGGCACCATGTTTCAGAATATGTCCAGGACGTGGAAAAAAACAACAATAAAAAGAAATGTACTGAATAGTATTCCACTTGGGAGGAAGGGGAAAAAAGATCTGTAATCTGAATACAGTAATGTATTATTTTGCAACCAAGAAGTGTAATAGTTTACAAATTACAGGAGCTTTGCAAAGGACGGGAAGCTATCAGAATAAAGTAATTAGAAATGAGTTATTTACGTCAGTCAATTTGGGATATAGCCATAGGCACTGTTTTGACATACGGTTTAGTTGAATAGTATACAGTTTGTGATATGGCTTGTCTTTCTTTACAGAGGCGTCTCCAAAATTGGGGATGCCACATATCATTATAGCGTAGTTGATTAGAATACATAGTCAGGCCATCCAAGGGACTCTTGGGAGCATAATTTAAGAATTTTTTAAATTATTTGACATTCAAAGGCCGCAACTTTCAAAAGACACTTCCATACATAAGTGACCTTGCTTAGTGCTAGTATGTGAGGTTTCCTCATTTGTTCTTGTGTTGAAGAATGAAAGCATGTGAAGATGTGTGCATGTTTTTAAGGAAATGACCAACATTCAAACCTTGTTAGCTCCATTAGCTTTGCAACTCCAATGCAAAACTAAAGGAGCGAACATGGGACAGCAAATATATCTTGGTTGGGTGATTGCGTTTGGGTTTCCTTTAAATCACTGCATTCTGTCAGCAGAGTAGAATATAATTAATGGACCCTAATCAAGACAATAATATATTACCTATATTTGTGAGCAGAATATTTCGATGGCGTATGCCTGTTCCATGTGTCAGTGGATTTCCTGAGATTTCACCTGGCTTGAGCATGGGACATTGCAGTGTGGCCAGGACTAATTAGCCCGGATTGGATGGCATTATCGCCAACATTGGGCAGGCTGTGTTGATACCAGCTCTCATGCCTTGCAGTGATTTTAAAGAGTATTTAAGATCTCACTTGTTCTGGTCTTGAAAAATGAATGACCCTTTGAGTTTAGATGTTTAAATCTGCTGTATGCATATTTAAAATCCATAAAGCCACTGTGGATTTCACTGTGCACAAGTGATCCATCCATCTTTTCTTGCTGTTCTTGGCAATTTCATCCATTTCTCTCAACTCCTTAGTCCTCTGCTCTTTCCTTATTTCTGTTCCTTGAACAGCTCTCGCCTGTGTTTACACAGTTCAACATAGGCCGACACACGAGGCACCGCCAGCCTCAGCTTATTAAGGGATACAAAAATATCCCTCGTTTCTCTGTTCCGAGCTGTTCTCTTGCTCCTTTAGGTCACACAATGTGACCTGCTGTTTCCCAGAAACCCATTTGGACTACACTTCTGTGAAATGTGATTGCTTTGTAATTACAGCCCGTATATTACATCAGGGCCTATTATGTGCATAAGTAATATAAGCGTACAAAGCGCCTTGTGAACTTGCATAAGCCAGGCAAATAGTGCTTCCATGGCATGTGTCGACAAGTCAGATTTAACATTTTTAAGCTGTATATGTGGCGTGTCCAGCATACAATTTCTTGTCTAAGTCTTAATATAAAAATGATAAACACTGCTGAAGGTGGTGAGGACCAATCAGATCACCGGCACACAACTTACACCACTACAGGACTTTTTACCGTACACGCTGTCTCAGTAAAGCAGCCCGGCTCCCAAAAGACCCCAGTCATCCAACACATCCTCTATTCTCCCTCTTCTCATCAGGAAGAAGTTACAGATCTATCAGCACTCGGACCACAAGATTCAGTGACCTGAATAACCTCATTATGAACATTTTAAAGCATTTAAAACACAAACCTGTTGTTCTTGGTCTGCATTATTGGACACGTTCTACATTGCACATACTTTTTCTACTTTGCCCCTTAAGGTTTTACGGTGTACGTCTTCTGTGGATGCTGTAGGGAAAGGTGAGGTTGTCTCTCATGGTTTGAATGTTGGATGAGTGTTCGTCTTTGGGCTGTGAATACGCCTGGATTAGTTTGTGTAGCCTTGAGATATGACATGGAAGTAGGAATTTCATTGTACTTTCTGTGCACATGATGATAAAGAGCTTTGGCTTGTATTAGAACAAGTGCATTAATATAATTACGTTAGGACTTCTCAGAGTCTGGTTCCAGTTCCCAGCTTTTCTACTTTACTTTTCCTCCCTATTTTTATTACCTTTAAACATCAACAATTGAAAAGTCAACAATTAAACATACACAATATCCTCTTTATATCAAATGTAGTCTTAGTCAAGACATTGTTGTGTGATGTTCCCTTTTTATAGGCTACCAGGCTAATGAGGTAGCTAACTGCATGCATACAGCACACACTTGCCTCAAACAATGCTGAGTTGTTCGGGATATCAAATAGACACTATGACACTGAGGTTAAAAAAAAAAAAAAGTAGCAGCCATTTTGAGGCCAAATCACTTTTTTCCTCAACACATAGGTTGGTGTTATTGCACACAATCATCAGACTCAGTGAGGAGGGGTGGCGTTTTGATTGTTAAATGCTTTAGAGGTGAGTGTTTGGTGATTTCGGTATGGTGTATGCACTGTAAGCTATAAACATGGTTACATGTGCAGTGTAGCTACAGTGAAAAACATTGCACAGTAAATACAAATGTTGAATACATTTGGGCTAAAGTGGAAAATCTCTCTCTTTCTCTCCCTCTCTGATGTAAATGTAAATGCTGGGTCGTGCTCAATCACATCTCGTTTTAGGGAACAGGCAGATTTTTGGCTCTGTGTGGAGATATGACTGCATAAACAGGAAACTCTTTATTTTGATTAGAGACAAGCCAGTTCACATCGTTGCAAAATTTGTGTGTTTGAGACTTGGTGAATTTGTTACTTCGGGAGGCATAAACGGTGTGGCTTAATCATGCACTGTGTGTCTCGATCGGTATATTATTTAAAGAACTGGATGATAACATTATGTATATATAACATCCATTGAAAGTACTTGCTTCTCATTGGCTGGCAGGTGTCCTTTATTATTATTATTTTTTTTTTCGTACTGACTTTGAAAAATAAAACTAGCGTCCTATCTGGTCAAATGTTCCAGATCAGTGTTCCTGTCACGGCGGAACCATTTTGGAAGGCAATGACAAGAAGCATAAATAATGGTTTAGACCAGAGCTATACTCCGTTTGCTACTGCAATTACATTGCTCGTTTTAATTACGCATAAAAGAATGAGATAATGCTCGCTGAGACATAACCACAGTTACAGTAGTATGACTGTAGTCTTATCGTGTTGCATGTCATTTAGTTACGAGTAGTTTCTCAGCTAGTTAATAGCTAGCTACTGACAATATGCTTATAACATGAGGCCAGTTGTAGTTCAGTGGTTAAGGCACTGGGCTACTGATCAGACGGTTGCGAGTTCAAGTCCCGGTACTGCCAACCTGCCACTGCTGGACCCCTGAGCAAGGCCCTGCTCTGTTGTTTGAATGAGACAAATGTAAGTCACTCTGGATAAGGGCAAATGCCATAAATATTATAAAAGAACCTTTGAGGATCCTACTGAAGTTACAGTGCTGAGCTAGCTAGGTTCTGTAATGTTTAGCTTATTGCAGTAACTGCCTTTGTGTAGTTAATACATTTAATACTATCTATCTTAAAGTAAGTAATAGTAGCTAACTTCCTATATAGTTATTTATATTTGATGATCCCCTGATGTAAAATTAGTCCTCTATATTTAACAATTTGTTTTTAGCTAATATACTGTTATAAAAAAAATTCTCACTGCCATGCTAGCTGGCAGGTACTAGCTTGCTATGCATTTTTAATAATGAAAAATATATTTAATTTTATTTTTAAAATCTGGATAACAGCTGTGTGATACCATGCAATCTTTATATAAGCATTTGGATCATTTAAAAGGGAAAAAAATATAGACATGTTCCATCAAATGCCCAAGTTGTTGTATTTAAGGACTCGTTCGGATTCTAAGTGAGTGCTCTGTTAAAGGCAAGTGCACTTCTTTGGTGAAGCAGTTACTGTACACTACGTTAAGACTCAATTTGTTTTACAATTGATATTAGACAGATAGTGTTTCTGTTTTTTTTTTTTGTTGTTGTCGCTTATACCTATTTTCTAATTCTGGAGTATTTGAATTGAATGCATTTGAAGTTTAACCAAATATGTTAATGCAGATTGTTAAAAACATTTGACTGGCAGTTGTTATGAATTTTTTTTTTTTTTTTTTTTTTTTCAAAAATTGCAGCTTAAAAAAAGAGCCAAAAGGTTTCTAAGTGGTTACTGAAGTTAAGGTTAGGGTTAGTTTTAGGTGTAGGCATAGCATTAATTAGCTGCATTAATAATTATGTCAGTGGAAGGTCCTCACAGGAATAGCGATAGGGATAGACTTTATATTATACACTTATGGAAGAGAAATGATTTATAATCGCACTATCCGGTGTCACCCAGATGAGGATGGTTCCCTTTTGAGTCTGGTTCCTCTCAAGGTTTATTCCTCTTGTCGTCTCAGGGAGTTTTTCCGTGCCACCATCACCTCTGGCTTGCTCATTGGTGATAAATAAAAATTTTATATCTGGATTTCTGTGAAGCTGCTTTGTGACAATGTCCATTGTAAAATGCGCTATACAAGTAAAGTGTGTGTGTGTGTGTGTGTGTGTGTGTGTTGATTTGATGTCTCACTGTATTGTGTCTCTCTGCAGGATATGAGAAGACATGTCATGATGACTCTACTGGACACTGAACAGTCATATGTGGACTCTCTGAGAACGCTGATTCAGGTACAGCCGCTCTCTTTACAGCATCGCTCTCTCTTTCTCTATCTTTTTATATGTCTCTCTCCATGTCTCCATTTCTGTATCTCTCCTTCTGTTGTTTATCCCTCCTGTTTGCTGTCATAACGATGTCAGTTGCACTCTTTGACACTCCATGTTATATGACAGTTCGCTTCAATAAAACTGTTAGTTCTGTGTGTGTATTAGAGAGAGAGAGAGAGTGAGAGAGAGAGAGAGCGATAAAGAAAGCCGCCAGGCCAGGCTGAGGTGTTCCTGACCCACAGGCTCTTTCAGCGTGTGTGTATCAGTGTCCCGTCACCATGACTACGCCGGGTTTGGCCCGAGATGCTGCGGCAGTAAAACGGTTCCCATCAGTGCACAATTGCAGCAGCTATTAATGGCCTCACTCTGTTTATCAGCTCTAAATCAGCCTTGTGCACAACGTCACTCAGCTTAAATACTGAATAGAGCTCACGTGGAGAGACAGGCGCTCAGGCCGCTCTCAGCAAGGCCAGTTACAAAGGAAAAACTAATAATTTTGTTATGATAGGTTTTTGTTTAACTGTTTGCATTGGGCAGATGCTTTTGTCCAGAACAACCTATTCATGCATGCATTCATTCATTTTCCTTTTGCTTCTCCTGGCATGGGGTCATGATGTCAAGTCCAGACTTTTATATCCCCGGCAACAGATTCCAGCTCCTCCTGGGGGATCCCCAGACATTCCCAACCTAACAGTGATATATAATATCTCCAGCGGGTCCTGGGTCTGTATTGTCTCACTCCAGTGGGACATGCCTGATAAAGCTCTAGCAGGAGCCAGTCAGGGGGCACTTTATAAAGTGCCCAAAGCCACCTTAACTGCGCTTTGGAGGAGCAGCGGCTGTACTCCAAGGCTCTCCTGTATTCAACAAGGCAAGATACACAGTTCTAGCCCAGAAAACGTGTGGTTTTAATTATAAAAATTAATCGCTGTAGAATAATAATAATGATGACTTCTGACTTCTTTCCAAATAGCTAGTCTGCTAAGTTTGCTAGTAAATTTGCATGAACCCAGGTTCTATCCAAGATTCAAGCTACAAAGCTTTGTTTGTCACATGCACATTTATAGCTGGTACAAAGGTCCAGTTAAATGAGATGCGGCAACTCCGAAGATGTGCGTAACAAACAATAAATAGACTATACATCCAATATACAATGGTAAGGTAAGGCGTAATGTATTAGCTATACACTGGTGCTGTGAGTGTGGCTTGGTGTTAGGAGATGAAGTAGTGATCAGGAGTTCAGGGTTCTGATGTCTTGGCAAAGAAGCTCCTCCTAAGCTTGTCAGTTCTGGCCATGTGACTGTGGAAGCGCTTTCCATACTGGAGCCATCCTGAACTCGGGATGGTTACTGTATGTGTGCAGTTTCTGTGCATGTGGATTGGTGACTGGAAATTGCCCCTAGGTGTGAATGAGTGTGTGATTGTGTTTTTGCATGGTACCCTGTGATGGACTAGTGATTGCATGGTACCCTGTAATGGACTAGTGCTCATTCAGGGTGTATTCTCACACCCAGTGTTCCCAGGATGAAAGGCTTTATTGGAGGAAATGCTTTAATCCCTCCTCTACATTCTATGATTTGGTGTGTTTTACATTTTTGGAAATATTTGTGATAGAGAAGAACCAGAGGATAATGGTTAGGACTGCAGTGCCATCCTCTGCTCTGTGAGGTGGTACTTTCTGTTGTACTGTGGCTCAGATGGGTCTTATCATTACCCAATGTGTCAAGGGAGGCATTTTCTGTAATCACAGCCTCTGCCTGACTGATGTTGCACATCTGTCCGATGCTGCTTTTATCAAAACTGTAATTCAGTAAGTTAACTAATGAGTAAAAGATGATCAAGTGAACAAACACAACCTTAGCCAGAGAAATCTAAAAATGTTAGCAGACGCTATCCTAGCGTGTGAAAGCTAATCTACCGAAAACATGCGTCAAAACTCTTCTCCCTGGTGGAATAAACTTCCCCTGGATGTCCAAACTCTTTGATTCATTGGTCAGAAATCCAGCGATGGAAAAAATGTAAACAAACATTTACATCCAAGTGCACATAGAAATCACAAAAATCACCCAAGCACAGAGAACACAGAGGACCCCCCCCCCCCCCCCAATAAATGATTAGATAATTATGGAAATAACTTACTTAAAACATTTTGTGTGTCACTTTTTTTTTCAGTCCAAATATCCAAAACACATGGCATTTTTGCAGCGCTACAGCTCTGTCCTTTGGCTCAGTTTGTGCCTCATATCTCAATTTAGCAATGCATATCTACCGAAAAAAATCTACACAGCCCAAATTACCCAGAGAGAATTGGTGTATTAGAGTGAGGATATGTTTTCTATAGAAATGAAAAAGCACTTTTCTAAGTCGCTCTGGGTAAGAGCCACTGCCAAATGCTGTACATGTACAAAACAAAAACAAACTGGTGAGCAAAATCTCACTTAGCGAGTGAAAGCCAACTAGTGATGGAATACTAAACTAGTAAACAAACGATAACAATTATAACGATATAAACAATAACAAACTAGAGAGTTAAAGTGAAATAACAAGCAAAAGCTAACCTGGTGAGCGAAAGTTAAAGCTACTGAATGAAAGCTAAGTACTTATCATTTGGGACAAGGCTAACTAGCAAAAGCAAATTAGTCAGTGAGAGCATACTCATCTTGTGGAAACTAATTAGTGAGCAAATATTAACCTAGCGAGCAAAAGCAAACTACTGAGCAAAAGCTAGCGAGTGAAAAGGAACCTGGTTCGCAAAAGCAAAGATAACCTAGCATTTATAAGCAAAGTTTGCACAAAAGAAAACTAGCAAACAAAATAGCAAGCAAAAGCAAACATACTGCATCATGCATAACTAAATATGACAATCCTATAATTAATCTGGTTATTTGGAATATGTATGGGAGAACAGTCGTGCTTATGTCCTTGCATTTAATTCTGATTGAGTGAGATAGCAGCCTGGGACAGAAATATGTCAATCATGTCTCATTAGAATATTAGGCCACGCCCATCCAGACAATTTGTCTGAGTTAGTAGATGCTTTAGCATGTAAGGAAGTCTGAAGAGGGAGAATAGAAATTAATAAGACAATACAAAATCTAAACAAAAAATTGTTTGGGGGAGGGGCGAGAGACAAAATGAAATATTCTGCCTTTAACATTCTTTGCTGGAAGTCTAATATAACACTTACTTACATTTGGTATCATAAAAATAATTTTAATATTTTGCACTATAATTCCTGGGATTTTACCACACATTTTATGGACTGTATATATTTCCTGCTTTCATCAGGTTTATGAATTTGAAAGACAAGTAATACATGTTTAATGAGGAAACTGCAGTATTTATGAAACACTGCATTATTTATTATCCGTACAGCGAAGCTGAAATGTATTGATCCGTTTTTACGATCAATAAAGCTTTAAAATGATCGCCTGCAACTTTCGTCAAACATGTTTGTAGGGTATTGCTTATTCATAATGAAACACTTTTAATAATCATTTATTTTAGATATTATGTCAGTGTACATATCTGAGCATATTGTCACCAAACGTGTGGTTCATTTGGGCCAAGGCTGTTTGTGGCAGCATCCTTTTACTCTTGTAGCTCTTACACTAAAGTTCTCATATTTTTATTAATTCCTGTTTGTCATGTTTTGATTTATATTTAAAATATGTAAAAAAAAAAAAAAAAAAATTGTTATATATGAGCTGGCATTACTATTACGTGACTCCACAGACTATAGATATGGCTGTGGTACTTATGGTAACTGGTACAACTTGTGTGGAACCTTGCAGAGCTACATGAAGCCACTGAAGCAGCCGGAGAACTCGCCGCTCTGCGATCCGTCTCTGGTGGATGAGATGTTCTACCAGATCCCCGAAATCCTGGAGCACCACGAGCTCTTCCTGGAGCAGGTGATCAGCTGTGTAAATGACTGGCACGAGCGCCAGACCATCGGCGACCTCCTCGTCCAGTCGGTGAGTACGGGACACTCTCCTATGCGAGGTTTTGTAATCGCCACTTGTTTCTGAGTATATGTTGTTTGTTGTTGTTGCTGTTTATTTGTCCCTGGGAGGGAGGGCATCTTAAAGGTTGGGCGAAACGTGTGATGCTCAGGTCGTCATGCTAACAATGCATTAGCTAAAATTATAGCAGTTGGGATTACATGTGAAATGGATGCTGAGGGAAAATTCTGCAATCAGGAAGAAAAATGCAAAAGAGTTACTCACGAAAACGTTTTTAGAGGCAGGTTGTATTTAGTCATTGGCAATCAAGCATTAATGTTACTCAGAACACTGGCTGTTCTGCTGTAGTGTATTTGTATCCAGTCATTTAATTGTAATAGACTTTTTAGGGCTTAAGCATAAGTATTAACAAATGTTATAGAAATATTGAGGCAACTATTCCTCCTCTGTAGAGTCCTCAATCCTAGTCATGCCTTGTATCACTCTCATTCTCATACTAGCTTATATCCCATCTTTTCTATTAAAACATTTCTATTAAAAAGGATTGCAATTACAATTTCAATTCTGCAGCCAAACAGTAAGGTGTCTGCAAGAGCGCAACATATTCCCAGATCAATAGCAGACATCTCTATGTTTAGCCTATCGTTTAAGTCTGCATTATCAATGGGCATCCACACTTTGCCTAATTTGTGTATATTTTAATTTACCATGTGTCCACCATTTATGCTGCCATCTCCCCTAATTCTAAGCAGAAGATCCAGCTTTTGTTTGGATACATATGTTTAAATGTCATGCAGTTCACTGTGGTGTGATGCACCTCAATGCTGTAACTATTGCACATGCTTCTGTATCCCGCCTTGTGTTGCACTACACGCGTTGGCCGAGGCACAGTCTGACTGTCAGCAGAATAATTTTTCATTCGCGTGAATGGATGACAGATAATATTTTTGAATCAGGAACACGCAGGTTTGTGGAAACAGTGACGAAACTGAGAAAACGCAGTGCCTTGCCAAGCTGTCGTATAACTCTCCTGTTAGCACAGTGCTAGTGATGACAAGATGAAGCTTCATAAAATGCTGAAGTGTTTCTTGAGGCCTCAGCTGCTCAGCAGAGGCCCATAGTGGTCAATATACCTGAGAGAAGATATCTTTATTTATATTGATAGATGTTATTATGCTATTAGTTGCCCATAAGTTGTATTTATACACTGTATGGCCAAAGGTATGTGGACACCTGACCATCACACCCATATGCCACAAAGTTAAAAGCCCACAATTGTCTAGAATGGCTTTGTACGCTGTAGCATTACGTTTTCCTTCACTGGAACTAGGAGACCTCGTCCAGACATGTTCCAGAATGACAATGCCTTTGTGTGCACAGCGAGGTCATGGTTTGCCAAGGTTGGCGTGGAAGAACTCGAGTGGTCTGCACAAAGCCCTGACCTCACCCCCACTGAACACCTTTGGGATGAACTGGAATGCTAACAGTGCACCAATCCTTCTCACCTGACATCAGTGCCTGACTTCACTAATGCTCATGTGGCTGAAGAGCCATGTTCCAAAATTTAACGGAAAGCATTCCCAGAAGAGTAGAGGTTATTATAACAGCAAAAGGGGGAATAATCTGGAATGGGATGTTCAAAAAGCACGTATGGGTGTGATGGTCAGGGGTCCACATACTTTTGGTCATAGAGTGTAGGTTAAGAATAGTGTGCTTCACCTGCAGTGTTTCTTTAAATGGCCAGTGAATGGGGCTTTGAGATTGAAAATGCATGTGTGTATTGTCAGAGTATAGAGTACTCGAATCCCACCAGTGATTGCTTTTATCAAAGGGCTTCAGTGTCATCATTGATGGCGTGATTACAGGAAAACAACACAAGCTTCAATACAGAGCTTCACCTAAAAGCATTCTAGGTTCTTTGAAGCTCCAGTACCCAGTATAAAAATCACTACACAACATACACAACATCACCACATAGTCAAACATATTGAGAGAAAATAAAGACACTAGCATAGCCTGAAATGATATCTTTTATGTGCAATGTGAGGACACCATGAGAACACCATGGCCAATGACTTGGTGACTTTTTTACTCTTCTGACTGTAGCACATCTTCCTTGGTTAATGGGAATATAACTTTTAGAGAAGAGAATCTGCATTTCATTGGCTTTGTACTATGCTCAATGACAAAGTTTAATCTAATCTAAAACATTCACATGAAAGGAAATTACAGTTGTCCAATATGGCTCCCTCCCCACCCCAAGGTTACAGAATTCAGCTAAACAGTGGAGTTTTTTTCCTGTTTTGTTCATGATTACAGTGAGTCATACTGTGTCCTCAACCACACCAGCTACTCTGTGTGACCCCACTGAAGACCTGTATGCAGTTTAAGGCATATATCTACTGTGGATGGGATGTGAGATACACTTAACCTATAAATGACAAGTTCTGGCTGATTGACTACATTAGTGATAAGGGAATGGTAATATACATTTCATTTTCACCGAGCCATTCCTTTCAAAAAAAATGGCATCCCTCCAAGAACAGAAATGGCCACTGCTGAAAAACACACTTAGGTTAAATTTAGATACATCTGAAATATGCTCTATTTTTTGCTGCTTCCTTGAATGGTGCCTCTCCATTAGTGATGATGTCATCAGTCATGGCACTTATTAGAGCGGAGAGTGAGCAATGAGAGAGAGTCAGCCAGGTTGGAGCCGCTCAGTTCTCTTCACACTCCTATGGTATGGTTTTGAAATGCTGGCATGGGTCTGCTTATGATCTCCTGAGTAGGCTCAGAAGACACCTCTGTGTCTGCTACAGGGTCCACCGGGTGCCATTTTGTCTTTCCGTACACATAAACACGTAAACACACAAACTGTCTATACATAGGTAATTACACAAAGTTCTCTGTAGTTGTACTTAAGTAAAAAGTAAAGGAACCTTTCTGGGAAGTGGCTCATGTTTTATGCTGACAAGTCTGTTTTTTTTATTGTTGTTGATTGATTATGATTTAGGTGGCATTTACAAACTCCGGCCTCGTGTCAATATTAACGGTTATTATGATATAGTATTTAAGCATACTGTCTTGTTTAAACTTTATTTTTGAATAGCATCAAGGTTTGTAAAGATAGTGTAAAATTAAAACAAAATCCATACTCTCAGGAGAGAAAAAAGTACCTTTCTTTGAAACGTAACCATGGAATACTTAAAGGTGCATATCTGAACCTCAAGGACCACTGTACATTTAATTAGCTTTTAGACTGCATGCATTTTTCCAGGTAAAAGCTACCACTCCAGTGACGTAAAAAGGTACAATTTAGTACGATAATATTGTGAGTTGTCCATGTTGAATATCAAGGTATACTATAATTTTGGAATCTAAGTAGTACATAATATGTTATGAATAAGAAATAAATCACCATGGGGCATTGGAGAGTTGATTATTTTCCTATAACAGCACATACTAAAGTGATTTATCCTCTTATACCACTTACAACTTTTTATTCATTAACAAGAAGATGGACTTTTATCCATTTATAGTTACATATATTGTTGCGTAACATCTGCAAAACTACTTAGTCCCTGTTATCACTTACGTTGTAGAAGCTATAAACTGTAGTTCCTTTACCAGTCTCTCTCTTTTTCGTTACAGTGAGTACATTAATATGATATCTGTGATTTGCCTTATAGTTGGCACTACTGTGTGTAAAAAAAAAAAAAAAATTAATTAATGCTTTCTGATCAATCAGAATTGAGAATTCAGTAGTGCTGTGGTATATCTAATTAGTATAACTAATTTAAAATTTGTCTTTATGGTAGAGGCTAATAGTCTAACAGGAAGATAATAAGGCACTAACTCGTGGTAAAGGTACAAACACAGGGGTGGTTGCCTCAAGGGTACGTCTGTTGTATCATTTGTTAGAGAATCTAGAGGATGTAGTGTACCTTTAAAATTCGTTTATGCTACATAATTGGACTTCTGGGGCCAGAGTTATGTGTTTAAGAGGACATTTATACATTTATTGTTCTTACCATGAAGTGCAAAAGTTTGTGTCTCCTTCTTGACAGAGGCTACACTATACAGAGAAAAATATGTGATAAAATTGTTGGATATTGTGCTGGTGGTATGAGATACAATAAATAAAGACTAAATTATTGTAATGTGTCTGCCTGGATGTGAAGCTCAACAATAGTTAACAATAAAACGAGTATTTTCTTTCTTAAAGCTAATAACAAAATGCCTATAGTTCAAAACAAAACAACTAATTAAATACTTACAGCTGCTTATTCTAGACAATATATAAATATTTTTAGCATTATACCATTGTTGAATTTTCAAATCTGATTGGTCAGAAAGTGTTGATTAATTTTCTATAATAGCAGCTTTGGCATTAGTGCCAGGTGTAATTCAAAGCACAAGTTTGTATTAATTTGCATTATAATATGTTATGTTATAATAGGTTAGTAACAGATAAGTTACAGGTATTTGTATGGCAGATGCTTCACTTAGTCTAAGACTAATAATAAACGGATTAAAAAAAAACATGGTATTGAAGAAATTTTTCTTCAAAAAAAATCTTTCTTTTTTAATCTTATTAACTTGAAGAAAAAGTGACTGTTTGGAATGACTGTTTATAGCTGCTATAACACAAGTAATAACAGGAAATAACTTGCTTCGTGGACATTCCACAACATTAACCGTAACTATAAATGCTTTAATTGTAATTGTTGGCATATTGCTGTTGTATAAGAGGTAAAACTCCAGGAAATGCAGTTAATGAAAAATCAACTTTGGGGTAATAATAGTAACGCCACTTTAATTCAGGCCATATCACACCCCCAGGTCGTTGATTATTTTCCTATTGTAACATGACCTGTCGCGTGTTATTCCTTAGAGGCTTGCTGTTATAGAAAATTAACCTCTTCTGAACACTTAGAAAGAAGAATTCAGTGGCACAGCAGTATAATTCTTACATTTATATTTGTCACTGTGACTTCATGGAGGGGTAAACACATATAAGTAACTGAGTACATGATATTTAACCACCTGATTGATTTGTAAAACCTTCGCCATTGTGGTATCTGCTACCACACTATCTGCTACCTACGCTACCACATAGGGCTTCTGTTGAGCTTGCCACAGTTGCTTGAGTCAGATGACCGTAAAATGCATCAAAAAATACAAGTGTGCCATGCAAGAGACCCTGTCTCTCAGCGAGGTGGTATTGGTGACTGTATCCCTACCAGAGCTTATTTTCTCCGCAGCAACTTTGTGATGTCAGGAAAGAAAATTTGGCACGCCAAAAAATGACTCGAAAATGCCTAGAACTAATGCAGTGGATGTTCAGGTAGAAGAGATGAGCAGGAAGAGGAGGCAGTGTTAAATAATGCAGTAGAAAATGGCATCGTTTGAATCAAAGCTGTGTGTGTGTGTGTGTTTGTGTGTGCACCCTTTTCACAGTTTTATGCATTTTGTTGAGTTTACGAAACACTGCTTATTGTGTTATTGAGGTCCTGTACAGATTTATGGTATTGTCTCTCTGTTATATAATTTTTTCTTTTATAATTGTTTTCTTTATAATATACTCCTGCATCCAAAACTCTGGGTCCACCATCAGGAACTATTTTTTTTTCCGCATCACATAACCTTGTTATTCAAGAAGGCATCTGTTTAAAACTGAGATGAAAGTGAAATCTGTGATTCCTGAGTGGCGCAACAGAAAAGTGCTTGACCTTCAGCAGGAAGGTCAGGCAGGAGAGCAGGAGTTAGATGATGTGGTAGGGTGGTAAGGGTAAGGATGGCACACTCTCTCTCTCCCCTGTCAATCAGAGCGACAGTAACCAATCGCGAGCATCTGTGAGCTCATGTATGCGGAAGAGGGCGGATAACACTTTCCTCCGAGTGTGTTCTGCTGCCCTGTGATGCTGAAAAGATTGAAAAGAGTTTGGCTTCACACGTCTCGGAGGGAGCACGTGTTTGCCCCGCCCTCCGCGGTTGGTAGCTGTTGTGTGAGAGAAAATGGGGGAAAATCCAAAAGAGAGGTTCACACAGTTAGCTTTATTGTTTTAAATTTCATGCATGTGGTAACGCATGTCCATTCCCAACACACAGTGTAAATGTAAAAAAATTTTGTCTTCTAATGATATTGATTCAGATCATTCCTCTGTGTTGTGTCTTATTGTCCTTATGTCTTTCAGTCTACAGGAACATATAATAGTGGATTTATAGTGTAGAGCAGTTGAATTCTGTGTGGGAAATACAGGGTGACTAAAAAATAAACACTTACTGGCAACAATTTTCTTTAGTTTGCTTTTCTTTTCTTTACAGAAAGAAACATATTGAGTTTGGAACAAGGAAGAAAGGTTGCAACATGGATGGAGGTCTTTTAATCCTCCACAATGGTTCACAACAAATATTCAGAACACTGATAACATGTTAACGTTTTTTTTTTTTATCACCCTATATATTTGACAACCGGGTACTAGTTTTTTAGTGAACAAATAAAACAATGGGCCTCATTTATCAGACTTTTAATAAAGTTGTATGTAAATGTTTACATAGGCCAAACTAAACTAAAAATGCCTGCTAGATTTGCAAAAGTTTCAATAACGCTGATTTTGTTCACACTGTCGTGTGTAGGTTTATAAATGCTAGTCACCTGTAAATTAACAAGCTCGTTCATGCGACAGCTGATTTACGTTTATTCACAACCACAAACTCCGTAAAAGCTCGAGGACTAAACATGAAAGAGTGCACTGTGCGCCAAATCTTACAGTAATACAGCTCAGCCATTGCAGCTGAGTATTTTCATTAAATCTGTGTGTGTAATTGAAATTAATAAGCGATTTAAACTTAATCCGTATTTAAAGCTGCAGCAAGTCACGCCAGTTATACAATTTGAAGCCCATCATTCAAGGTTTAGATTAGTGTGTCTCATTATATGTAAATTTTCATGAATACTACATTTCTTGTGTAAAATCGGTGGCTCAGACATTTGGGTCATGCTGTGGCCAGTCAGCAGCAGCACAAACAGGTTGATTTATCTGAACATAACTGTCTTGAAGAGTGTTATGTGAGAAGAACTGAAGGCTCGTGAAATTCTGGGAACCGTACTCTGTCTCTGAAGTCTCTCTTCTGTCTCCTTTCCCAGTTCTCCAAAGAGGTGCTGGCTAACATTTACTCGGCGTACATCGACAACTTCTTAAATGCCAAAGACGCAGTGAGGATTGCTAAAGAAGCCAAACCTGCTTTCATGAAGTTTTTGGAGGTATGTTTATCAGAATGCGTGTGTATACTGTATGTATGTATTCCACATGGGTCGCACAGTCCTGCGTGTGTTTGTGTCTTTTGTTTATCAGCAATAGATCATTACATTTAGAAGGTCAAGCCGTCGGGGCCCATACATGTCCGACACCAAATGATCTCGTCAATTATTTAATGGTTTGTGAACTTTGAAGCTAAATTGATGTTAACTACACAAAGGGAAATTGAAAAATAGTAGAGGTTTAACTTTAAAAATGGCTGACGTCCCAATAGGAGCACTAACTGGACATGAATTGTACAGTCTGATACAACACCAGTGGATTACGAAAAGAAAAATCCACTGGCTCCAGCCCAAATTCTGGAGCACACAGAATCCATTCTAACAAGATTTAACCATCCTTTTTTCGCCAGTCAGTGTTCATGTTGTGTTATTCTTGGTACATAAAGAATGATTTATTACCCAGAATGCACCGCAGATGTCAGTTTTAGCTGCAGGGAATGGCCGTGAGCCAGCAGATGTCACACTGAAGTGAATGTTCAATGGAATTAAATGTGCTGGGCTTCACAGAAATGTGTTGTCATTGGGAGGTCATGAGTTTGAACTGATGAAGTGACAATGCCTTCAGCCATCCATGGTCCAAAAGACCAACATCAGTCATGCTGTCTGGGTGGGAAGGATGGCGTTACTCTCTCTCCTGTCGGTCACAGCGACACTAACCAATCACAAGCACCTGTGAGCTCGTGTATGCAGAAGAGGGTAGATAGCACTTTCCTCTGAGTGTGTTATGCTTGACTGTGATGCTGCATGAGCAGCAGTTCGAAAAGATGAAGTTGGCTGGATTCACGTGAGTCAGAGGAAACACGTGTTAGCCTTCTCCCTCCCTGGATGGTAGTAGTCATGTAATAGGTGAGAGCTGGCTAGTTGGTGGGAATTGGCCCAAAGTGGGAGAAAATAAGGTAACTGAGAGGTTTACTGAGAGTTCACAGTTTATTAGGTACATCTATCATCTAGAGTCATCAGAGGTGCAGAAAGATCCACCACCTAAATATCTGCTCAGTAGTGGTCCTTTGGTGGTCCCTTTCCATGAAGGATTGAGTAGTGAGCCTGATAAACTCTATATAGCAACAATTTGAATATTGTCAGTATTGTATACCTACAAACTATCTCTTCATCTACTTGATAGTTAACTACAATAGTGCAGAGATATGATCTGTTTTCTAGCCACTGTTCTTCATGCCTGTGTACACTGTTGTGGATGGCACAACTTTTCTAGATACCAGAAGCCTTTCTTTTTGTCTGTTCTTCCATTTATAAGTGTGTTTTAGGTCACCTCGCTTGAGTGCTGTTGCAAATTCATTATAGTCGCCACAGGCAAAGCTGGCCTAAATATTACAGTCCTCATTTGTCCTGTGCAGCTGAATCATTGATTTTGCTGTCACCTAGTGGTTGTGTCTGAAACCGGCAGGCACGAAAAAAGGATATTTCCATTACATTTATGTTTACTTATTTAACAAATGCTTTTATTATGCATATACAGTATTATTAAAGTTGAGCCAGAGTCTCACTTTCTTTTTTATTTCTTCTCTCTCTCTCACACACACAGCAAAGTATGCGAGAGAATAAAGAGAAGCAGGCTTTGGGTGATCTGATGATCAAACCTGTGCAGCGCATCCCGCGCTATGAGCTCTTAGTCAAAGTGAGTATTCAAGTGTTTTTTTTTTTCTTTTCATCCCATATCTCATTGCTGATTATTTCCATATACTCAGGACTCTGTATCCTATACATACTGTAAAACATGCAGCATGTTATTGAAGTTTATTGAATGTGTGTGTGGGGGGGTTAGGATTTGCTGAAACACACTCCAGAAGACCACCCAGACCACCCGCACCTGCTGGATGCTCAGAAGAACATAAAGCGATTGGCTGAGAGGATTAATAAGGGACGACGTAATGCAGAGGAGGTGGAGCGAGAGACGCGGGTCATGCAGGAGATCGAGGCACACATAGAGGGGGTGGAGCATGTAAGACACGTATTTCTCAGATCAGTTGTGGCTTTCTCTCTAGTGGTGTAATGATGCACTCCGATAATGAAATGGTTTACACCGTTAAAGGAATTAATGCTAATTAAGAAATAAAGCAAAAAAAAAATCAATATTCCACTTATCCTAAATGTGGTCCATCAGCCAAGTCTGGTTTTGGTTTTGCGATGGAACTGCATGACTAATGTAGCTGATAAGTACTGAAAGTCTGCCCCACCCGAAACATTTCACATACGTAACCAACTCTTCATGTAATTTAAATTTCAAATTGTGTAATCTTATTTTTACAGTCCGTATTTGTGTCTGTATTTACAAATTTATGTCAAAGTAGGATTAAATTATACATTTTTATTTTCCTACTTGACTTACTTACTTACTGAAGTTAATCACTTACTTATTTTACTTACTTACCTAGCTTGCTTACTTAGTTACTTGTTTACTTTACTTACTACTTATTATCTACTTACTTATTTTATTCCTTCCTTACTTAAATTACTTACCTAACATATGTTCCTACCTAACTTTCTTTACTTAGTTACATTACTCACATACTTAATTAAAAATACTTACCTAATTGATTTACCTACTTAACTTTTCTTACTTACCTAACTTGCTGACCTGATTTACTTTAAATAACTTCCTTAAGTTAATTAATATACTTTACTTGATTACTTTACTTATTTATTTAAATTACTTACCTAACTTGCTTAACTTTACTTACTTGCTTCCTTACTTACTTATTTGCTTAATTACTTTATTTGACTTTACTTGACTTTATTTACTTTATTTACTTTACTTACTTGCTAGTTATGTTACTAGTTATGATGACATCACAAGGAAAGTATATTTCCAGCTATGACACATCACCTGATATATACTGAATATGGGAAGTTGTAAGCAGATACTATAATGCACACTGATTATGATACTAGGAATTAATTAGACCATTATACACCTAGTTTAATCCTTACTTTATCAAATCAATTAATCAGTTACACTTTCATCACTAATTGCTCCTTCTGATTATGCTGTACAGTAATGTTTATATTATTGATATTAATGTTTAATTCAGTATCTGACCTATTCATATCATGTCCTTTCAGATCCTGAATCCTCAGAGGAAATTCCTGAGACAGGAAATGGTGATGGAGGCGGTAAGCAAGCAAGAGAGGAAAATCCACTGGAAAAGCGATTTGTTCAGAATAATTGTTTGATAAGTGACCCAAGATTCAAACGTCCTCTCTCTCTCTCTCTCTCTGTTTCTTTTTTCCCCTGTTTCTCTCTCTCTTTCTTTCTTTGTAGAAATCAGTAGGAGGGAAGAAGGATCGCTCTCTCTTCCTGTTCAGTGATTTGCTGATCTGTACGACTCTGAAGAGGAAGTCGGGCTCTTTGCGCCGGAGCTCCATGAGTCTGTGAGTGGCTTGGAGTCCCTTATTAACTTAGAAGCTGCATTTCAAATGCTTGTGTTTGTTAGAAACCAAAAAAGGAAAAAAAAACATAAAATAACATGTAACTCTATCTGCACCACATGTCTGAGCTACATGTGTCCATTTGGCACTTTTTCGTCTAAAGTGAGCAAGGCAGAATCCAATCCAAGCACACAGCTGAGCAGTTCAGGGTTAAAGGTCATGTTCACGGTCCCATCAGTAGCTCTCTGGTAGTTCTGGAATTTGAACTCATGACCTTTCACCACCATTGTATAGGCATTGCATGAACAAGAAGACTAACTAGAAAAGAACAGCATAATTTCTTACTGTTAAGGCCTTTAATAGAACCTCTGCAATGCTTTGTGTGTGGCTAACTACAACATAAATGAAGGGTTTTGTTTAGGTAGTTGGTGTAATTAGTGTTCAAGAACATAAAACACTCAGGATTTCTTTTAAAAGGATGCTAAACAAATCGGACCTCTAAATATATATGTGGTGGTATGGAAAAACCTTTCACATGCTCAGATTTTGACATTTTTTGAACTGGTTCAGTGTAGCACATATCTCAATATCATCTATATTTCTAGTATTTTAAAATTTCTGTAGCCTCCAAAAGTGAAAACAGAGGAAATCACATTTAAGGACTCCAGTCCAGGTCCACCAACATATTGTCCAAAGCAGGCACTACTTATTGAATTAATCTGCAGTTATTTTAACATCTAATAACTGAAATATAAGTATGACCATGAAAACTATATCTATACCCGCCTTTATTCATAGCCTACAGGCGTTTTTGCAAGTTAATAGAAAGTTTAAACTTTACAAGTTGAGAAAGTTAATAAAAACAGTCATACATTGTTTTGGTTTTTGTAAATCTGAGATGTTGAAGTATATACGAGACCTGATTTTTAAAAAATCTTTTTTGCCTGTTTGCCAGAAGTCTGCCATAGCCTAGTATGATGCACATAATTTTACAAACCTTTTGTTCTATTTCATTACACATTTATTCAGATGTCACAACCTGTTCCAAATATTTATCATATAGAGCGTGTTTCTATTCACTAATTACAAGGTACCTTTGCACTTTATTGCTGGATTATTAAATTGATCATGCAAACAGCTCACTACAAGATCTTATAATCCTACTGATCTTATAAACCATTTTTAAAAATCTGATAAAGGCACCAAAGGATGTTTGGATCAGTAATCAGGATGTTCAGTGTATGTAATTTTTCTCACAACACAACGTTCTTGTCAGGGTTTAATCGTGTATTTTAGAAGCACCACTATTATTGATTAACCTAGAGCTTTTTCAATGACCACTGAAGTGCAAATCTTTTTTTTTTTTTTTTTTGCATGCTACTGGACAGTTTTCGAAAAATTTATAAAAATGGTGAAAGATTTTTATGTAACTACAAAAACTAATTAGTGGAGCACATTTGAATTTGTTAACTTTTATTACATGGTGGTGATTGGTTGCCTGGATACTTTCCTTTAGCACCCTCTAGTGTATATACAAGGCACTACACTGACACGTTTCTTTTCTTGTATTATGTCTATAGGGTATGTTTAATTTTCAGGACATGGGTAATAAATCTGTTTAATATTATGGATGATCACAAATATAGTGCTCTTCCTAGGTCACAGGACACACCACAAAGATGAAATTTTCCTGGATTTTTAAAAAAAATCTTTTATTATTATTATTATTATTATTATTATTATTGTTATTATTTTCAACAGACAAACTTTTCAACATATGGTGGTTGCAAAGATAAATTCCGATAAACACAAAAGGAAAGAAACTGGTTGTACAGGGTTAGAAGCAGTATAGTCAATACAACATAAACAGGGACACATAATATATTCATTCACCAAATTAATAAATGAGTCCCAAGTTTTAAATATCTCCTCTTCTTCAGAGGCTGTAAAGCAGATTTGTTCTAGATGTAATACGTTCCCAACTCTGAGCCGCATCTCAAATGTAGGGACTGTTTCTGATTTCCACTTTTGTAAAATACATTTTCTAGCCAATAATGTACTCAGGGAAATGGCTACTGCTTCCTGTCCATTAGTTACTATGTCTGGATTCACTGCACTGAATAGGAGGGTTAGAGGATCTGCGCTTATCACCTCATTAAGAGCTTTTGATAAATGGTTAAATTAAAAGCCCCAAAAGTGTTCCTGTGGTATGTAAGAAAATTTTGGTATAATGTACCTATTTCTTTTGAACTCTTTATACATAACTGTGAAGTACTTGGATATAATTTGTGTAGTTGTGAACCTTAGTCTAGAACCTTAACCACGGAACCTTAACCCTCAAGCCACCCCAGGATCATAGATCCACACACTCAGATAAAGCGTAACAGAAAGCACAGGGGCGTTGCAACTTTTGCGCTACATCTGAGGCAGAGTTTAAACCCCATGCAATGAGTAGAGCAGGTCACGGATTTAGCTAAGTGTTTATGCTATCATCTGGAGATTGCGAGTTCGAATCTCAACGATTCTACCTCCATCCGTGGCCGGGAGCCCAAGAGAGCAGATTGGCCATGCCCTCAGGAAGGGAGTGGTGGCATACTGTCTTTCCCCTATCGATCACAGCGACACTAGCCAATCATGGGCGTCTGTGAGCTCATGCATGAAGAAGTGGGCGGATAGCCGTTTCCTCTTAGTGTGTTATGCCACCCCATGATGTTGCATGAGCAGCAGTTTGAAAAGTTGAGGTCAGCTGGCTTCACGTGCCTCAGAAGAAGCACATGATAGCCTTTTCCCTCCCTGGTTGGTAGCCGTTGTGTGATAGGGGAGAGCTGCCTGATGGGTGTTAATTGGCCATGACTAATTTAGGGAGAAAATCAGGTGAAAATCCAAGAAAAAAACTTTTTGATTAAGGTTTCAGCAAAATAATTCTAAACCACAAAAGACAAAAATAATTTTCTCATATTTTCAAAACTGATACCACCAATGTGCCACTGCTTGGCCGTGTGATTGAGGTCGTGTTTCTTTATCATCTGTTTAATTGGCCTGGTGGAAAAGTCCAATGCAGTCTGCTCTGTATTGTTAAACCCAACCTAAATTATTTTCATTAACCCATTTCAGATATTCCGCTGCTAGTGTCATTGACACCTCCAGTAAATATAAGTTCCTGTGGAAACTGCCCTTGGAGGATATTGAGTTAGTGAAAGGTAAGTTGTCCGTCTCTATGAGCTGATTCAGAGAAGTACGGCTGAAGAATTTTTTGTTTAATTCTGAATCATTCCCTCTCTGCAGGCTCGAATCAGGCCACCAACAGGGATACAATCCAGAAAACCATCAGCCGTCTGGATGAGGACCTCAGTACACTCGGCCAAATCAGCAAGCTGTCAGAGACGCTCAGCTTTCCTCACCAGGTCAGTTACACAAATGTGCACAAAACACAGAAATGTGCAAACACACAACAGCATAATCATTCCCTGAATTATTGTACATATAAAAGCCTACCCATATTAATGTTCCATATTTTCCAGACTATATTAGAATAGAGAAAATAAATCCGTATACACACCTCATCAGTGTATTAGTTGCATTAATCTACCAACACTTTTCTTTTATTCAAAGTCTCTTATAGAGTACAGCCAGTAATTTTCCCACAATGAAAAACAATTATATCATAGCACTGTTGAATTTTTTTAATCTGATTGGTCAGAAGGTGTATATTAATGTTGCCTAACTGCAACTCTGACAATAGTGCCAACTGCAAGGCATATCACAGGTTTATATTAATGTGCCCATTCTACTACTTTATCACAGGGACTTATTGGCTTCAAAAAAAAAAGTGAGGTGGTGACATTCTCAGAAAAGGGACTAACTTTTTTTTAGCGGATCTTCCACAACATTAAATTTAACTATAAACTGATAAAAAGTATGACATGCTCTTTTTAATAAATATATTGTTATCTTCAGCCAATTGCCCTGCTATACTGTGCTGTTATAAGAAAATAATCAAATTCAAGGTTTGTGTTGGTTTTTCCTATAACAGCAAGCCCTGTTGTGTTTGTTCCTTACTTAATTAGCCCATAATATTTGTCCACTTACAATGGTGAAATATGGCTCTACATGTAGCTGCAGAAGTTGAGCAGGGTTCAACATTTTAAAGAATCCACGTGCTGCGTTGCATTCATCCAGTCGGACCAGGAGTACACATCAACCGAGCAGGAAGTCTAAGCATCTTTCGTCTTCCACTGTATTATCTGAAATAATGACTCCGCATCGTTGCAAACCTTGTAAACCTTGTATAGCTTATTTGGTGTTTACTCTAGCTTAAATGAGCTAGCTGGCCATGTGGATGGCTGATGCACACCAGGTAAAACAGGTTTATTGAAGCCTATAGTTTATTCTTTTGCCATTGTAAGCTTTGAGGTAAGATTAAATAAAAAATTTGGAATAGTAAACATCTTATCAAAATGTTCAATATGGCTGTTTTCTTGGTTTCCTTAAGAATCCCAATAACCAACCATATTAATGTTATTGAAACGCCCATCACGACTGAAACTAGACAGCTGAAGATTGGATAAACATTGCCTGGTCTTTTTCCAATCCTTACCTGTCCAGGTTTTCTGAGTCTGTGCCCACTGTAGCCTCAGATTCCTGTTCTTGGATGAGAGGAGTGGAACCCAGTGTGGTCTGTTGTAGCCCATCCACTTCAGGATTCTGCGTGTTATGTGTTCTGAGATGCTTTTCTGCTCACCAAGGTTGTAAAGAGTGGTTATTTGACTCACGGTAACCGTCCTGTCAGGTCTAACTGGTCTGGTTAATGTCCTCTGAACTCTGAGGTGTTTCTGCCACATGATTGGCTGATTGGATAATTGCGTGAGTAAATAATAACGTGACCAGACTGGTGAGGTGAAATGTTACAATATAACAATTACAGTAAATAAACAACTACCAGCATTGCTTTGCTGCACAATTTGGAGCAACATCAGAGGGCAAAAGGTGTGTCTTATAGTGCAGAAAATCTGGTAGTAACTAATTCATTTCCAAGCACTACAATGAACAAGCTTCTCTTTGTGCACTCCTGTCAGCCTTATATGATAGGAAACATTTCTTGTACTTTCTTTACATTCTAATTACATTAACAATACATCTTTTTTTGAATCTCTCTCCCTCTTTTCCCAGAGTCTGGATGATGTGATAAAGGACCTGATGGCGTCGGTTCACAGGGAATTAGCAGAGAAACAGTCCCTGGCGTTCAGCATGACCTTCTTACCCACTAAACTGGAGCTGAGCACAGCGTCCGCAGACAGCACGTTCATCTTCGAGTTCAGCAGTCCAGACGCACGCAGCAACTTCGAGCAGGCCTTTGAGGAGGCCAAAAAAAAGCTTGGTAATCACACAGTTATATCCAAACCAGAATCACATTTTTACCTAAAGAACAGACTACACAGGAATTTCTAATCAGAACAATTACTTGCACAGAATCAGAAAGATTTTTTACTGTGCAAATTAAGCACAAGAACATACACCAAATTTCACTAGATACACATACTGGATACAGAAGGGTGACAAATTAAAGGAAAACTAGTGGCTTTGTTATGCAGGACAGGGCATTTTGTAGGCATGGTTTTGTTACTCACTGCAAACCATTACATTGATACATTTCTGTCCTGATGGGACTGGTCTCTTTGCCCCCATCCACATGGCGCGAAGACTCAAGTGCTTTAAATAAGTATGAAAATGATGTAAATCATTTGCTATGGCCTTCACAATCACCAGATCTCAAATCAGTTGAAGTCCTAAAGGAGACATGTTAGACAGAGCTCTATACCACCATCATCAAATCATCAACTGAGGGAAAATCTTTTTTTGGAAGAGTGGAGTTCACCCCTTCAGTACCATTCTAGAGACTTATACAATCTGTGCCAATGTGCATTGAAGCTATTGTGATGGCTTGTTATGGTCCAACAGCTTACTAAGGCACTTGTTGGGTTTTCCTTTAATTTGTCACACATCTGTAAGTGTACATTAACCATTAAAAAGGAACCATTAGATATTATGTAGCACACCAGTGACACTGACATGGTAGAGTGTTAAACACCTCAATGTCACTTCTGGGTTGGAAAACAGTTAAAAAACGAAAATATTCATATCTATGCATAGAAAAGGTGAACTACAGTGTCTACATGTATACGTACAAGGTTTACCAAGTGTAATAAAGTGCATAAGTCTACACAGTTTTTTAAAATCCCATGTACGCTGCTGGGCCTGATATACTTGTACCAGTGCCACACACAGACACACACACACTACCCCAGTTATTTCTGGTCAGCGATGGCTGCTGCTTAATAAATGGGCTAGACAGACTGTACATGAGTATAAACAAGCTACATTCAGTAATTATATATATATAGATGTACCTGATAAAATGGCCAGTGATTGCAGATACAGGGTAGGTACTACACCTAGGGCTAGGGTTAGGGTTACACAATTATAGCGGGATAATGTTTCTGGACATGCATCTGTTACAGAAATGGGAATGTATGCATGATGTACGCATTGTCATCACACCAAAAAAGCAGGAAATGTAAAACAGTCTGTGTCTAGGGTTATTATGAACTAGGTGAAAGTGACTTGTTTTTTGCTTGATAAGTACCACATTCAAAGTCAAGCAATCCTACACAAACACATCTTTAATGCAAGCTGATTTCTTTTACCTTTATTATAAGCACATGTCTTAGGGAGTATGTTAGTGCGTTGAGCTTGATCAGTAGTAAGATCATAACATGTATGTAGGCTATTTCTATCCTAGCAATAACTTGCGTAAAGCTGCCAGAAGTGTCACTCCCCCGACAAGTCCTTTTGAACATCATCATCAATGCTTTGTTGTTCAGCGTTTGAAACTCGACCAATACCTGGTTTCAATTTGGTTTGGGTGAACAACAGAAAAAAGTGCTTCCTGGAATGGCTGCTTATTGACAAAAAAAAAAAAAACAAGCACAAAACCTTTTTCCCCACAGGGTATAGCCAAACCTTTACCAACAAGCCAACTTGGATGGCATATACAATGAGGTCAAAAAAGTCTGAGACCAGTAGTGAAAATGCTTCTATTTTGCATTCTTTTCTAATTAAAAAAAAAAAAAGGTTTCATTACAAATTATATTATTGACAAAAACTTGAGTGAGTTTTAAAAACTGAGTTTCTTAGTATTTTTTGTGTTCAAGATATTGAACATTTACTTTCTGTTTTAAATATTTCAGAATTCTAAAGCCTTCTGTTTATTTACAATTTTAAATAAAAATATTTATATAAAGATATTTATCATATATATATATATATATATATATATATACACACACACACATATGTAGATACAATTTATGAGCATAAAAATGTCCATAAATAAAGTTAAAAGGCTTAAAGTGTAATGTATCTCTGGATGAGATGCAGCACTAATGCAGTAGTGAGTGATAAGTAGAAAGGATTCTACATATTCCATCTTATCTAAATGAAAGGCCTGTGTGTGCATTTTTATGACCCTTGTGTTTGACATCATCCTCTCCTCTCCGTAGCTATGAATAAAGACGAGTGGGACCCTGAGTTCCTGAAAGCCATCCCCATCATGAAGACCCGCAGCGGCATGCAGTTCTCCTGCGCCTCACCGAGCCACAGCAGCCCGGAGAACGTGTGTGAGGTGTGGGTGTGTAATAGTGATGGCTATGTAGGCCAAGTGTGCGTGTTGAGCATCAGGGCTGAGCCCACGGTGGAGGCCTGTATCGCCGTCTGCTCTGCACGGATCATCTGCATCGCAGCTGTGCCGGGACTCAAGAGCAGGTCCGGTTGCATATAACTCCTAGCATGCACTGCATATTTAGTTAGAATCTAGTTAGAGTCTAGTGCTTAGAGTGTACCAAAAAATTTGTTTGTAAATGACAAAGTTGAAATTTTCGGCACACTAAATAAAGGTGATGTGCTGTGCACGTGAATATATTAAAACTACATGCAATACAAATGTTGTATAAGTTGTGTATCTCTTCTAAGCAGCCATTATGTTGCACTGAAAATAAGTGTTAGCGTTAATGAATAACCATAGCATAACAAATTAACCATTTCCAAATGATAGCATCAATAATAAAAGAGCTGTGCATGTGGTATCAGATTTTTCTAATACGGAGACTAGCATTGGGAAAGTACCACTTAAGTCTAGTTTTAAAGTATCTGAAATTTACTTGAGTTTTTCTTTCACCTAATACTTTTGACTTTTACTACATTTCATTTGAAAAATCTCTACTTTCTACTCACGACATTGCTCTATAATATTGTTTGTAAAGTCATAAGGTGAATTTTTAGCCTCAGATAGCTCCAACAAGTCGATCTAAATTCCTACCAAATTAAAACTTTAACAAAGATGACAGTACGAATGAGACCTAATACCATCACTGTAATCTAACTGCTTCTATGTACACTTTGTATTCATCAAAGCAGTTTGTATTGTGACAGCTATGTATTAGCATTCAGGTAGTTATTATCCTGGTAGCTAACACTTGAGAGATTAGGAGTAAAGCTCTTAGTTAGCCTTAGCTAATGCTTTCCCACATTATTTGGTTCCTTGGTGAAAGTGACACTAATTTATCATCCGTAACTAAAATCGGTGTGTGATTTAAGGCAGTCATCTTTTTCTTTTGTGAATCTTTCTTGTACTTTTTGTATTAGCATTCAGGTAGTTATTATCATGCTAGCTACCATTTGAGATATTCAGACTGAAGCTGGTAGGTAGTTTTAGCTAATGGTTTCCCACATTCCTTAGTTTCTTGGTGAAAGTGGCACTAATTTACCATCAGTTACTAAAATCAGTGTGTGATCTGAGGCAAACATCTTTTTCTTTTGTGAATCTTTCTTGTTTAACATATGGGTTTACAGTTGACCCACTTTTACAGTGATTTATTTTTAAAGAAGATGTAAACAAACCAATAAAATATTAATGAGCTTAATCCTGCTTACTACAGGACCCTTCTGCCACTGAGATCTCAGTTTTGTTTGGCTCATACCTTGTAGAAATAAATTAATGAATAAACAGGGCCAGTATATGTTGTGTGTTGTATGATAATTTACACTGTTTCTTTTCTCCCCTCAGGGAGCGCGTGGAATCAAGGCACTCTGCCCCTGCGGCGCCGTCCGAGTCCGAGTCACCGCCGGCTCCTTCTGTGCAACCTCAGCTCCACATCTCCATCTCTCGTTCCTCTCCGGAGCTCAGCGATCCTCCTGCTCCCACAGCACCTGAGCTAGGGCCCTTTGAAAGCGACGACTCGGATGATGAAGACTCACCGAGCCCCTCGTCCACGCTGCAGAGCCAAGCATCACATTCCACCATCTCGTCCAGCTATGGCAGTGAGTCATTCTCATTCACACAATTCACATGTACAACTGCACTGCCATGTCAGGAAAATGAGCTGTGTCTCAAATCAAAAACTCTGACCTTACATTCAAAGAATTTACCAGTGTTGAAAATCCAGAACACTGATACGCAGACATTTCAGTAGGTTTGAAAGCTACATGAGAGGTTTTTAAAATTCAAACGCTAACTGTAATAGGAAAACCACTTAGTGTTAGTACTCAGTAATGGTCTAGAATAGTATATAAGTATATGATTTGAGGCACAACACTAGTTTGTTTAGTGGAGGTCAGTGAACTGGGAAATCTATCCATTTTTATTGCTGAGCTACGCTAGTGTTTCAGGATAGTTCAAAATAGTGTGATTGGATAAAAGACTAAAATGTACCCTATTAACATGGACCCTATTCATTAAAGAGTGGCTTGTCTGAATTGCCGTTGATATTTCTAATATTAACTGGTAAAATAAATGAATGAAACAAAAGAGGAGATTGAGTTTGTCTCATGACCCCATTTGTAAATCAAGCAACCCTACGTGGGGTCGCGACCCCACACCTAGTTTAGATACAACTCCTGGCCTAGATACATTGCATACATAAATTTGCAAGGATCGGTTGATTTTGAGCTTTGTTTGTTTTGCAGAAAGCTTTAGCTAGAAAGTTTTAACTAAGACAGCTAGATGTGGTTCATGTCTTCTTCTCATGCCTGTGTCCAGGCCAGTAGTTACAGTTAACATTAAAATGTATGTGTCCTGCTCTCTGGATGGGAAGGATAGAATTATGTCTCCCCTGTTAATCAGAGACACTAACCAATTGTGCGGTTCTGTGAGTTCATTCATATGGAATAGGGCAACTAGCACTTTCGAGTGTTCCTTCCAGAGAGCTAGCTGGTGAGTGGAATTTGCCAAATGACCAAATTGGGGGAAAATTGGGTAAACAGTAACTCTGAGATGTCTGAGCTTGAAATACGTTCCCAGGTTTCTGTACAAATCAACATTACTGTTCATTATGTGACTCTCACATTACTGAGATGTGCCATACCTCTAGCTTCTTTAAAGTTATCTGTGGTTCTGTAGCTGCCTAGAAAGAACCAGAATTACAGTGCAGCCTAGGAGACGTCACATACCAGCATGGTTTAAGCTTCCTCACATTTGTGCAGCCTATTTTCCTGTAGTTCGTTTACACTTACCTAAATTCAAATGGTTGCCAGAGAGTCCGAGAGATATACTGGACAGCCTTTAAGACTCTGGTGTAAAAGGGTCATGCTGCTGCCTCAGTTATTTATGTTTAGTCGGGGGGAATGAGTTCAGCTGTTCTGCCTAGCAGACACAAATATAACTGCATTGAGCTAACAACATTAGCTTTGGTGGTCTTGCCCTGTGATTAAACATACAGTGGATATAAAAAGTCTACACAGCCCTGTTAAAATTGCAGGTTTTTGTGATGTACAAGAACTAAACCAAGGTATATTACTTATGCAACCCAGTTTTTTTTTTCTTTTTCTTTCCTAAAATGTTTCTATTTGTTTTTCACTTAAATTTTGTTGGTTACTATAAGATGGAAAAAGATCACAAAAAACTGTCATTTTAACAGGGGTGTGTAGCCTTCTTATATCCACTGTATATTTATCAGCTGCTCTAAATTACTTTATTTTTAGACCTACTTGTAACAGTATTTCCCAGTTCTACTCCTGGGCTTCAATTACAATGTCAAGAGTCAGTGATTGTTATGATAAGGTGATAATTGTGAGAGTTGTTTGTGCATTTTAGGCAGCTATAATAACTTTTAAGAACAATCTTTACTTTTAGACTTTGAATCCTCTGTACATCTTGCTCTGGCTCTAGCCAGTAATTGTAATTTTTTTTTTCCATAAAAGTTACCATGGCAGTGTTTTCCATGGGGAAACACCCACACACAGGCATAGATGTAATGTGCTGCTAATGTAATTAGCAAATGGCTTAATTAACTTCAATTTCTTATGACTGTGTGACTGTAGTGGCTCAAGTGTGGCTTGGTGTTTAGGTTTTTTTCCACATTACGTATCTATAACTCTAACAGAAGCCATGTAAAGTGTGTATTTCTTTGCTACTTTTTTAGATGATGAGGCTGCAGGCTGTAAGGACATGGCCCCTGAGACTACCAGTTCAGAGGAGGAGCAGGAGTTCTCCAGTGGGTTTGGGCCACAGCGACTGAGCGTCGACAGCCCAATGGACGGCCGTGCCATGCGCAGGTCCAGCCGAGGCTCCTTCACCCGGGCCAGCCTGGAGGACCTGCTGAGCATCGACCCGGAGGCCCACCAGAGCTCAGTGTGGCTGGGCACTGAGGACGGCTGGTGGGTGGCTGCTTGCTGCATTGGTTAATAGATTATCTTTAAGAACACTCCTTAAAACTGTAGTATTTTATTCATTTGAATCAAACTCTTGGTGAATTTTCTGTGGCTAGATGATTTCTTCGTTTTTCTGATCCACTTAAGTTTATGCAGGCTGAAACCAGACCAAGTAGGAATTGCCAGTTCCCACCCACCAGCTAGTTCTCCCCATCATACAGTGGCTACCAACCAGGAGGGTGAAGGCTAACGCATGCTTCCCCCGAGACACACAAAGCTAGCCAAATGCATCTTTTCAAATTGCTTTTCATGCTGCATCACAGGGCAGCATAACACACTCAGAGGAAAGCGCTGTCTGTCCTCTTCCGCATACATGAGCTCACAGATGCCTACAATGACTGTACTTGAAAAGGAAGAGAGCGCATGCCATCCTGCCCACCCAGAGAGCATTGTTCCCTTGGCTTCTGGGCACAGATGGCTATCAGGAGTTCTGTTGCACTACTTAGGACCCCATTGTACGCTCTTAAAAAAAAAAAAAAACATTCTAGTAGAAGTTCTTTAGAGCAGTGTCATGAAGGAATCCTTTGTGGTTACCTAAACAACATTTCAGTCTATGATTCTTTAACCTTTTTTATTTATTTATTCATTTATTTGCTATTGCCACATTTCCCACAACAAGGAATAATCAATGATTCACTCAATAAAAGGTTCTTTAAGAAATATGGTTCTACTATGGCATCATTCTGGCACCATTATTTTTAATAGTGTGTAGTTGGCATGGTGGGTGTCTGTCTTACCACCTTATCACCAATACCTTAGACTGTACAAAAAGTCCTCTTTTTTTCCGTTCTCACCTTAAATGACTCTGGCTTGCCCTTGTTCAACCCTCCCAACATCTTCCACACCTTGCAACTCGTTGCATCTTGTATGGGCCTGTTGCTCCGTGCTTCTTAATCACAGTTCTTTAGAGCTCCCTTTTATTTTCACTCTTCATGCCGTCACCTGATCTCTCAGGAAATGCTATGCTCTTAGCCTTAAAGTCACCTTAAACTATATAGAACTTGTTTTCTATAATTAAACCCTTAGGCGGAATTCACCTGCAGCAGTTTTCCAGTTTTTTTCTTTTAATATTAATGCATTCATTCTAATATGGTAATACATTTTAAAAGTCTAATATAATATAAGTAATACAAATAAAAGTCTCCATACACAGGGGACTGTGTTTGCCAGCACCACGTCAGTTGTGCCTTCGTCAGTGGATGTCCGTGAACGTCCACTTCTCGGCTGGTCCGCAACACTTCCAGTCTTTTTGAATTTGGTAATAAGTTTGGCAACAGTGTCGTGTGTGATGTGCTCACCATGTTTCCTGTTAAAGTCCATCGCAACCTTGTGACAGCTTCCCGATCCAGCCATGAGAATGATTTCAATACGTTCTTCTTTTGTCAAAGGCATTCTTAAAGGCTATCTGAAAAAATATATATAATATAAACTATGTATGAAAATTTTGGAAGACATTTTGCTAAAAAGTATAAATTTCCCTTATGTATGGAGACTTTTGGGACACCCTATATAATAAAAACTTAATAATAAACAGATTTTTAAAAAAAACATATTTAAAAAAGAAAACATTTATATGGTGATAGGGTGTAAGGAAATGCTTATTTAACATTTTACTTAATAAGGAGTCACCAGTGTTAGTGCTTTCTAATAATCTATAAGCTTTCCACCACTAGAAAGTCTTCAGGACAGTGATTTGTGCTTTCCGGTTTATCAGTAACATGAAAGTTGCATTTCTTTTTTTTTTTTTGTCTTTTTTTTCTTAACTTTGTAGAATGCAATACCACACACACAGCCGTTTTATTACTAATAGAAACTAGAAATGTTATCAAATGGGTTTAGTTTGTCACTGTGTGCTTCTCTTCCACTGCGTGTCTCTCTTTGTCTGTCTCTCTCTCTCTCTCTCCATTCTCAAGTAAAGGAGCTCATGCGTTATCAATTTTACAACCATGATGTGGAAAACATCAGGACTGTTAACATCTACTTTTGTGTTTCCTGTGTTTCCAGTATCCATGTTTACCAGTCGTCAGACAACATCAGGAACAGGAAGAACAGCATGAAGATGCAGCACTCAGCCTCCATCTTGTGCATCCAGTAAGTAAACCACACTGTTATCTCACTGGCTGTTGTTTCTGCCCTTTAGCAGCTAAACTGAAATTAAGTATTATATACTTAATTTTCTCTGTCTGTTTTGGATAGGTATCTCGACAACAAAGTCTTTGTGTCCCTTGCTAATGGCGAAGTGATTGTTTATCAAAGGGAAGCAGGTAAGTTCTGTTGACGCATTATTACATACTAATAATATTACTGCACACACATTATTCATTCAGAGTACAAGGGTCTACTAGCAAGACCAAAGTTATTACTTTCCCATGCATCAAAAATAACCCAGAAGTGTATTATTCAAGAATACCTCATTTAAAAATTGAGGCAAATTTGTTTTCAGCAAAACTATTCAAAATGCAAAACTAAATGCTGTGGAATGATTTGATTTTGTGAGTGTATTCTGTACCAGGGTGTTCTGACCTGATATGTCATGCCATCACGTACATAAGGAGATAGGTAGTGGTACACATTGTCATGTGAAGACCCTTTTATCATACAACGAGCTCAGCCTCTCTGAATATGTTATTGCATAAAAGACCTAAAAACTTATTATGTATTGGGTAAGCTTTCACACATTTAGTTAGACAGGAAGAGAGACAAGTTACGTGACAAGGCTGAAAAATGAACTCCGAATACACTTCCGTATTTCTCCATCTGAAGATTATTCTGCAGAATTCATTTACTGTGAAGATCCTGTCTCCAGATTTATCCTTCCACCCTTTGCACCTGATTGAAATGGTGTTCTGGTGACCAAGACAAAAATACATACATTCACAGAGTTACCCTTAATATGATAATTTCTGACTTCAAAGAAGAGTCATTTTCTGTTACTAGTGTACTTTACAGAAAACCTAAGGGTTGGATTTGGGCATGAGTCAAGGACAGTGATGTCTACATGTACTGGGGGTGGGGCTTATTCATGTATGTGCTGTCAAGACACATCTTTGCTCTGGTCTATCTGACACAAACATGCTCATAAATTCTCTTTTTGCGGCCAGGTTTACAGGTGTACATTTTTAAATCCTGTTTCTACCACAGTAGTGAAAAACCTCAAAGTTCAACTGATGTATTTGTCTTAATACATAACTTGCATACAAAGTGCTGAACATGCAGTGATGTTTTCCGAAATCCCTAATGCTGTTTTTTATCGGGATTTTTTGTTTTGTTTTGTTTTGCTTATATGAATACGGTGTACAGAAGCTGGAAGTAGTATGCTATAACATTGAATGTCATGTAAAACTCCTTCACATACATTTAATATTGAAAAAGTTGAGCACCAAACAACAAAAATGAATACACTCTTCTAGTTCTTTATTTATTGTGGAGTTCAGGCTTTTCAATTCACACTGACAGCAAATTAACCCTCAGTTATTTATTGAAGAGTGGAGCATGAGGCAAAACGTGTTTAAATACAGAGGCATGACAACTGAAAAATATTTGCTGGAGTTGTTCTTTTAACAGAATAAAACAGTTCTCTGTTAAAGCACATTTAACTGTGACACCATGTTCCAGGTGGCAACTGTAACTCCGCTTTGCATCATATCACTTTGTTGTTGATTATTTTCCTATGACAGCATGTCATTTTTTTTATTCCTTACGTGCCTGTGTGAAAAACTCTAAATTCACATTTTTCCATTTAAAACAAACACTTTCACAGTGCTTAAGTTAAAAAAAAAAAACACTAATGCAGTTCGCCTTATGTACGAGTCCAGTGAGTGATGTCAGAAAATAAGCTTAACAGCTTTAAACCAATCACGTCAGATATGCATTAGAGGACAGTGTGGTACTTTCAGTCACAGAATTGCTAGATAGACGTAGCTAATATTATTGAACCAAATAGGATAAAAAAAAAAAATTCCTGGCTAGTTATTTAGATGGCAGATGGACATGGGTGTGTTTCCAAAATTCATATTAATATCATAAATAGTTTATTCTTCTACAGAGATTAATTTAGTGGTTCAGATGTCATGTTCAGGGGTACTAAGGGATTACACTACTGATGACATGTTTAGTCATGTAATCTGTAGTCAATACAAAATACATTTCCTAATCTAATGTAATCTACACAACACTGAATATAAATTTGACAAATGATTCAATTGAAAAGGAAAAAAAAAAAACTTAGTCCAGTAATGCACTCACTTTTTTTTGCACCTGATTATATTTTTTTTGTGAAACTAGTTTCTCTCTCTTTCTCTACCTCTTGTTTTCTCTCTCACAGGGAGTTTCTGGGATCCTCAGAGCTCTCAGACGTTGTGTTTGGGTTCCCCGAGCGGTCCCGTCACTAAGATGGTCCCAGTGGCGGGGAAGCTGTGGTGCGGTTGTCAGAACCGGATTCTCATCATCAACACCAGCACTTTAACACAAGAGGTGTGTGAGTGTGAGGGACCACACCATAGCGCCCCCTGTCTGCTGATAGAAGTGTTTTGAAATTGTTTTCATTTTGTCTGATTTATTGCATCAGTTCGAAATTATTGTTAATCTGTCTGTCATTGGGAGACCAGTAAGGGCATAATTGTTTTCTGCTTTCTGAAAGGGACGGCTTTCTTCCCTACTCTGTCGAATAGATTGACACTAACCAATTGGATGGTATCTGTTAGCTGATGTATACAGGAATATTACAGGAATTAGTGTCTCATCCAAGTGTGTTTAGCGTTCAAGAAGATGAGTTGAATTCATGTGTGTGAGCTGGTAACTGTCGTGCTAGCAGGTGTGAAGTGGATATGATTGAATTACGGAAGACAATTATGTAACAAAAAATTGTTAAAGTGGTCCTATTCTTCCATGTATAATTGGTTTAAGTTTTGTTTTACATTAAATATTTAATGATTAGCCCAAAGCAGTGTACATACAAACTGAATGTGTTTATGCTGTCCTGAATAGTTGCTGTTTTGAATGATGACATCAGATCCTAAAACAGTGTGTACTGAAGCATGCTGTATGTTTTAAGCTATAATCTGGTTTCAGGTCTGCCCTTTTACATGTGAACATGACCATGTGTTTATTTATGTGTATATGTATGTGTGTGTGTGTGCGTGTGCGTGCATGTGTGTGTATGTATATATATATATATGCAGCACTCGTTTGCAGTGGGCCAGGACAGCGGGCGGTGTGTGACCTGCATGGTGAGCTATGGTCAGGGTGTGTGGGTGGCTCTGCAAGGCAGCGCACAGGTCCGTCTGTACCACTCCACCAGCTATGAGAGCATCGCTGAGGTGGACGTGGCACCTGCTGTTCACAAGATGCTCGCAGGTACAAAAAGAATTATCATAGGTTTATATTAATGTTCTGATACAATATCGTTTCTGTAGTAACGGCTAATTCACATGGACTTGTATGGTGGATGCTCCACATAATCTAATTGTAATAATTAAAAACAGACTAGAAAACGTGCTCTTATTTAACAAAGAGAAACGTGTAATCATTAACATGGATAGGTTTTCTGTAAGGAGTCTCCAGTGTCATTGCTTTGTAAAAGTCAGAGGTGAAAGTGTTTTGTCATAAAACACTTAATATTGTATTATTGATTGTATCCCATCTCTCTCTTTCCCTCTCTCTCTCTCTCTCTCTCTCTCTCTCAGGCTCAGATGCCATTATCCGCCAGCACAAGGCTGCATGTCTGAGGATCACAGCTCTCCTGGCCTGTAGAGACGTGTTGTGGATTGGGACGAGTGCCGGGGTAGTGCTCACTCTGCCAGTCCCACCTGTGACCTCCAACGTAGGGACAGGACCTTTGAGGACTCCACTCGTGCCCACTGGCTCTGCCCATGGCCACACTGGCCACGTCCGCTTCCTCACCTCCATTGAGCTGCCTGAGGGCTTTGATGTCCACTTTCCCTCCCAGACGGAGTCAGGTGTGTTCAAAAATTAATGTCATGTAGCATAAAGTGAATTAAAGTCAGCCACTATTTTATTCTTTGGTTCACATTCAGGACATCTGATTTTAAGACCTAGTCATTAAAATAAAAGAGCCTTTATATAATTTGTTATATATACACACATGTATATAATATTTAACAGTGGTTTACTTCTGCATATGAAAAACAAATAGAGCACAAAATGTGATTTTAAAATAACTTCAGGTTTAAAAATTTCCCCACTCACAGCACTATTTTTAAACTTTAACACCATTATTTTAACCCTGACATAACACTGTTACGTCAAACTGCAATGCTGATATTTTGAACTGTAACACTGGTATTATAAACTGGAACACCACTATTTTAAAACTTTAATAATGTTATTTAAAATTTGAAACTGTAATGCTGATTTTGTTTTAACTGTAATACTATTATTTTGTACTGTAACACTTAAGTTTTAAACTGTAACACCATTTCAAAGTGTAACACCACCATTTTAAACTTGAACACTGCCATTTGTAGCTGCAACACTGTTATTATAAACATAACAGTGCAATTATAAACTGTAACAGTGCAGTTCTAAACTGTAATATGCTATTTTAAGTGTTAACACTCTATTTCAACTGTAACACTGTTACTGTAATATGTAACACCGTCATTTCAAACTGTAACACTGCCATTTTAATCATAACACCACCATTTTAAACGGTAATACCACTATTTTAAACCATAACACCACCTTTTTAAACCGTAATACCACCATTTTCAACTGTAATACCGCCATTTTAAACTGTAATACCACCATTTTAAACTGTAATACCACCATTTTAAACCGTAATACCGCCATTTTAAACCGTAATACCACCATTTTAAACTATAACACCACCATTTTAAACTGTAATACCGCCATTTTAAACCATAACACCGCCATTTTAAACCGTAATACTGCCATTTTAAACGGTAACGCCACCATTTTAAACAGTAACACCACTATTTTAAACAGGGACACCACTATTTTAAACAGGGACACCACTATTTTAAACTGTACAATCGCTATTTTAATCTGTAACACCACTATATTAACTGTAACGTCCCATTTTTTACTGCAGCACCACTATTTTAAACCGTAATATGGCTATTTTAATTGTGTTATTGCAAACTTAAACAGTACCATTGCAATTTTGAACTGTAATACTGCTATTTTAAACTGTAACATTGCTATTAAAAGCATTCATCAAATAATAATAATAATAATAATAATAATAATAATGATGATGATGGTTTTCAGTGTACAAAAATGTGACATAAATAAACAAATGATAATAGAGTAGAAAATCATTCACATTGTTTAATAAAAAGCAAAACTCCCTGATAATTTATTAGAATGAATGACTGTTGGTTGCTCTATGTTACAGCAGTCATTTTTTCCTCATCATTTTTTAAAATGAATACTGAATTTTACTCAGTATTGTTTTTCAAGTTAATACCTACCTAGGTAGTATCTACTGATTATTTAATGCTTTTTTTTTGCCAATTCCATTTCCTGATCTAACCCTGTCTCTGTGTTGTGTGTCTCAGAGCTGAGTACTGACGGAGGAGTGCAGCAGCGCCGATCCTCCACCCTCCTCACAGGTAAATCCACTCTGCTGGTGATCAGCGGTGGAGATGGCTACGAGGACTTCAGGCTGAGCAGCAGCAGTGAGACAGTGGGACGAGACGACAGCACCAACCACCTGCTGCTGTGGCGCGTGTGAGAGGCTCCACCCACTCCATATCTGGCCCCCATGCCGTGAAATCAGGCTCCACCCCCTTTCTGGCAGCGTGCTGCTCAAGCCTCTGAACCCTGCTATCTCTGTGCATGAGCATGACAGAAACTGAAAGGGTCGTTTCTAACATTTTCTTTGTTTCGTTGTGTAATCAGTCGTCGAGTTGTACTGTCTGTGTCCCACATGGTGTAAGAAGTGAATCTCGCGCTGCTTGTGGTGTTTCCTAGTGGGATATATACGTATAGTGTGACACCAGTCTGCAGAGAAGAGATGACCTGGAGGACTCGTCACAGAACGGAAAAAATCACTGGATGGAGAATGAAGGAGAAAAAGAGCATGATGTGTGAAGCAACTGCAGTGTGGAAAAGGGCTCAAAGCTGATATTATGTTCCTAATCAGAGAGTATAACTGAAGGAAGAATAGAGCAGAGAGAATCTTACAGATCTACAGACGGTGAGATGAAAGAAATAGACTCAGGTCTATTGGGATGATTGTTTGGACACTAAAGATGACTAGATATCTCGGAGTGTTTTCTGTCCTGCCCCTCTTTAGAGAACGATGGATGATGGACTCGTTTACACACAGCGTGATCAACTACTGCTCCGTCACACTGTGATCACGTTCATGAACAGCAAGGTTTTGTCTCGAGCTCCACGATCGAGAGCAATACGAGAGTTTGTCTGTACCTAACCAATGTGCAATATAAGGCTAGGGTATCTACTTAAGACTATAGTATATATACACACACTCTCACACACACACCAACTAAAGCCACACACTTACCCCACCTTACCCCTTTTCCACCTCCACAGTGCAGTTGGTTCAGGGATTTTAAGAAATGGCCTGAATTTCCACAGTTTAAGACATGAAGCTGTACGTAAATTAAAATAACATAAAAAAAGACAGACAGACGATGCGTATGTACTTCTGAGTCAAAACCATCCAAACCCTTTGGCTAGTATAGACAACAATTACATGCAAAAACGAAACATACATATGTTTATTGTCTTTTGCATTAGTATGAGTATGGGGTTAAATATATCAACCATACACAAAAAAGGGTTCCTTAAGGGTTCTTTACATGGTTCTGAGTTTCTAAAGGGCTTCTATTTTGAACACTTTTCTAAAAGAAAAGCTCTGTTGTAGGGTTATGCTTCTCAAGATGGACAAACTTTGTGTTCAATGGGGCTTTTTTTCTTTAAGCATTTAGTTTTATTTAAATGTTTATTTCTTGCTCAGACCATTGATTGATTAATTGTGGCAAAATCTGTTTTTGTTATTTTTTCAACAGTAATTTTCTTATAGGTTTAAATCTAGAATTCAGAGATCTTTAAGAGCTCCTTAAGAATCAGAGAGGCTTTCATGTAGAACCCCTAAAAACGTTCCCATCCAAAGAACTCTTGATGAACCTGTTTTTTTTTTCGGAGTGTGCACCATCATCTTCTTGTGATCATGTAAATAGCTTGAGTTACTCAAGTTGTTGCCATGATGATAAAGTGGCTCTGCCCCCAAGCCCCTGCTTCTTGGTTCCAGACTAGCAGCATTTTGTTGATTCTGCCAGCTGAGAACCAACTCTTTTGCGGTGGAAATACACAGAATGGTTAGAGATTAGGATCTAGCACTGCGTTGGTGGAAACAGGCTACCTTTAAGAGCGTTCTAATCCTTATCAACATAACGCCACAGTCACAGCCCACTTCTTTACACATCATCACACTATTCTTTCTGTTGTCCAGTTATTGTTTTTGTGTCTTTTTTTTTTTTTTTCTTTTAAGTATGGAGTCCAGTAGGTCATATAAAGGAGTAGCCAATATGGCTGTTGTGGTGAAATTGTGTACAGTATTTATGTTTTTGATTTTACAGCACTTAATTTATAAAGACTTCTCTTCTGTTACCTAAAAAAGGTGAAGCTGTATGGCTCATTCATGCTACTTTCCGCTTCCGTCCAACCCGTGCCACTACACACGTCACACATATCATCGTAATCAGGGGTCAGCGATTGAGCAAAAAAATATATCAAGCACATTTTCCTAACAGACAATACGTATCACAATATTTAGGTTTGAATGACAGCAAACTGATGGTACCACATATTTAAAAGAAAGAAAAACGAAAAAAGGAAGAACTAAACACTAAAAAGTGTTGAGTTTGTTGAAGGCACTTACGTAGTTTTAACACTATTGTTTACATCACGCATTCCTTAACACCAGCATTAAGCATTGTTTTTGGTAGTTTAGCTGAAGAAGGATCAAGTGTATTTGTTGCTTTTGCGTGTTCTGCGTCATCAGCCTAGTAAGCACTCACACAAGGAGTCCCAGAGGTAATAGTGCAGTCATGTTATAGCAGAAATCAGGAAAAAAAAAAAGAGTGGCACTGTGTGTGCCTGGCTGAGAAATTCAGTAAAATGTATGTACTGTAAATACCTCTATGATGTACTAGATGCTCTGAAAGATGAGGTGCAGAAGGCTGGCACTTTGCACTCAGTAGTTAGAGCCTGCTTTACATAGCAGTAGGGGAGTGGAGAAATCAGAGGCAAATGGTGCAAATGAATGAAAATGAATGCAAATTAGTTGGAAGGTTTTAAGCATTTTGGGGTTTATGGTCAGTAGGTGTTCCTGTGGTCTTGTCAAGTACATAGTATGAGATTTAAGACTTCATAATATCTAAAAATAAAGCAAGGCAAATAAGGCTCACTTCTCTCATTTTAATGCATGGAATTTAAAAAAATGTTATTTAGCTACAAGAAAAATGTAGAATTGTTGATATGAGTGTTGTCCAGTGTGAGCAGTTTGTAACAGTAAGTTTTCCACCACAGGAAAGTCTTCAGGAAAGAGTACATTGCGCTTTCTATTTTTTCTGTAATGTGACAAGCTGAAGGTTTTTGTCTTATTAGCTTCGAGAGAGCTTAAAAAAAAAAAAAAAGGCTGCTGAGGGAACGATTATTTATAGCCGTTGTAACATAAGTGATCATGAGAGAACTTGTCTTGCGGATGTTTCACAAAATTTAAAATAACTAAACGGTTAGAAAGCATGACATGGCGTTCAGTTAAAAAATTTGGCAAATTGCTGTGGTGTAAGAGGAATAAACACACTTCGGGACAGGTTGGTACAGGATAAATAGTATGTTTTGTGTCAGGCTGGGAGGGATTATTTTCCTGTAACAGCGCACTCCACCTTGTCACAGTGTTTTATTCCTTAAAAATCGATCTTTATCTGCTCAACCTTTATAAACAATACTGAAACTGTATTGACTGCTGATCTTTTCAGTAACTGCCTATTATTTCTGAGACACAGAGTGGTGCATTACAGGCTGAAAGTGTAGAGAAAAGGTTCAGAAACAGTTTACAATAAGGACAATTTGTCAACAACACAACATTTGTCGACATTTAGTCAAGGTGTACAGTACTATATGGAAAATCTCTTGAGTATTGGATCGAGCTCTTGTGGGAGTAACATGAATGTTTAGTGCGCCCCATGAGTCACTTTAGAAGAACTTAGGAACCCGTGGAATGTCATAGCTCCAATAATTATTGAAACTTCAGGAAAGTCCTTGAATTTAAAGATAAAGAAAGAAATCCTTGTCTTTAAAGATAAAGAAAGAGATCAGAACCAAATGAAGAGTATATTAGATGTACACTGTTGCTACAGACATTTTTGTTCTGTTATTAAACATATTGTCTTGTATCACTTAGAAAAAACTAATGTTTAGTTGTTGTGCTGCCTTTTTTTTTTTTTTTTTTATGTGATCCGTGTGTGGTGGCCTGGGAAAACCCTTTGCATGGTGACATTTTCACATTTTCTTCTGTATGTAGTTTTGAAAGTGTTCCTGAGCTGAAATTTGTTTCTCTTTTGCATATATCTCAAGCAGAAGTAAAGTTACAGTATTTTAAACATTTTATTCCAGCAGTGACAGACATTTTGACAGCCGTTATCTGATTACAAGCTAAAATGATTAGGCTTATGTCTATTTCACTGCGGTGTAAAACTATCCAACAACTTTATCGAATAATGACATTCACTGTTTGAGGAAATCACACTTAGCTAGCAAGGTTTTTAGACATCTTTAAACAGACTAACTGTTTTTACCACTGTGTCTCCATACCCAATATGATCTTTGCAGGAAGATAGCCAGGACAAGATTAAAATTATTTCCATGTCGTTTTGGTGAAATATATTAATAGGTTCTTAAACTTAGGGTAGAGCTGTCAAACTATATTGTTGAAAAAAAAAAAAAGCAATTCTCCCCAACATGCCAAAGCAATATCTGAGGAGTTTTCCCAGACCACCACACACACACACACACACACAAAACACATACGTATGTATAAGAATCCAGAGAAATATTGCCATTAGTTGTATCAACAAATCAACATGTATTCCTGTGGAACATAATAACTTGCCCAAAATTTACCACAGAAGCGTCACTTTTCTCACATGTCCTTTCAGACATCGTCTGTATTTTATTGTTATGCATTTTAAACTCAGACTTCGGTTTCGGTTTGGTTTCGGCAGGAGATGATAGGAAAGAGCGAGCACTCTTTTCCCACAGGATATAACAAGCAGCACAAACTATATATAATTTTTTCCAACAGTTGACAGACAGCAATATGTGACAAAAGGGTTTGACTAAAAGTGATGGTCTCTGTATATGCCTGTATATATAAACTTTGAACTTTAGCTTGCATCAATGGTCACATCTGGGAAAAACCTCATTCTGAATGATCTGACTGCCACACACCACACAGACAGAGGTACCGTCTCATTATCTCAGCTTGAACGGAGTGCCAGTTGGCTGTTTATTTAGCAAACAATTTCTCTGTAAGAACACGTGTGTGTTTTAGTCATGCGGGTTTGCGCACATTGTTATCCATGCTGGTTATCTGCGTGTAATCTTTGGGCATGGCTGAATGCTATGGGTTTGTGTGTGTGTTTGTGTGTTCACTACAGACAGCCATTCTCATCCCACTTTCATTAATATAAATCTCATTTCAACACACACACATGCACACATTAAATCGGTCACTTTGTTCATTCCCATCACAATATTTGCTATTATGATGATGTTCATTTTCGTTCCTTGTAGAACATTTGAACTGCCGTGAACACATTGGTGAGATTTGAATTTCTTGAGTGTTTTGCACATCCTGATTTCGCTGAGTGAAAAATATGATCAGCCAATCTGGAACACAATGATGTAACATCGCAACTAGACTTTCTTTTCTTGATTCCTTCAGCTTGATGTAGTGTTTATCACTTAAAGCTGTTTTAAATGACACAATATAATGCATTACAAAACGTAAGCTAAGGGCTTCATTTACTTAAATGATTGAATTAGATAGTGTACTATGCTTAGTACAGCAGTGCCTGCTAACAAGTTAGCTCTAGGGATGCATCAGTACCATTCAGAGGGAGTACGAGAACTAGTACATGTTGTTTGGTACTCATTGATACCCATACTGATGCAGAAATGAGGAACCTACTTAGCATTAAGCGATCGGGGGCAACATGGAACATTTTATTTAGCTCAGTTTGTTAGTTGCTGCCGTGTGCTGCTAGTAATGAACTCCTGAGTTGTCTGTTTACGGTATTATACCTATTGAACAATATCTTTAAGATCGGTAAAAACAAGCTCATTAATGAGCGTCATCAATTGCGCCTTGACTCACGAACAATGTGTAGACCCATGCAAGCGAGGGCGAAGAAAGCATACGTGTCTCAGTGCTCGCTGAACTGAACTGCTCTTCTCTGCATGTTCTCTTCACTGCTCCATGCTCACAAATATCTTGCACACGTTTTTAATGCCCTCGCTCGCTGATACTGCGCTGCACGCTCAGGACGGCTGCCTTTGCATTAAATATAAAGTTTAAATGCAATCCGATGTTTTATCAGGTTAGTTGTAGTGTAGTACGTTGCTGTAGTTGCTCTTCTTGATATTTTTACAGAGCACAGTTTGCCGTCTGGTTTGCTTTGTTTGCTGTCATTGATAGTCAAAAATGTACACTAGGCTTGCGTCTTACAGTATCATGAATTATTAGTTGCTGGTACCTGAGCATATTTTAACATTACAAGTAAAAGAGCATGGTACTGGATTGATTGAGCCCTGCTTAGCTTAGATAACATTAATGTTACCTCTAAAGCTACCGGAATACCTAGCTAATGTTGCGTCAACAGTAGCCAAGTTTGCTAGCCAGCCAGTGAGCATTAGGTAAACTATGATGATGTGTAAGGAGGTACGGTGGTGCAGTGGGTAGCACTGCCACCTCACAGCAGCAGTGTCCTCGATTCTCGAGCTCTGGTTACTCTCTTCATGGAGTTTTGCGTAATCTCCCCATGTCTTTCTGCTTCTCCAGTTTTCTCCCATCTCCCAAAAACATGCCAGTATGTGGATTGTCTATGCTAAATTGCCCCATGTGTAAAGCTGTGTCTGGGATATATTGCCATCTGATGCCCAGTGTTCCTGGGATGGGCTCCAGGGCCACCATGACCCTTGCCAGGATAAAGCGGTTAATGAAGATGAATGAATGAATTGTATTGTGTAAATAACACTAGCCAAGTTAACCTAGCAAGCTAGCTAACATTAAGTAATCTGTTATCGGTGATGTTATATTATCAAGTTTCCGATTGGCTGAGCCATTTTAACTTAACCTCTTAAATACCCAGGTGCCATCGGTCTTGTAACTACACACATTTTGCTATTAGTTTCACTGTAGTTACTGAAGAAACCTAGTACTGAATCATATGCTTCAAGATATAGAATTGAATAATATGCTGAGATTTTAAGGAGATAAGCTCCACCCCTATCAAATAGGGATGACTATCACTTTGCAAATACCTGTGTGTGTGTGTGTGTGTTTGTGTGTGTGTGTGAAAGCTGCCAGCTTTTTTTTTTTTTTTTAGATGTTAGTGTTGCAAACGTGTGTTTTGGTGTGTTGTATCTCCACATATGGAAAATCACACACTGTAGGGCTGATGATTTTGTGGCATTTATAAAAATCATTTGCTTTATTTCACACAGTGAACATGTCTAGAGAAGCATATTTTCATATGATAGCACATAAATAAGCAGAAAGTCCATCAGATCTGTAACTCCAGTGTGTTTGTAAGTAGCCTTCCAGCCATTTTTGTGAAGGAAGTCATTGTGTTTATTGTAAATTTGGATATATATTGCCTTTTTTCTGTACATAGTGCTCTCACTGTCTACAATTGTTGATATGAATCTGATGGCATATTTTTATATACTTGTTTAAGTTGTCTGGTTTTTTTTTTTCCTTCAGCATGTCCTCTGTGCTGCCATATTTAAATAACTGTGTCGTATTTTAGAAGAAGAGTCTTGCCTCTCTGCAGCTCCTGTTCCAGTCCTCATGGTTTCTTCACTGCTTTTCCTCTTTATGGTTCTTGTGGGTTTCTTTGCAATTAAAAACAATCACTGGTTGCCAGATCATCCAGTCTTACATGAATCATTTCAGAATTTAAAAATGCATGTGTATTTCTCTTTCAGAGGCAATACAATGCACAGCTCCATACATTATCAACAAATTGAAGCACAGCAGATACATTTAAAGGATTAGGTAATTTAACACACTGCTATTTACAGCTGTTTTGATATAACACAAAGTGATTCAGAAGCCATGCCTCCTTTACTGGGACTGATGCACAGACCAGCATGAAAGGGTGGAAAGAAGGGAGAGAACAAGAAACACAACATGCCAAAGGGCCAAACAGAATCCATTTGATGATGTTTTGGTAACATTGCATTAATGTTCCCTTAACTAACATTATTTATTATTTTAGGGAACATTAGCAAACCATGAACTTCCACATTAATAAACGGTAAGCTGTGTTAGCAAAGTAACAAAGTAATGTACACGTAATTGACATTTTGTTTAAATGTTACAGTTGATTGAGGCCAAAGGTTTAGGCTGAAGACAAACTCAAATTTTCACAACTCCACACATTTCTTGTGTTAAGTCAGGTAGGGTATCTACTTTATTTCCATAAAAGGTCATTTTAAAATAATAACAACTAGACAGATTTATTTCAGATGTTATTTACTATATCAGATTTTCAGTGAGTCAAAATACATACATACATACACACATACATACATACACTTCGTTAGTATTTGGTGGCATTGCCCTTTATTGAATCAAACACTTGGGCTTCTCACAAATACTTTGATGGAATTTTTGAGAGCAGGCGTAGCTGTCAGGTTTGTGAGCCTCTTCGCTCAAACACACTTTTTCAGTTCAGTCCGCACTTTTTTAATGGGATTCAGGTCAGGGCTTTGTGATGGCCACTTCAGTACTTTCACTTTGTTGTCTTTAGGCCATTTTGTTACAACTTAGTGGGGTATGCTTAGGATTATTGTCCTGCTGAAAGACCCAGTTGTGACTGAGTTTTAACTTTCTACCTGATGTCTTGAGGTGTAGCTTCAGTAGTTCTACATAATCCTCCTTCCTATTGATGTCATATATTTTCTGAAGTGCACCAGTCCCTTTTCCGGCAATACACCCCCTCAACATGGTGCTGCCACCCCCATGCTTCACAGTTAGGATAGTGTTCTTTGGTTTAAAAGTTTGGCCAGAACAGTTCAAATTAGTTTTTTCTGATCAGAGAACACTCCTCCAAAAGGCTGGTGATCAACTGCAAACTTCAGTCTGGCTTTTTATTTTTATACCAGTCTTAGAGAAGGGGCTTCTTCTGTCCATTACAACATTTCAGGGTATGACAATATAGGACTCTCTTAACAGTGGATGTAAATACTTTGGTACCAGTTCCTTTGTTGTTGTCTTGGGGTTCAGTTAAACCTTTCAGACTAAAGTTTGTTAATCCCTGGGAGTTAATTTGAGATCTCACATACATAATTTCTGAAGCTCCCACAAATCAGCTTTATTTATAGCACTTTTAAAGATAACAAGCAAGTTTTTTAAATACAGGTGTGGTATAATCAAATTACGTAATTTCAAACTGCAGTGACATATTAGTTATATCTATATCTATCTCTATATATATATATATATATATATATATATATATATATATATCTATATATATATATATATATA
>CM075008.1:21285525-21389094 GCA_037576675.1 Pangasius sanitwongsei
ATATATATATATATGTATATATATATATATATATATATATATATATATATATATACACACCATGTAGGAAGGTGAATTATTTTAAAAAAATCAGCATGCGTGATAGTATTATTGCGCTTCAAAACATGCCCTAGAGGCAGGGTGTCTCAGCAGGTAGCATCGTTACATCACAGCTCCAGGGTCTAGGGTTCAATCCTGAGCCCAGGTTGCTGTGTGTTCATAAACAGAGCTCAGTTTCGCATCTTCGTTCCGTGTCCATGTGGGTCTCCTCCAGGTTCTCTGTTGGTCTGGCATGGGTTTATTCCAGCGGTTGCTGGAGATGAATGAATGAATGAACATGACCTGGGCCCCGTGCAGAACTTTGCACACCCCATTCAGAAAGCAGCATAAGGACAGTTGTGTCCTGGATTTCTTGGAGTTAATTTAAATGCTGTATTCACATGCATTCTGCTTAATAAATACAACACTATCCTACAACTTCCAATTATCTAGTTATGTTTTTATTTAAGATGTGAAACATACAATATGTCATTGCCTGTATTTTTGTAAAATCCTGTGATATAAATAGTTTAATAACAGCATGTTGTGTCTACCTGCTTTAGTTTTTCTCTGTCTGTTTTCTTTTTTTTTTTAGTATTTTTGGTATTACAGTAATGTCAGTATCAACCACAGTGCAAGACCTGGGACGCCATTTCATATACCCATGATCTGCTGATGGTGCCGATCTGATGCTGCATCATCACAGCACAGTGAAAATGTTTGCCATCATAATTCTGCTCTGCTCATACTTTAAAAACCCTCAGCATCCTACTGCAGCTTTGAAAATATTGTGATTTATTATAATTGGTTAGTTATTGCAAACTACTGAAAGGTATCTTTTGTCTTAGGTTTAATCTCGACATATCATGCACTATCATAACACTTAGGATAGGATAAACCAATGATTGAGTAGCAATCAAGAGATATGTAGCATTCAGTCAGAGCTTGCATGAAATTTACAGTATGAAACTCCTTGTGTCCTTGTGTTTCCCTAATCCTTCCTTATAGTTCCTTATAGTTTCTTTGCTCTGACATGTATAATTTATCCTCATTAAGGGCTTATTTGCGCACTGATAAGTTGAGTCAGGCATGTTAAAGCAGGCAAGACTAAAATGTACAGTGCATAGGCACTTCAGGATCAGGACTGGGATGTAAGATTAGAAAAAAAAATCACAAACTTCCTTCCTTCCAAGGTCTGGATAAGCAACTATGAGTGAATGGTGACAGTTAGTTTTTACTTTTTAAATATCGATGATTATTTCATGGCAATAAAGAAGATTCATTAAATCAAAGTGATTTAAATTACTACAATTGACTAACACAACAGACCCTGAACAGATGAGACGTATGTTTTTAACTTGAAGTGGAGGATAAATGCATACTTCTCTGTTCAATTGTCTGTAAACAGACTGTTTTGGTTGTTGAATTTTTTTCTATTTCAAAAACCTGATCTGCAAACAAATCATTGCTGGTTCATGTTCAGAAATCTGGAGCTGCTGTACTATTGCTGATTTTTTAATACAGTAAAGGCTCTTCTACTATATCTTTGGTTCATACTTTCCTGGGTGTGCATCCGGACCGCGGACCACCAGTTGACAAACCCTATTCTAGAGGGATGATTATGGCCGCATATAGGGTTGAGGTTCCACAATGCCATGGTAGTGGTTTGTGGTCCATGTGTGGCATGCAATGCAATGGACATGCATAAGTTAATACATCACCACTGTAGCAAAGGGTATTTACAGAAGGGGAACTGTGGAAGGGGAACTGTGTGCACATTTAGGGGTGAAGTCTGCCACCGCCCAGTCTTAAAACACTTGGCCTCATTAGAAGCATTTGAAATCCTAAACTTACAAATTGAGACAGTTCTGTTCTAAAATACAGGGAGCACTAATTACTATTGTGACAAAAAGTAACTGAAAATATACCCTGGCTTTCTCCACTAAATTTAGTTCGTGTTCTGCATGGCCTGATTTTACATCTCATTGATTACATTGTTGTGCTTTACCTGCTCAGTGGATTTCTCGCATTTTGCACATTTCCATTAAGGAAGCTGCTTATTGGAATCTTTAGAAATGGCTTCCTCCCCAACTGCATCTCTCCTACTTTCCAGCACTCTCTCTCTAGTCAGAATCTAGCACCTTCAACTCTCATTTTGTCCTGAAGTCGTTGAACAGGGGAAAAGAAGGGCCTCAATATTTTTGGCATAAAAATTATAAATGAGATGCTTATGTTTGTACTGACTTGATCCCAGTAAACTTGCAGGCCAAAAAAAATACTGTTGTTTTTCACATCATATAAACTAGAGAGAGAAAGATGTGTTCATGCCTCTTAACCCTCCAAGGTCTACACTTAAATACTTGGTGTTTTCTTTTTTTTTTTTTTCAGCTTAGATAAGGCTATGTGACTGTTGTACTTCCAAGTGTTTCAGATGACTGTATAAAAAGCTAAATCTATTGAAATCTTTATCTGGATGGCCCATTACTAATCTCGAGATCAGAAATTTGACCAGAATGTTTTACAACTTTGGTGACTCACAGATACCTGTTGCTGAGTGGTCAGATTCTGATTGGTGTAGGGACTGAATAACAAAGCGTATGATTGATTGAAAATCTTTGTTTACAATCTTTTACTAACTATTTTCCACCTTGAAATTCTCTGGAGTGATTCCTGGGCAAAATAACAAAAAAAATAATTTTCTTTTTTACTACTAAACTGTCAAGATAGTACTTCACAATAACAGTTGTGATAAATTATTAATTATTAATTATTGCTTAATTATTAAGCAATACAACATGACCTTACATCGCAGAACCGACAGTGTAAAATAACTAAGAATTGTTTGGGATAGATTTAGCAGACACCATTATTTTTCTTACTAAGGTTTCAGCTCTGGATGTTGCCGATGTCTGAGTTTCTGGATGATACTGTCAGGTTTCCTTTCTACACTCGATCCTGCTCATGATGTCAGCATGGTCGATGATCGTGTGGAGTTTAACCATGACCCCATTCCTTCATGTGTCAGTTTACATCCCTTGTATCGACTTGGATACTGATATAACGCATACTCTACAGTAACCCTGTAGTAAACATTTACAGATAGAAAACATAAACAGATACAGGTTACATGATTTTGTACACAGTGGACAACACTGTAAACATCATTGGGATAATTGCCTGAAATGTGAGGCGAGGAAAGCTTTGTGGTGTGTAATGCAGTGATTCCCATCTTGTGGTTCTCAGATACCAGCTTGGGAACCGGTGTAATGGATGTGTGGCCTATTGTTCTTTATCCAAGGTGATTTTTATGCTTGAGTAAACATAGTACTCGAAAGGTGTTTGTTTTCTACAGTAAATTACTGCTATAAATAAACAGCATTACTCTTTGTGGTTATGGCATTACATCATGATACTGATTTGGTGTCCTTGGCTAGAGCAGGCGAGATAATGGTCAGTTTTCCTTTATTTTCTCCCACTGACAGAAACCACAGCAGAGTGAGGATCATGTCTCATAATCCTGTTTTTGTGTCTGTCCTCTAATCTGTAACTCACAAACAGGAACAATTTAAGAAAAACATCACAAGGTTTTTTTTTTTTTCTTTTTCTTTCTAGCACTTTCACGGATAGCGTCCGCACTCATGGACAGTCAATTTAAGGCTCTTTTTTTTATATTTTAGGAAAATATAAGATGTAAAATCACCTCCAGATCACTTGAGAGCATTACTGTAAATGAAGGTAAATAAACATCTGTAGCTCTCTAGACTATATGTCGTTCTCAATCTTTAGTAATTTTAGTAGCTTTTTTTAATAAGAAAATAATTAAAGATTTTTAAAAACTAGGTTTTATTTGTTTGCTTTTTTTAACTAGTGGGGTTTTTTTGCTTATTTGCATCATGCAGCAGTTCTAAACTGTATAAATTTTGTATGTCAGAAATTATATTTTCTTAAAAAAATGTAAAAAGTCTTCAGCGTGACATATTTTAGACCTGACTGATAAAACTTTTGGACAAGATTTATTTTTTTTTATTATTTCAGGCATACTGTTATTGCCTCATGGACAAGCCATTTATTTTTTAATATTTGATATTTAAACAGAATCAAAATTCATATAGTATGCAATTTTAAGTAAAAAAGACAATATCTAAAGACTCTGGAGATACATATAAATAATTTATGCATGAAAGGGCTAGCCTTGCTCTGGTCAGACATGTTTCACAAACCTGCGTAAATTGTAAATGTCCTTGAAATTAAATGCACAAAACAGTGGTGATTTTTTTTGCACAGTAGGCCCCTTTGCAAGCAGTACATTTGGGTCCTATTGACGATGCCTTTCCAAGTAAAGTATTTAAACATGTATACTCCCACACCCTTAATATTTCATGAACTGTCAGTAAACTGGTAGTTGTTATGGTGAGCAGTGCTGCCTACAACAACTTAACAAACAGCACTATCATAGCAAAGCAGAAAACAAGCATAGCTACTAAGCAACAAATAACTAACACAAATATAATTATGCCAATTGCACCCACTGCATTATTTTGGTGCTGGAACATTACCTTATGTGATCTTACTGGAGCTAAGCACATAAACACAGCTATCATCAATTCATTTTGGTGGAAACTAGCCATTATCTCAGAGAAACAACCTAGCTACCTAATTTTCTTAGCGTACAAAGATGCTATGTGCTATAATACTAGTCCTGAACTACAAATGAATGACTTTGATAAGCAAAAAGTGACATTTAAATGCAAGATATATCAGTATATCATAAATTACAGTGGTTAGGAAACTAGGTGTGTTTACCCCTTACCAGCCAGAATTATTTATCAAGGAGGAAGAACCTGATGTATCTAATAATATGAACTTTGCTCTGTCCAATTCTTTGTCTTTCCTCTCTCTTCACTTTTGGGCTCCACTTTTATGTTTATGATCGAAAGACATGCTGATTCTTACAGGCAAGCAGCCTACGGGGTTAGTAATTAGAAATTAATAACGTCAAACAAAGCAAAGCGACGTAATTAACATCTAAATAGCGTAATATAATCTGACGTATCCTATTGTGAGGAAGTGGAGCAGGAGTCAATGAGTAAATGTAAATGAGCTCTGCAAAATTAGGAAAACCATGGATTACCATTCAAATTATATAACATTAGCACAAAATAATGCAATATTTCATGAGAGGAAAGTCCCATTCATTCATCTTCTTCAGTAACAGTTTTATCCTGGCCAGGGTCACAGTGGATCCAGAGCCTATGCCAGTAACACGTGGTACAAGGCAGGGAAACATTTCAATTTATTTATTTATTTATATATCTCATTTAAATATAAAGTTGTGAAGCATTAGGTATAATAGAAAAGTAAACTGTAACCATTAAGCTGATTTATTTGGCTTTCATTGTCTATGTTTAAAAGGTTGAAGGAACGAGCTAGAGTTGCTAAATGAAGTAATTTAACTGTCTGCAAATAGCCACACTGTTGCACACCCGGGTCACAGGCCCCGGTACAAGTGCACCACTTGAACCATGGTATTTCTGCCTCTGGCACGAATAGTGAAAAACAATCCTACAGCCAACATTTATTCTATTAGCCTACTTTCAACAAATTATATTAAGTACATTGATGCCTATACATGTTATCTTCGATACACATTTTTCATGATTTCACAACATAATCGCTATATTTGATGTCCCCCTAAACTCGTTACACGAATAGACATGATTTCGAATTATAGAAAATTATACCAATTCTGTCCTTAGGATATTATCTTTTGTTTGGTGTTGGTACTTTTTCTTTTGGTCTACAATGTTCCATTCAGAGTATTAACTTTGCAGAACTCTCATTCCAAACCTTTAATCTTTTTGTCCCTTCAGTTTGATTGCTTGTCTGCCTCCAAGCCTAGTAATAATAGAAGTGAGTTGTGTGCCTTTAGGTCGAAACTGGTTTAGTGAACTAAGTGTTAAGGGCTTATATAGTGAATTATGCAGCATATTCATGTTGCTGCATAGGTGTGTGCGTATTTGAGATTAGCTGTACATTTTTAGGGATTCTGAGAAAGTTATTCAGCTTGGAGTGTTTCTGACAGGGTCACTTACCCGGCCATCCGGTGTGAAATTGACTCAGGATAAAACTTGAATAAGAACTGGCTCAATGCTTTGCTCATAACTGTAATTACACCCTGCTCTGACCTGACCTATGCTAGAGAATGAAAAAATCCAGGCCCTTTGAAGTGGGATTTCCTTTGGTGTAAGACTCAACTCACTGCCACTGGGCAAGGGTTTTAGGCTTGGAGTTTAAAATACAAGTGTATCCCAACCCGAAGCCACTGTACTTTTATGCACGAAATCAATGCCTTAATTAGAGCCCCCAGGGATAGTTTTAGTATGATAAACGCACAAATCCCAGTCTTCACCTTATTCATTGAGGCTTACCTTTCATTCTGTACATACATGTCATCTAGGCATGTGCACAATTCAGTTTTTTTTTGACATATATGTATGGAATATGGCGAATATATAATGCCAACCATACTGCTAAACCTGCTACAGTCATACCAGCAAAACAACCAATAACAATGGAGGGCAGCTGAAATATGTTGAAATAAAACTCAAAAGATTCAAAAGCAATTTTGCGCATGAGGCAGGAATACACCGTGGATGGGATGCCAGGCCATCTCTTAAGAATCCTTTTAAAAAAAATCAGTGGATACTCTTACTTAGAATACTTGTTAGTACTCTATTGTGTACTAGCGGTTTTTAAATGAGGCCCCAGGACCGGAAAACATTCATTTAGCGTATTATTTGAAAAAAAGGCATGACTATGGCCACATTTAGGTTTGAGGTTCCCCAGCATCATGGTAGTGGCTTGTGGTCCATGTGTGACATGCAATGCAATGGACAGCCATTCATTAATACAGGCTGGTGTATAACACAGTCACAGCTGCAGCAAAGTGTAATTACAGAAGTCAGCCAGGGGAACTTTGCAAGTTTTAAAATACTTGCCATCATCATAAGCATTTGAAATTCCCAACTTACAAATTGAGGCAATTCTGTTCTAAAATACAGGGAGCACTAATTACTATTCTGAAAAAAGTGGCTAAAATTTACCCAGGCATTCACCACTAAATGTACCATGCCTTCAGCATGGGCTGGTTTTTCAAAATGCCAGTAAGGCGTTCTGAGGCACTCTGGCTTCACATGTGGGTACATTTAACATTCCAGTGATTACATGGCTGTGCTTTACCTGCTCAGTGTGGAATTTCCCAAATGGGAATAGCATTTTTTTTTTTTTTTACAAACTAAGGAAGCCTCTTATTGGACCTTTTGGGAATGGCTTGTATCACCATTATCCCAGTAAAGCTACAGACCAAGAAGTTGTTCTTGTTTCACACATCAGATTAAAAGTATAAGCTTTTTGCTTTCATGTTTATTAACCACCAATATTAAATGGTTAATCTGAGCGAGGTTGGAGGTCCTGATGCTGCTAATGTCTCAGTATACCAATGATACTGACAGTTTTATGGGATCTTGCTTGATGCTGCTTGTGATGTCAGTATGACTGCGTGAAAGTGTACCATGACACAGTTTCTTTCCTGTGTCGGTTTAAATGCCGTGTCTCTGCTCAGCGTTGGATGTGACGCATGTAGTGAACATTTACGAGTAAACGAGTAAACATAAGCAGGTACATGTTTTGTTTGACTGTACTTAGTGAACATCATTGTAATGTAGCGTAAACTAACTGAAGTGTGAGGCAGGTGTGTTTATTTGAGGAAGATAGTGTGTCTTTGTGGTTGTGTAATGGGTGTGTGGCTTACTCTTCTTTATCCTGATGTTTATGCCGGGGTAAACATACAGTGGGGTCCAAAATTCTGAGAGCACTTTTTGCATTCGTTTCCAATTTAATACAACAATTTTCGTTACAAATTATATTACTGACAACTTGAGTGAAAAGTTGAATTTTTTAATTATTTACATGAATTTCAGAGTTTCATAGTTCTTTTCCCTTTTTTTGTACACTCAAGCTGGCATGTTGTTCAAAACTTTATGATCCATTTCAGCTCAAATCCATCAGAGTGTTGTCTGAACATATGCTTCAATTGAAGGGATTAGGCATGAAGAGAATCTGACCTTTTGTACAAAGCAATTAACGTGGTCAGTATCAAATTTGCATACATTTAAATTTGGACCTAGAAAGATTGCAGAAAGATATTGAACATTTACCTTCTTTGTTTTAAATATTTCAAAATTCTAAAACCTGTTTATTACCAATTATAAATGAAAAAAAAAAATCCCAGATTTTCATCATGGTCTCAGACTTTTGGACCTCACTGTAGTATTTAAAATGTGTTTTACACAATTACTTCTATAGCATGCAAAAGGTAAATAAACCGCATTACACTTTGAGGTTAAGGCATTACATAATGATGCTAAATTTAAGCCCTTGCCTAGAGTGACCAAGATAATGGTCAGTTTTCCTTTATTTTCTTCCACTGACATAACCACAGCAGAGTGATGAGCTTGTCTTGTGAGCCTGTTTTTGTGTCTGTCTTCCAATCTTTAGCTCCCAAATAGGAACAAACCACTTACAAACAATCGACATCACACCCTTTTTTCGCTACTTTTGGTCATCTTTCCAGACTCACGTTAGCCGGGGGTGTTTGACTAACTGGTGTAATTGCTAACTCATGCCAGCTTATGTCTCATAAACAGAACCCCAAACTTTCCCTCTCTTTTTTTGTATGATTTTTCCATTTCTTGGGTTGTTATATTTTTGCAACCTGTTTTCCATACATATGAAGCCTGTAAGGGTTCAGCTTTATGAGTCTGTAAATGCATTGTTCCATTTTAGCTTTCAAAACTTTGACTTCTGCTTTGAGAAAGTGCTAATTTCATATAAATTTCAAAAGCCCACCAGTCTTTGCTGCTGACTGAACAGCACATCACTGGCTGTTCCAAGAGCATGAAAAAAAAAAAAAAACTAAGACATTATAATCACAACTAAGACATTATAATCACAAATCACAGCATGATCTCTCATGAAAGGTCAGAAAGAAATGGAGAGGGCATTGCCTGACAATTAAAGCACAGTGTTATTTTGGTGGAGACATTATAAAGCTGACGCAGATGGAGGTGTTGAATTTCAGCATAATTACAGTGGAAAGTTTGGCATGCAGTCGACTCATTGGGATTATAAAGGATGTCACAGTTGGGAAGGAGCTACTTGTTCCCAGTGTAGATGCAGCTAATAAAGCTAACGTTCTTAATTAGATTAGAAGATCAACAGTTTGGCTTTTATTTAATTTCTTTGGAATTCTATATTACTGTTTTATTGTCTGCGTAGTTGGTGTTTTCAGCTTTCAGGATGCATTGAAACTCTTGTACCATGCCAAAAGTATTCAAAGGTCATGCCAGGCCTGCTGCCCCATCCAATTTGTAACTTGACATCTGCCAAAATGGATAATTCTAGGTGATTTTTATGGTTATTATTGTTTTATTTATTTCATGCGGTTTCAAGTGCTCCAAAAACCACTGAATGGAAACAGATTGGTGCAGAGCCAGAACCGCAAGAACTGTAATTAAAGTTCATTGAAACCTTTGGCTTTTTAATTAAAGGTCTTAATTTATACCTGCTCATCAGGCAACAGGCATGTCTGAATGATTACTGATTCTCATTTTTCTTCTGCATGTCGAGCCGTGTACTGTATGCTCTGGAGTAGTGGTTAAAGCAGAGAAGGAGAAGGCAAAAACTCTGAAATTGCAGTATGCATAAAGTATTACGAAGGACCCTGTGATTTGTTGTGGAGAGGAGATTGCTGTACTTTGCCAAAAGCAGAAACTCATTTGTTGTGGTTTTTTTTTTGTTCATTTATTTGTAGAGTGTAACAAGATTGATGGTTCCAACAGGTTCGCTCGTATGTGTTGTGCTTGTTGAGCTGGTTCTGACTCTGTACACTTAACCTGGCTTGCTTTTCTTTTCAGAGGAAGGTATAAGCTTTGTGCCTGAATTGTAGTGATTGGGAGGTCTCTTTGTGAATAGTGCACTAAGCCTGCTGTGCTTTCATCAGAGGAGCGCTTCGGGTTGTTGTCTAAGCCTGAAGTTTTGTGATTGGGAAGTCTCTGTCTGAATAGGACACTGAGCCTGTCGTGCTTTCGTCAGAGGAACGCTTTGGGTTGTTGTCTAAACCTGAATTGGAGTGATTGGGAGGTTTCTGTCTGAATGGTACATGGAATCTGGCGTGCTTTCATTAGAGGAGGACACTGGGTTCTTGTACAAGACTAAAGTGGAGAGTTTGGGAGGTTCCTGTCTGGATGTTTTGGCCAGTGAAGATTTTTTAAAAGGTCAGTGAAAGTCCATACTGACACTCTACAGGTGGCACACGATGTTGTCACTAAGTTTATTAACTCCTCTAATTCAGATGTGTTTGAATTGTACTCTTGACTGCATAGATCAAATTTAATCTCACCTGATTTAGTTCATCAGCATCTTTAGGTATTTCTGGCATTTGGTACCAGCTGGTTTAGATTAATATTAGACTAGTAAATCTTTGGTGGTAAGGTCGAACAATTCTTATTTGTGGCATTCTTTTTTTCTAGACACTGTAATACTACAGGATTAGTTTAGATTAGAGGGTTGAAAAGATTTAAGAATTAAATCTTAGCTAAGATGTGCCATAAACTCTTGAGTCTGAATGCTGATGTTTTTTCTTGTGCATTTTCCACTGAGGATGTTAATGTGCATGCTTTTTACTTTTTTTGTTAGAAATTGGACAACCTCTCTAAGTGTCTGGGTTGAATTTAAAAAAACAACAACTCTTAACCACAATGTCGTTTCCTGACTGGGTGTCAGTCACTGCAGAACATAAGTACAGTGGGGTGGTGCTTCATCCAGGTGTAGGCGGAGTTGTGGTTTAAGTAGCAGTATAAGTGATGACAGCTCATGATATGTATGCACTTTGTGCTGTTTTGACACTGTACACAGTCCTCTGAAGTTAGCTCACCATTGTGACGGGATCCTCAAGTGGAACTCTAGATTGGCGCTGGGGTATGTGGGACTTGAAATTACCACTGGTGATGGGGTTTAAGATTATGTTGTGAGAAATTTGCAATGAATTGGGGCTGGGGTAAGTGGGGTTCTAGTTTGGTGCTGGGTTAAGTGGGGGGCTGTTGAATGGAAATGGGGCCTTAGATTGAGATTATCACTGAGGATGGGGTTTAAGATCTGGGGTAAGTGGGGCATAGTGAGATTTTAGAATGACTCTGGGATTAGGACTCTCGATTGGTGCTGAGTTAAGTGAGACTTCAGAGTGGTTTATGGACGAGTGGGGATTTAAATTGGTTCTGGATTAAGTGGAACTTTATAATGGCTCTTAGGAAAGTGGAGTTCTGGGTTGTGATGAGTAAAATGGGAATTTAGAATGGCTCTGGGGTAGCTGGGACTGTAGAACAGTACAGAGTTAAGTGGGACTTTAGAATGACTTTGGGGTAACTGAGACTCTAGATTGGTGCTGAGTTAAGTGGTACTTTGCTGTGGCTTTAGGCTAAATGGGGCTGTAGATTGGTGCTGAGGTAACTGTAGCTCTAAAACTACACTTGGGCATTTTTGGGCTTTCAGATGGTGCTGGAGAAAATGAGGCACTATTATAGTGCGGTGATAATTAGCGATCTTATCTGTGTCCTTTGCTTCTCCAGTTGTCTTCACAGGCCAGTTAGGAGAAGATGATACCCAGTTGTTCAGGGCTCATGTTGGGATGCAAATGTATTCCTGTTTTCCACTGTAAGAGTTTTTTTTTTTTTGTCTGTGCTCATGAAATGTAAATGTAGGGTACGTTTTTCACATTTTTAAACAAGTAAGACTTCTTCTTTTTTAACTTTACTGTTGCATCTGTTCCAGCAATTACTTTTGCTGCTTTTGAAGCTTGGATAGCTTGATTGATTTACATAATATGTACTGAAATTAAATTTGTTGAAGGGTCTGTTTTTTCATGTTTCATGTGTGTTTTAGATATATAAAGCATTCTCTTCGATTGCACATTGTATGCCCTGTGTGTCTGCCCTCTATAATTGAAATAGCAGTTCAAAAGGGTAGAGCATTCTCTCTCTCTCTCTCTCTCTCTCTCTCCCTCTCTCTCTCTCTCTGTCTATCTAGGTAGTATCTCAATGGGCTCAGGTGATAAAGTGATGAGTACAGCGTCATTGTTATTTTGAGAATAGCTTTTCCGTGGAGACTGTAAGGGGAGGTGGAGGATGGGTGGAAATGCCAGGTCAGAGCTGGGTGTGAAAAGGGTACGGCCATCCTCACACGCGTGGTATTTGGATAGGAACGTTTATCTGAGAGGGACTGGAGGCCAGAATTGGGTGTTTGAAAGGGACAAATGTGGGAAAATGGCACTTTATTGGTGAGAGAGGAGCAGAGAATTGTGTGTAAGTGGCATTTATAGTGTTTATAAAGATTTTTCTCATTCATATCATTGAATAGTTTAGTATTAATTTTAAAAATGTATCTCTACACCAAAATGTATAATTTATACATGTAATTTATACATGTAATTTATACTCTCCACTTCTCTCCCACTTTTCACTCTCTAGTCATTTTATGTGAGCGACCAGCAGTATGTCCAGTATGTTGTTTCAGATCCAACTGTACATGACTTAGGCTAAAAATAACAAGTGACTACAGTGACTGGCCAAACCACTGACCAAATATAGATCACCTGCCTATTTATGTCATACTACTGGTCATGGCTTTTTTTAAATAAACAAATCCAAGCTCACAGTTCTTTTCATTCATAAGAGAGCTCAGCTCTAAGTGCTGTTTACCTGGACAGGGATTATGACACAGCTGTTTTTCATGACGTCACCGTTGCTGTTGCTGATGTGTGTCATTTTGTCAACTCATCTTGTCATGTTGTTCTTTTACAGATCTTATGTTTATAGAAGAACGTGTTGACGATGATGAGGAACCACCTTCGCTGCTCAGCTCTTATGTTTTTTATGGTAAGCATTTGGCCTGCCCTGATTTTCCACTTTATGTGTCAGATTGCTGCATTACATTGATGATAGAAGTATTGCTGAATGTGTATGTGGTGTGTGTGTATGTGTGTGTGTGTGTGCGTGTGTGTGCATGTACGCATGTCTCTATGTCTGACAGGTAGTGATTTTAGTGCATACGTCTTTAGTGCAGACGTCAGCGTACGTCTGTCTGTCTGTCTATCTATCTATCTATCTATCTATCTATCTATCTATCTATCTATCTACCACTATGCCCCTGGAAACACTGGAAAACACTAGAAAAAAAACAGCTAGAGAAATGGCAGCACTGTCAGCATGGTGTGTGAATTCTGGCTGATGAACACCATGGTGATGAACACCATTCTTTCATTGAGTGTGCAGCACTTGCTCCATTGACGCCACAATGCAGCCTCTGTAGGCGGCCTCTGTAGAGAACAAACTGAGCTCATAGCTTTCCTTTATGAACACTCACACACTGAGCTGAAAAAGGCTCTATACAGCAGTGCTGATTCAAAATCACTCAGCTGGCTAACATCCTATCAGGACATTTTTAAGGAGCTGAGCAAGATCCTTTTTGAGAAACTGTAAGGAGGAAACTATAATGGTTTGTCTTCCAAGCACAGAGTGAATTCGAAAGCCAAGAAGTGTTCACTGAGCAAGTTTCCCAAAACTGTGAAAGAGCCCTAGGCTAATGTGTGTGACAAACACACACTCCATCTTACACACACAGATGTAGACAGATGAGTCAGAAGTTCAACAGGTGCTGGGAAGCAGCCTTGGGCTGAGTGGCAAAGAGAGTGTGACAAACCAAAAATACAACTACTGTATGTGTGAAATAAATGTTTATGTGTGTTTAGCATGTGTGTGTGTGTGTGTGTGTGAGACTGGGCATGGATACATGTGTGTGCAATGTACTGTGATGTTTTCTATACACTGCAAGACTTTAAGATCTATTGGATTGTTTGCACATCCATGTAAGTTTTAAAGGGGGGTGTGTGTGTGTTAGAGTACTAAGCCAAATTTGTTTACATTTGGCTGCAGCTGCTGTGGCCGTGGGTGGTGCTGGCTGCTCCATGTCAGACTGGTCGGGCATGTGTGTGTCTGCACTGTCCTGCTGGACAGGAGCCGTCCACGGTGAGGGACAAAATAGCCACACATCACACATTTATGCAGCCAAAAAAACCATCTAAAATAATACAGTTAATGTGGTGTGTTTTAGGCGTGCAGCGAAGTGGAGTTTCCTGACGCAGTGGTGGAGTGTCGTCGCTGTCCACCAGGCACTTTCTCAGACTCGCACGGTCCAGATCAGTGCACTGTACACACACAGTGCAGGAACCTGAACCGTCAACTGGTAACGCCCGGCACCTCGGAGTCTGACGCAGTGTGTGGAGCCTGCCTGCCTGGGTAAAGCTACTGAAACACACATTTGCTTTTATTTATTTGTTTGGTGTGTGCTTTTATCAAACGTGACTTGATAATGAATGGAATGATTGTTGGCATTCAGGTTTTACCCTGCACTGAGTACACGGAACTCCTCCACCCTGCATTATTGCATGAGGAGTGAGTACTTTTGTTAATATTGTTTCATGGCAAAATGATCTTTCACCTCTGTCCTATCAGGTTATTCATAACAATAATGATTAATCAATAATGAATAATTTAACACATTTTATACATTTAAAAGGGTAATTCATTATAAAGGTTCAAGAACAACAACAGTAATAATAATAATAATAATAATAATAATAATAATAATAATAATAAAAAGAACAAGAAGAATGAATGTCAATTTAAATAGCAGACAGTCTGTGTATTTAAAATGCAATTAATGTAAAAGTCAAAATATTTGAGTCATAATGTAAATATAATAGAAATAAATAAACAAATTATTATTATTATTATTATTATTATTATTATTATTAGTGCTGCTGTTGTTCTTATTGATTATTTGATAATAATAATCATCATCATCATCATCATTGTAATGTAATATAAATGTATAAATAAATATACATTTATTTATATAAATAAAATATTAAATCATTTTTAATATTTTATTTGTTTGCTTGTGTAAGTTGCTTGTATAATTTTGTACTATTATTTTCTAATAAAACATTCTACATACAAAATTATACAAGCAACTTACACAAGCAAACAAATAAAATATTAAAAATGATTTAATAATTATATTAGATCTAATTAAGAAATTGTTTATTTATTATTAAATAATGGATATGATTATTTGGAGGAAACCAGGAGAAAAACTATAAAAAAAAATGTTCCTAAAATAACTTGAAAAACTGCTACTACTAGTAGTAATATTCATCTTTTTTCTTGGCTTCCATATCTCTTGTGCATCTATCCCAGCATCTCTGGTGCGCTTGCGGCGTAATGCAGGGAAGAGTGCCCGAGCGGGCAGAGCCGGATCAGGAGGAGAAGGAGTGGGTGGGGCTAACAGCACAGCTGTGCATGCTGCAGAGGAGAAGACTACAGAGTATGCCGTGTTTGCTCTCGTCCCTGTGTTCTGTGTGACGGGCCTGCTGGGCATCCTCATCTGCAACCTGCTCAAGAAGAAGGGCTACAAGTGCACAACAGAGAAGGAGAGTGCAGAGGTGGAGGCAGGTGCGCTGCAGAAAGAGGGTAACCATGCACACACACACATACACATGAGTACTCATAATCTATCTCATTCCCTCTTTCTTTACGTACTGATGCTCTGATATTCACACACACACACACACACACACACACAAAATGTACTTCTACACATACATACCAAATACGAATATTGATTAAAAGAACACCTGTTCACTTGCTCATATTGTACATGCAATTATCCAATCAGCCAATCCTGTTGCAGCAGCACAATGCATAAAATCATGCAGAAAAAGGGCAAGAACTCCAGATAATGTCCACAAACATTAGAATGGGGAAGAAATATGATCTCTGTGACTCTGACCATGGCATGGTTGTTGTTGCCAAATGGGCTGGATTGAGTATTTTAGAAACTGATGTCTCCTGGGATTTTCACACACACAACAGTCTCTAGAGTTTACACAGAATAGTGTGAAAAGAAAAAAAAACACTATCCAGCGAGCAGCAGTTCTGTGGGTAGAAATGCCTTGAGGATGAGAGAAGTCAGAGGAGAACGACCAGACTGGTTCGAGCTGGCAAGTCGATAACTTAAGTAACCACTCTTTACAACCGTGGTGAGCAGAAAAGCATCTCAGAATGTTAAGGCAGATGGGCTACTACAACAGAAGACCACGTCCGGTTACACTCTTGTCAGCTAAGAACAGGAATCTAAGGCTACAGTGGGCACAGGTTCAGCAGAAATGGACAGTTGAAGATTTAAAAAAAAAAAAAAAGACCAGGTGATATTTTTCCAATCTTCAACTGCCCAGTTTTTCGGTGAGCCTGTGTTTACTGTAGCCTTAGATTCCTGTTTTTTGTGCTGTGTATTGTGGTCTGACTTTTGTCTTATTAATTAAGGAGAAAGTGAGTTTATAGCAGTGGCAATGAAAGTGATAATAGGAACTAACAGGAACTGTTGCAACATAAACTATAACTATAAACAGATAAATAGTAAATTTATTGGTGTCAGTAGAAATCATGCAGTGATGTCTGTTGGACATGCATAGAAAGATCATATTCATGTATGTGAAGCTATTTAGAAGAATCAAGCCCAGTGCATAGAGCTAATCCCTTGCTGAAAGTGATATTATGTGAGTGAATACAGGTCATTTGTAAAGTGCAGTTATGCTCCCATGTACTTCTGGTTACAGTTGACAAACCTATTGAGACCAAAACTAAACTACACTACAGCAGTAGGAGCGTCTGCCTTCTACATTATGTAAAAAAAATGGCTTGTATGTCACACTACATGGTAGAGGGAAAAAAATAGGTTATACGTTCGGACAGAGCAGCACATGCATATAATGAAATCATTGTAGCTAGGTCTGTTGATGAGTGATTGCGATGGCTGGAGTGTAACGTTCACCTCGTTAGCTCCACACAAAACTTGATACTCTGTCTTTGCGTATCCTAATCAATAATTTAAGCTTGTCTCCTGGCAATGTGTGTGTGCTGGAGTGTCATATTGGTGTCTGTCTTATTGTGTCCTGTTGCTCCTTGGCTGTTAGCCTTTAGAATTTTCCCCTACATAGTCAGTCAGCCATGACGTTTCATGTCTGACATTTGCAGCAGCAGATGATGACCATACGTTTTCTTGGGGCAAGATGACATTAATAATGACATAGCTGACATAATAGTGATCTAGTATACAGTCTAGCAGTTTGTTTTGATAGAGCGGGTGTGTTTCCCGTCATCAGCGAAGCTCACACAGGAGAGCTAATATGATTAACTGGGGATGCCAGGTTTCAGCAAAATTTCCAGCCCAACTACATTCCAAAACCACTAAAAAGACCTGAAACTAGCTCCAAAAATATAAGAATTAGAAAACAGACAACAGTCTTTGCGTGGTAAGCAAGGTACACACATTTATGATATACAGATATTATTCACTCTATAATCCCCCTTGTTCTTGTGAAATATCTCATACAGACTTGCTTGTGGGATTTCTGAAACTGTATGACATACTGTTCTCTATGAAAATAGATACATATTTACTAGTGAAGAGTATCTGATGTAAGATATCTTAATTAACTGTTATACTGGAGATCCACTGTCCCAAACATGGTTTGCAACTGAAGTTATACATAGGATGTAGGTATGAATACCATGCAGTAATCCATACCTTGATGAGTTTCCGTAGCTTTCGGTTCAATGCTCTTTGGAATGCATTGAGCTGCAGACCCTGGCTAAACGTGAGAACAAATAACTTGAATCCAGGTTTTGCCGTGTGTCCTCTGTCAGCACATTCATTATAGAAAGAGAAAACCCTACAGTAATAGCTGTACATTTCCCATAATTGTTGGCTGAATTAGCAACATCTATAGAAGCAAACTTAAGACAACAAATACATCTTGGTTTATTGGCAACATATTGAATAAAGAGAGTATCTTGTACATTCTCTTTTTGGCTTAACTATTCTTAACTAAGAGCTGAAAACTTGACCAGGGGAATTTATTTTCAGTGGTTTGGATATATTGTGTCAAATATAACAAATCCCATGTTACCTTTGCAGGTAAATAAAGATCTGTGTTCCTGATGGGTACATAATATAATCAGTTATTGTTATTTATACCACAACACTGTTGAATTCTCGATTTTGATTGGTTAGAAGGTATTGATTAATTTTGTGTAACAACAGCTCTGATGGTAGTTGCGGGTACGCTCATTCTAATGTTATCATTTCTATAGTAACGGCTAATTCACAGGAACTTGAATAGTGGACACTCACAATCAAATCCTAATAATAAACAGGTTAATAATTTACTGTAATTTATACAGAGATGTTTACTGAATGTTTTTGGTTTGTATCAGTCAAAGGTAAAGGTGTTTCTTTAAGTTTTGCACCACAGGAAAGGATCTAATATGAAGGACATTGCGTTTTGCAGTTTCTCTGTATTAAGCTGCATTTTTTTTGTCTTGTTAACTTCAACGTCTGTTTATAGCTACTATAAAAAAGAGAGTGTAGGTCTTTACATGTGTAATAACTTTCTTATTCTAGCATCTGATTAACAGAGAAAAGACCGAGAGATTTGTCTTGTTCTAGTTGCATTGTCCCATTTAGTGCTAATGAATTAAAGTTCAACGCAGTTGTCTCATGGCCCAACAGCTTGCAGTGAATTACATTCCTGAGTTGAAAGAGTTTGTATGCCTTTGAGTCTAATCCAGCACTCTGTGGTGTGTGTATGTGGAGTAAAAGAGGACAGCCAGAGGACAGTGAAGCTTAGAGGAGAGAAATATTGGGGAATTGCTGCATGCGGTATATGAAGAGTCACGATGCAATGCGGTGAGAATGTGTGTGCATGACAGAGAGGGAAAGTGGGGGGAGGATTGAGGATGAAAAGAAGTAAAGGGCGTAAAACAGAAAGGGGGAGAGGCTATAATATGAGGGAGGAAGTCAGAAATCTCTAGTACACATAGCTGATGATTGAGATGAAAAGTACTTTTCAGGCACAATGAGTCATTCATGCAATAATGTGGGAGATATTTGAGGTACTTTGGATTAATTTTACAGGCAGTCAGCAAACCAAGTAAAAAGACACACAAAGTAGAAATGCATTATTTTAAATGCAATGCAAACAGCGTTATCCTGTGAAGGTATACTTGCTGCCACATTGTCCACATTTTGTTCCAAAAATAGTAGTTTATCTCCTGAATTAATAGTTTGACTGACTTATTGGCTAATCGTTGTAGAACGATAAGCACTTGGACTTGTTCAGTTGCAAGTCTTTTGCAACTGAACAAATAAATGTTTCCCCTCCATTTTCCTATTTGGTGACCTGCAATTCCCACCCACCAGCCAGCTCTCCCCTATCACATGACAGCTACCAACTGGCTGAGACATGCTTCCTCCAAGACACGTGAAACCAGCTGACTGCAACTTTTCTTGCACGACAACACGCTCGGAGGAAAGCACTATTTGCCCTCTTCCACATACACAACACCCACTACTGGCTAATGTTACTCTGATTGACATGGGAGAGAGAGAGAGAGAGAGAGAGAGAGAGAGAGAGAGTAATGCCATCCCTCCCACCCAGAGAGCACAGCCAATATATCTGCCTTGTTGGAGTTAAAACTCACAATCTCCCAACAAAAGGACGAACACTTTTCTGCACTTCCTACAACTATCTTGAATCTGTTTGTTTGCAAACCTCTTGTAGCACTTGTATAATAACCATCTTTAATAGCTCTGTTCTTGAATTGGAATCTGCTTTACCCTTTCAGATCTACATTTACACGTGTACGCTTTGTCATACATTCATCTTCTGTAGACCTCCAGATTCAGCACAACCATACAGCAACTAATGAGATACTCAATACACACCTCTTTACACTACAATAGGACTGAAAATTAAACAGTGGGTGAAAATCACTCTATATACAGTATACTTCTCTCGGGTGGGCACAGTGGTGCAGCAGGTATTGTTGCTGCCTCACAGCTCCAAAGTCCCAAGCTGCTGAGTTTCATCTGGGTTCTCTGGTTTACTCTCACCTCCTAAAACATTTTTTATAGTTTATAGTGAAAATAGTCTCAGTGTTACTGTTACTTACATGTATGATTATTGTCCTTTCCAGTCCTGATTACATGATTGACAAGCATATTGCACAATCCCCATTGAGGGAATAACAATATTACAGCAATTTCAGTTCTGCATGAATAATATTATTGTAATCATTAAAACCAGTACCTCAGTCTGATTGTGCATGACGGAGTGTTCCGGTCATTTCTATCAATTTCTAATTTCTACTAGACGAAAGGAGAATATAAAGGTGTTGATTTGGGTGTGTGGGGTCCTTGGTGATGCTGAGGGCCCCTTTCAGACATCTCTTATTGTAAAGAGCTTATCTATATCATGGTCTAGGTACAAAATGAACAAGCAAAGCACCAGGCAGCAGAACAAACTATTAGTTTTTTCAATGAGAACAGTGTACTTTAGTATATTTTAATTTTATTAATGTGTGTGTAAGCCACACAATGAACCTATAGATCCCACAGGGAAACAATAGATTGTCCCGGGTAAATTAGAATAATAATAGCAGCCTTCAGTGACAGTGTTTAACCAGGATGAATAGACAAGAAGGCCGAGTGGGCTATTCTCAGAAACTCCCATGCATACACATACATCTCTGGAATTCTGCAGGGGAAAAAAAACAGTTACCATAGAGACCACTGCACCATCAGACAGTGTCATGGGTCAGCGGGGACAAAGTAAAAGTGATAATGTGGAATTTCTGAAAGTTCTTTGTGTGTATGTGGTGTCATGTACCAAAATGTTTTGACTTGGCATGTGGCAATTTTCATTTTTAGATTATTTCTCAGCCATATTGAGTGATTTCCCTGCCATGTTTTTTCAAACTTTAATGGGACTCTTATCAAAGTTGTCAAAAATAAGAAAACAGCTGTCCTTCTGAATGGTAGTTTCATAAGGGCACGTCTTTCTTATTTGGGAGCACAGGAGCCAAAAAAGCCCCCTACCTAAGAATCCTACTTGTGAGCAGTATTTTATGTACCAAATATTATATTGCTGTGGTTGGAAGTAACATATAAATATTTTATGATTAGATTAGATTAGATACTTACAGACTGTATGTTCATATTTTATTTAAACAATAATTTTGATGAAAATAACTGTCTGACATAAATTACAACAAATCTGGGTGTTCACTAACTTGACTTGTGTGAGCATCTGAAGCAGTTAATAAGGAACACTTGTACACCCGCACATTTACGCAATTATCCAATCAGCCAATTATGTGGCAGCAGTGCAATGCATAAGATCATGCAGATACAGGTCAAGAGCTTCAGTTAATATTCCCATCAAACATCAGAAGGGGTGGGGGGTGGGGGGGGGTGAACTCAGGGACCTAGACCGTCATGTGATTGTTGGTGCCAGACGGGCTGGCTTGAGTATTTCAGAAACTGCTGATCTCCTGGGATTTTCAAGCACAACAGGGTTCACAGATTGGTGCAAAAAACAAAACATCCAGTGAGCAGCAGCAGTTCTATGGGTGGAATTGCCTTGTTGAGAGAAGTCAGAGGAGAATAACCAGTTTGGGTTCAGCAGATAGCAAAGCTGTTATGTCTAATAACTACTCTTTACAACCGTGATGAACCTTGAGGCGGATGGGTTACAATACAGAAGACTACATTGAGTTCCACACCTGTCAGCCATGAACAGGAATCTGAGGCTAGAGGGGCACCCTGAATTTGGGCAGTCGAAAATAAAGATGAAAAAGATCAGGTGTTTATTTCATCTCCAACTGTCATTTTGGTGAGCTAGCACCTACTCAGATTCTTGCATAATTTTACTTATTGTGCTGCTACCACATGATTGGCAGATTGGATAATTGCATGAAAGAGCAGGTCTAGTCTAATAAAATGGTCGACGAGTGTATATCGACTACTTTCTCGTCTATATAAAGGCAATAACTAGGCAAGTCAGGTATTCTTTTAGAAATTCTATTGATTCTATCAGTTATATAATGGCCAGTGTGTAATGAGATGTCAACTGTCTTATTCTGAGTTGTTCATTCTAATCTGATACATTTATATAATTCAAGTCAGTTGTATCTAGTGAGTAGTTGGATGACATGGCCTATTTATATTAAATTGTGGTGGCATACATGGTGTATATCCACAGGTTGTAAGAAATTCAGAGAACCAAATTAGCAATACATCTGCATCATACCACTATGTAGATATGTGTATGTATATATGTATATATACTACTTGTGTCTGTATGTAAATAGAGTGCTAAGGCAAAAAAAAAAAAAAAAACAACAATTGAGTTGAATTCTTTGTTAATCAGTCTACTCTCCTCAGCATTTTGTCATTTGGATGATCAGATCCTGAAACTAAAACCCTATATGTGTGTGTTTGTGTGTATAGGTAATCCTTGCCCTTATGTTATAGAAGATCAGAATGAAGACACTATAAGTGCATTGGTGCGCCTCATCACAGAAAAGAAAGGTATTTTATTGTCCTTTGTCCTTATTATTTACAATAAAAAAACAGTTTGTATATGTGCTGCTGGCTAAAACGTCAGGTCTGTGTGTGTGTTTCAGAAAATGCAGCTGCCTTGGAAGAGTTGTTACTGGAATATGAGAAGAAGCAGACATCTGGTAGCAAAAGATCATCAATCAAGTAAGAAAGCAAACACGATTTACATTTTGCTACCACTTGAAGAATAAATGATATTTATTACCTATATTACCTATACGCTTACAGCAGTTCATGCTAACAGTGAGGTCATGCTAATTTAGGTACTAATTTAACAAGCCAGTTTGATAAATTACCCGATGATATCATCACAGCTGGAAGGATTGATGTGGTTTGGCAGGGCAGCACCTGGTCCCAAGCCGAGCAATAATGAGAGCAGCACCTGCTAATAGTCCTGGATAGCTTTAAAAAAAACTTTAAGGGCATTTTCTAAGGAATAATTTTGCCTATTAGTTTTAAAAAATTTTAAAGCAGGAATCATTATTGTGTCTGATCAGTGACAATTGGCTGTTTTAAAGTACTCACTAACACCGAGCAGTGACGGAGCTGTATAAATTATCATAAAAGATGCTTGACAGTGGATACAGAGAAATAAAGTAGGGTCCAATAGTCTGAGTGCAGCATCAACAACTAATGCATATTACTTGGTTATTTGAGAATACATGATTTAATGTTTAAATGATGAGAAATCATATTTATCTGTTTAGAAAATGCTTATATGGAATCAAAATCTCAGAATATCCTGTTCCATCAATTTCTGTTATTTTATTAAGTTTTGCTGTAACATGTGTTGTGATGTGTCAACCATCTGATTCACATTTAGGAGTCACAACTGAGTTGTTCTTATTTGTTATAGAGAAAACAATTCACTAAAAAACTGATTAAATTGAATTTTATAGTTGAGTAAAGTGGCCTATTTATTGAAATGCAGTTATTTACAGTAAACACTGTACAAAACAGGTTTATAGGAATTGGGACAGGCGTGTCCCTTTCTCAGACACACCTGTCAGTGTTCCTGGGATAATTTGGTATTTACTGTGACTCTGACCCAGATAAAGGTGTTTACTGAAGATGAATGAATACATTTTTTAATGTAATGTATTTTTTATGTAATTTATGAGACAATGTGAATCAGTATTGGGCACAAAGTTCATTCATTCATTCATTCATTCATTCATCTTCAGTACCTGCGTATCCTGGTCGCAGTGGATCTGGAGCCAATGGGACACCAGCCCATCACAGGGCACCAAGCTCACACACATTCACACATTTATTTACACATAAGGGTAATTTAGCTTAGCCAATCCACCTACATTCGTGTTTTCAGTAGGTGAGACGAAAATGAACCTAAACTGAAATTGAAATATTAGTTTTAAATAATGAGAAGCCATGCCTTCTTCTCCAGCCAGGCCACGCCTCCTTCACACAGGGACTGACAGGCACAGAGGCCAAGCCTCCTTCAGTGCAGCTTAGCAAGGAAAGAAAGAACTGAAATCTTGTTTGGCGAAATACAAATTACATTCGATTTAGAAAAGCACTACTAGAAAAGCAGTTTTTGGTGATGGAAAACAGCCATTTCATGGCATTTCATCTTTACATCTGTTATCTGAAATATTTAATAGCATCTGTTAAATATATGTTTGTAAAATCTTTACAAAACCTTGTCTGAAATATTTAATAAGTTTTATTTCCTAACACTTTCTAAATTGTTTTACCAGTAATCTTTTGAATTTTTTTAAAACACATTTATGATCCACATCTTACTAGAGAGCGTCAGAACCTGCTCAGTGACTCGTTCCATAATGTGTCGTTGTGTCACTGTTTATTATTCCACTGCGTGCAGAGGAAGGCTGCGTGACTCACACACACTTTCTGATGTATAGTCCAGAGGAAATGTACTGGCCATTTTGCTGTCCTCAATACTGCCTGTATGAAAAGCCTTCACTACTCTACCCTCCAGCTCTTAGCTGTCGTTTAAATTCACGATCTTTTTTGCTTGAGCATGCAACTTTCCACCCACACACAAAAGAACAAAAAGCTACAGCTTTGCATGTGATGACAGGGGCACTGTATCAGTTCTGTGAAGCTCATCACTTTTATGATATCTATTATACTCTATATTTAGTGTTAAATAGCATAACAGGAAAACGTCTAGATTAATGAGCTCTAGTTTGTACTCTTTATTTGTATTTCTGTCTGTCATTTTCATTCATTATTTGTCTTTCTCTGTCACCCATTCAATTCCGTTCAAGAAAGCTTGACAGCATCCATTACAATATTGCCAAATAACCGATACTGAAACAAAAATGAATTGAACTTTCACATATGGTGGGTTCTAATATATCTCTCTCTCTCTGTTTCTCCATTCCTCCCTCAGGTTCCCTGGCTTCCTCCAGTTCCGCTCATTGCCCAGGCTCTGTACCCACCATCAACACCTTCATACTATCAATGGTTTGGCCCCACGTTCTGGTCTCGGCTGCTCGCGCTGCAGTCAGAAGAAATGGCCACAAGTGCTGTTGCCCCTCACCATAGACACAAATAAGACATCCTGTGCCGCATCTATCCCCTCTTCACCTGGCGAGGGCAGGGTCCTCAATGTAGGAAGGTAGGGGAATGGGTTATACTGTATATGCCAGAGTTTGATAGATATCAGTAGTTATAGCAAAATTCACTATCAAATCCCAACACTGACTACCAAACACCATGAAAACTCACTATTAATCTATTAAAACACCATCAAATACCAACCCACATCAAAGGTCCATTAAAATACCACTATTCTTAAGTTAAACCACAACCTATATGTACCATTTAACATCAAATTCCAACAAACATCAATATTCTTCATTAATTAAGGCATAAAACATGATAGGTTGTGCTGTTATAGGGGGAAAAAAATCAACTATAGGGTGGTGTGATCACGGTTTCAACCCTGTACTTAATTGTTTTCCAATAACAGCAATGTTTTATTCCTCTTATACAATAACAATTTATTTATTAATGAATGACATGTCATGCTTTTTAACCATTTATATTTACATTTGATGTTGTGGAATGCCCATGAGGCAAGTAACTTCCTATTATCACATACATTATAGCAGCTATAAACAGTCATTGCTTCACCAGCCTCTGTTATTCTTTCTTTTGAAGTTAATAAGACAAAAAAAAAACACATTGTCATGTTACTGAGAAACTGGAAAGCATAAAGCCCTCTGGCAGAATACTTAATGACTGTTAGAAAGCTCTGACACTGGAGACTCCTTCCATAAATGTCAACAGAAAATGTCAACATTTCAATGGTTATATGTTTGTCTTAGTTAAATAACATCACATTTTTTGACCCGTTTATTATTAGGCTTAGATTATGTGGAGCATCTGCCATATAGGTCCCTGTGAATGAGCTGTTACAATAGAAATAATAACGTATTACAATCAGTGCTTTAATGTAAACCCGTGATTTGAATTACAGCCAGCAATATTGTCAGAGCTGCTGTTACAGAAGATTAATCAACACCTTCTGACCAATTAGATTCAAGGATTCAACAGTTCTGTGATACACAAATACCAATAAATAGCAACATTCACCATTTAACACTAACAGAAACAAAAAAATTCCCCCATTAAATTACAGATCAACCACCAATGCCAGCATTGTCTATCAAACACCAAAACTCACCAACATTCCACATTAATATACAAAACCTACTAAAATACCAGTTCTACAGCACCAAACCCACCATCTAAAAATGCTGTGTGTTGTTGTTTGTTGGAGAACGTCAGATTTGTGTATGAAGTCATGCCCATTATACTACTTGTATAATGAGAGGAGATGGCCTCAAATACACTTATCAAATCATCCCCCTGATCATGACCTTTAACACCACTGATGCCTGATTGGCAGGTTCCAGGTGGCTCAGATCCTGGAGGGTGACCCTGTCTCTGTGGAGATGACCCCAGCAGAGTCCAGTGACACCTATTCGATAGACTCTACCACCATGGGGCCTGCTGAAGAATTATCCCTTCTGGGCATGCCCTCTTCTATGAACTCTCCCTCCTCAAAGAGCAGACAGGATGTGAGTGACTGACAGAAAAATATCCACAATTCCTCTCTTTCCTTGAAATTCCTTTATCTTTTCCTTGATAAAAGGTTTTATTTCAGTGAGTAGGAAACTATACATGCGTGCATATCACTATGTGGCACTCTGATTGTGTGTCAGAATCAATTGCTTTATTTGCATACATTGTCAACTGTTGCCAAAGCATTATTATTATTATTATTATTATTATTATTATTATTAATAATAATAATAATAATAATAATAATAATGAGATGTGATGGACGGGCATCCTATCCAGGGTGTATTCCCACCTTGAAATACATGTATATACATTACTATCAGAGGCACATACAAATACCAAGACAAATATTTTTATGCATACTTTATGTGAAAATGATGCATACATACTCTATTATTTACACAGTTTTTTATATGAGATTGGCTTAAGATAAAGTTAAATTATTTTCCCTCAGGGTATGACTTGTATAGGTACTTTGATGACCATTTGACAAACTCTATTTTGCTCTGTTTTCATTCCCTCTTACTCAAACTATAGTTTCCACCTCAAATTTCCCCCATTAGTTTCAGGCTTTCTGAATTTCCCTATGTTTCTGTTGTTTCTGGGAATACTCGTTCTTCTGTCCACATCTGCTCTCTCATTCTCTCTTATAAAGCTTACACAGGCTTTGTGTAACATCCTTTAATTCTGTTAACTTTCATATCAGATCTTTAACACATTGAAACACATTTAACACTTTAAAACACTTCTATCATATTTGTGACACTCTTTAATATTACTTCAGTCACCAGTATACAGTTTAGTTTCATGAGATGGATTCAAGGATGGTGGATAGATAGATGGATAGATGAATTGGCAGACTGATAGCGAGACATTTGTCTCCCTGTTTCACACACACTCTCTCTCCCTCTTTCTCTCTCTCTGTAGATGTATAGATGGATGCAGTAGCTAGCTAGTTGCTAGCTAGCTCGCTAGACATTTAGATAGATAGATAGATAGATAGATAGATAGATAGATAGATAGATATCAAACATTCAAACATTTAAGAAAAAAGATTTTCTCAGAATGTACAGATAAGACACAAACAGGTAACATGCTAGCTAGCTACCTTGACAAAAATACTAACAACCTGCTAGTTTACTTGAAAAATATAATACAATAAGGAATGTCACACTGAATGTCACACATTCTTTTTTATTCTTCTTTTCTTTCCCTCTGAGGCAATCTTTTGAAAACAGCATTAGCAAACCAATATGCCACAGCTAATATCACAAGCTAATACTCCCTATGTCATACACCATCAGGTGAAGTAGAATCAGAACACTGTATTATATAACAAAAATATATTTTATAATGGTTGTTTACCTCAAATGTGAATACATAACATTTGTGGAGGGAAAAAAGTAATTACTAAAATGATTTGCCAAAAAGGTCACTTGCCCTGCTGAAAAAACAATAGAAACCATCACAGAAATTCTAATGGTTTCCAGTACAAATACCATTACAAACCATCAGCTAACCATTAAAAACATTACCATTACCATTACTGGTCCTTAATGGTATCCACTGGACATAACATGCCACCAATAGAAGGCAACAAATTACCAGGGACCAGTTTCCATTAAAACCAATGCAATTCCCATTATAACCAATAAAAATTCTATGAGAGTTTGTATAATTTTTTTTCAGCAGGGTGAGTTCAAGGCCATTTCTGATAAACATTTTTTAAAAACAAGACAGCTCACTTTTTAACGAAAACCAGGATAAAATTAGAGAAAATTGTATATTGGGCTGGTGAGGTGACTTACCCCTCTTACGTGTCTGTTCACCAGCTGCCTTCTGCTAGCGCTGATTCAGCAAGTCAGAGCTGACCTCTAGTGTATGAGGGGAATAACTGCACATATCGACATTTTCTCTTCTCCAAATCTACAAAATAAATAGTGATGGGAAACATTTCTGCACATCTTTTGTGTAATTACTAGGACTTTTTCTTAGCCCAATTGTGATTAATTGCGAAAGCTCAACATCTTAATATTAAGATGCCTTGTCTGCACTGTTCCTTTATTGACATCTTTTTTTTTAACCCTCTCATTAGATGAGTGAGTGAATGAACGAGTGGGAGAAAAAGTGAAGCATCCATCAGGACTACGTCATCAACACCAAATCGAGCACAACCTCATCGGTGAGCTCCTAAGGAAGTGTCGAGGCTGAAGCAGGATGGGAATTGTATTCACCCCTATGGGGAGTTAGCCTTGAATTCTGGAAAACAGGAATTGGTCTTTGTAAGAGTTTTTGAAGCTATGTTATTATGTTAAAAAAAAGAAAACCATTTGCCTCAGGCCTCGCGAGCTGAGAGTGAAAATTTGTAAGTGAGAAAACTTTAAAGAGGAGAGACGAGACCTGGCATAGCACCCTAATGCAAAACGAGAAATATAACTAAACATTATAGAAATTGTAGTGTAGATCTTTATAAATGTCCTGCCATGTAGAGTAAATCATTGCCCCTTCTTAAAGTTAAACACTGGTCCACTAAACATATAGAGAGTATGTCTTACTAATATTGAATAAATTTTAGTCGGCTGACATTGATAGATCAAATCTGACAGGAACAGATGTCTCAAACACAGTTCCTTGCATGTCAGGAAACACTCACCTTTTTTATCTTCCAACCTCCAAAACAGGTACAGCCTGTCATGCCGTTAAAACACTTATTTCACTGCTGTAAATAACTCCTAATATGTATAGTGTAGCATGTAGGCTGGTATTAACATTTATTTTGTATTAGGAGCATATGAAGCTCTTTTATTCTATAGACCTGTGTAGGGGCTTGATGGGTGGCATTAATTTTGTTCTCATGAAGAGATAATGCTCACCTCCTTTTTATGTCTGATTTGCCTGAATAATATGGTTCAAATTCTCAATACATTAGAGTCAGCTCCTGCCTTTAAAGGTGGAATTGGGTCATGTTTTAAGTATTAAGATCAGAAAAGCTATATGCATTATGCATTTAGCTATATTTAGCTGCGCTGCTGTTGAGTATTAGTGTCTGAGCACTTGCTTTTAAATCCTGATCCTTCCACATATTGTTCAATATATCAAACCCTAATGTTTTTCATGCTCACTGATAGGGGTGGTAAGGTTTGAAATTTTCACGGTAGGATAACCTAGTCTAAAAATATCACGGTTTCATGGTATGCACAATTCGGTGGTGAAAACGATAGGGAAATCGTAATAGGAAAGATTTTTGGCAACGACTTTTCCATAAAATCTCCTAGCCAGTATTTATCACATTGTTGAAAAGCTAAAGCTAAAAGAAAGAGTGGCTTTGGGGAGTCACAGCCTGACACAAAAGGGACCCCCGGAGTAAGGAACCTGATCAGGCAAAAAAAATAAATGAATAAAAATGAAAAACTGTAATAGATGGAGATGCATTTTGGTGGGTATTCTGAAGAAATGAACCATAAGGAAACCATCTGATTATACACCATGAATAACCGTGAAATCGAGACACCGTAACAACCCTGATCAACTGGGGCAGTAGAAATACACTACAAATGGCTCAGAAGGCTTTTTCGTGCCACCTTCCTCCTCCCGAGGTGTTTAGGCCACACACTGCGCTCACACACCTAAATCAATTCATAAATCACTTAATTACCTGTGTGAGGTGTGAAAGATCAGGGAAAAAGCTCTGTGACCCTTTACGACTGTTCTAGGCTCTTCTTCCTCCACTATTTTGATATTGTCAAGATATTAGAAAAATTAGTAGCAACATACTCAGGATTTAGCTTTATTATATTTCATCATTACTAGGAGGCCATGAGGAAAATACATTTTTAAACAGGGTTCCCTCTTGAGAGAAAGACTGAGCTTTCTAACATAGCTAGCTTTGATCGCTTACCAATGCTAGCTAGATAATTTCATACGCAGGTTGCATTAGCTATCGTAATTTAACCCTGAGAACAACTTGTTGCAATCTAATACTTGAACACATACAACTGCTAATCCAAACAGTAAAGCAAATGTTATTTCTGAGACACAGTTAGCATATGTTGTAAACATATTAGAATCTTTGCGAAAAGGCATGCTGGTGTAGCAAATGCTTCACTATAACAATATGGTATTTGTTGAATATCACAACATATTGGCACATGTCTAACCTAGAGTTAACCTTTTGTTTTAAACTAAAGAGCAATATAAGGGGGAATTAATGGCCCATCAAACCACTGTGATATCCCATGGTGCATCATCAAAGCTACCTCCCTGTGTAACTAGTTATCACTTATATTTACCTATAAAATTTTTGTTCATTTTTTTCATCCTTGCACAATTTAGCAAGAGGCCTCTGCATGTGTGAGAGTTTACACTGAAACAATGGCCGCTCGATGCATAAGAATCTTGTTTTAAAGTGAAGATACTGGTGGTACACCTGAAATACGCACAAGCACACACGTGCACAGGCCTCTGCTTAGACAAAGCCACGAAACAGATGATGAAAATAAATGAACTTCATTGATTCTGGTGTACGGCGGATATTATCGCTTCTCTATTTAGTATAATGTTCGCTGGAAACTACAATGTGAAAATACTATAGTCGAAAACTAAGTTATCATGTGAATTGCATTGGTATTCAAACATTGAACAAATTTCAGATTTTCATGTTGTTAATGTTTTCCTTATTTTATTCTTATGTTTATTTTTGAATTTTGAAAACTCATGATGGCAGATAAGGCTACAAGCGACACTGTTACTGCTGTCTATATGCACATTTTATAAGGAATAGAATTTTATACATTATTTTCCATTCAGCCCTGAAAAAAAAACAGTATTTTATTCTATTTTTAGGATCTGACATCTGTGAGTTCTACCATACTTATTAAGGTGTTAATAACCATACTGATGTAATGAGAATGGAAAGAAAAGATTCTCTGCATCACTGTTGCTTTTTATTTATTTTCATTATAACATTATAAGCTTTTTCTTGATATTTGTACTCTTTAAATAAAGGATAAGAATTGAAAAAATGTGTGACTTTCTGAATTTCTGAAGGTGACAGTTGATTAGCATACTGATTACCATTTGGAGACAACAAAAGAAATGTAACTGAATAAAAAAGAATGAAAATAAATGAAAATGAAAAATGAATAAAAATCTACTTCAGTTAAGCAGAAGCTTGCTAACATGAGCAAACATATTTTTATAACTTTAGTTAAAATTAAAAACATAATTACATTCAATAGCTCAGTTAAAAAGCAAAGTTGTATGTTATATCATAGACTTTTGGAAAGGATCTGTAAGCAGAAATACCACCAAAATACTGTATATAATCTGTTATAAACACGACATGAAAGCTATTTGGTTCAGTGAGTCACTTTTTTCTTTGTCTGTCCACTGACATATAACATTCAAACATATCATAATATATATATATATATATTATTATGTCTGCATATTAGCTTGGCTTTACTATTTAAGTAATGAGTAAGACACTTTGGGATTTGCTGTTATGGGAAAATAATCAACATTGAGGTGGCGTCATGTAGCCTAACGTGAGTTAGTGTTACCACCCCGAAGTTGATTATTTTCCAATATCAGCACATCCCCAAGTGTTTAATTCCTCAAATACCACAGCTGTGAAACATCCGCAAAACAAGATAGGTCCTGTTATTTCTAACATTAACAACTATAAACAATCATTTCCTCACCAGCTTGTTTTTTCCGCTTACCAGTCTTTTTTTCTCTCCATCCTGAAAATTTTCTTGTCTTTGACAAAATTAAGATAACACCTTTACCCCTGATTATTACAAAGCCCTGACACTGGAGACTCCATCCAAAAATGCAAAATAAACATCTCCTTACAGAAAACTTCACCATATCAGCAACTACACACTAAAGCCTAAACAAACAAAAAAAAATTCTAAATCTAAATGCGTTTGTGTGCGCGACATACACATCCCTTTGTATGTTGTTACTCCTTTTTTATGACATCTGTCTTACAGTAGTTAAAATTTCTGATACAATTTACTATTAAGACAAAAGTGTAAAAGCATCATACTATATAATAATATATATATATTATACATAACTATGCATACCTTCGTGAAAAATGACATCAACACTGCAAAAGCGGTTAATGTTTTAGCATTATAGGTATTAATGGCCAAGACAGGAAACTGTACAAAGGGATACTAAGTGATTCATAAGCACTAAATTTAGGAAATTCTTTAAAAAAGTGGTTATTTAGCAACCACTTTTACAAATGCGAAAGAGTTCAGTCCATGCACAGTGGCTCTCTGGCACTGGGTTTTAAAGTCAAAGCATTTGGTCCCTAGCACAGATCCAACAAAGCTCTACCATTACATTCTATTTCCCAATATTTCACTTTATTGTTTGGTCTATTAATTCCTCATACAAACTCCTGATTGTCCTTCATATTCATATTCTAATCGTTTAATCTGTTTGAGAGGATGATAAACCTTTATCCTCCTCAGCTCTCTGTCCTTGCTTCATCTTCTTAGGTAGACTGCGTCGGAAGCCCTGGCCAGCCATGAAGTAGAGGATGGGGTCAATGCAGCTGTTAATAGTGGCTAGGGGCCTTGAGATCTTGTAGGCTACTCTAGATCCATCCAGGAGTTTGCAATTTACTTTTAAGTGGCGGAAAAAGTAGTGAAGACTCCGTGTCATGTGGAAGGGTACAAAGCAGACTATGAAGACCAGCAGCACGATGACAATCATCTTTACAGCCTTTTGCCTGGAGCGCTGAGATATTGCACCTCTTACTGTGCTGGGTTGTATGAGTTTATGCGCCATCAGGATGTTGCATACCACCACTAAAACAAAGGGTATTAGAAAGAAAATGACCGAAATGACTGAGCTATAGGACAGGAAGTACTCAAAGAGCTCATCCGTTGTGGTGTCTGTGCAGATATTAACGTTCTTGCTTCGGGAAAAGTAGAGGACTGGTGCCAGGAAGATGAGGACAACCACCCAGACAAGGACCGAGACATAACGTGCACGTCGGGCATTAATCAAGCCCATTGATCGCACCGGGTGGCAAATGACTATAAAGCGATGGACATTGATGCAGCTGAGGAAGAGGATGCTACCATAGAGATTGGTATAGAAGAGAAAGCGTATAAGTTTGCAGAACGCTTCAGTGAATGGCCAGTGCTTCTCATCTGCGTAATAATAGATCAGAAAGGGTAGTGTGAGGATATAGAGTGTGTCACACACAATCAGGTTGATCATGTAGATGGTGTTGGGGCTCCTGTTTTTGACCCGGAACAAGATGGCATACATGGCTATGAGGTTGAGCGGCAGGCCGACCAAAAGCACCATGCTGTAGGTAACTGGAAGCAGGATGTTGAAATCCTTGGTGAAGTTGCATTTGGTGTGAGCACTGCCGTTGACAAAACTGGATACATTTAGAGTGGTCATCTTTATTCATGAAAGTCTGAAAAAAAGTAGAGAGTAATGAAGAAGCAGTTAATAGGCACATTATACACTGATGTTAAACAAACATTCTGTACCTTAATCTGGTTGTGTTAATGAAGGAAAAACATTAAAGTTCACAGTGCTGTGGTTCTACCGGACCTAACATTTGCATGAAGTTTTGTTTTATTTTCCTCTGCTACCACAGCTGATTCACTTCATTTCACTTTTTATGTTAATTTGGGTGTGTTTGAGCAAGAAAATGCTAGACTCTGCAGTGGTCCTGAGGCTGTGGGGATTTGTGCTCATTCAGCCACAAGAGCATTAGTGAGGTTGGGCACTGATGTTGGGTGGGAAGCCTTGGGGTGCAGTCAGCATTCCTATTCATCCCAAAGGTGTTCAGTGGGGTTGAGGTCAGGGGTCTATGCAGACCATTTGAGGTCTTCCACTCAGAATTTGGCAAACTATGTCTTCATGGACCTCACTTTGTGCACAGGGGCATTATTATGCTGGAACAGGTTTGGGCCTCTTAGTTCCAGTGAAAGGAAAATGTAATGCTACAGCATACAAAGTCATCCTATACAGTTGTGTGCTTCCACCATTGTAGCAACAGTTTGGGGAATGCCCACATATGAGTGTGATGGTCATATAGTGTATAAAAATGCTTAATCCTGGAAGTGTGTAAGCCAATTAAAGACAATAGAAATGTTTTTAAAATAATTTAACTTCAAGACCCAATAAAATTAAGGCAAATGCTCGGTCAGTTGCAGCAATGTCTAGTGGAGACAGATTAGAATGCCTCAGGGAGGCTATCTTCAACTTTAAAAAGAAATCTGTAACGATATCAGCATTTCACAGCTCAACATCCAACTTACTGAAAGATGTACAGGTAAAGCCATTTGCTAGCTGAGTGCACAAGATTAGCTAGCCAGATCTTTTGAGGTTTTACATGATGAAAGCTCTGTATTTAAAAAATCTGCTAAAGAACCTAGCAAGCTACTGAAGCCCCAACAGTTAGCGTTACTTTTCTTTATATGCCTTTGATAATAGAAGTGGCATTCACTTCAGCATAGCTCACACGGTTAGTTGGTATAATTGTTCAAAAATGCATTCCTCAGATATAGACCATTTTCGTATTGATTGTATCAATTGTAGACTTATAAAAATGTGATTTGTAAAGTAGATCATCAAGTAGTTATTCACCAGATAACATTTCTCAATTAAACTTGTTTTTTTTTTTTGTTTGTTTTGTTTTGTTTTGTTTTGTTTTTTACTCAAATGAATTATTACTACAGTAGCAGTACTTTTACTCAAGTCAGAGTGTTCTGTACTTTTTCCACCACTGGAAACTATAAAAATGAAACTAAAATCAGCCTTAAAGAGGTAGGAACCCATGTCCAGTCATGCAGTTTTGCAACAAGTTAGGTATTAAGACAAATACCATAGTTGCCTTTGTAGTTTTTCACTACAATAACAGAAACAGGATTTTACTATCTGAACTGGTTTATTTCGGTTCCTCATGTGAACCAGTAAACCATCACTACCTGGCTACATGATTTTTACAGGTCTCTCATTTGCTTGAGTCAGATATACGAGTGTCTTCGTATCTCTTTCCAAGATGATGTAATGGTCCTTGTTCACATTTACTGTAAGGCCAACCCACAACTTTTTTGTAAACTTCTCTAGAGACAGAAAATTGCTTTTTAAACCCAAAGATTATCAAAAACAGAGATAATACAATTTATCATGTTTTTTTTGTTGTTTGTTTGTTTGTTTGTTTTTTTGCATATTTCTTGAAAATTATGGTTGTTGCTCTTTAAGTAAATAAAATATTCTGCAGGGCTTTTTTGGCAACTGATGGCAGCACACTAGGCCCCTTGGCTGCTACTATATCACAAGTAGTATCATAATGGACAATACTGAGCTACAAAACACTGACATCAGCACTATATCACTAAACAGCAAGTGACACTTTGTCTCTCGTATACACATATACAGATACACACACAACCCTTTTTCATACATCTACATCAGGAATTCAGTAGTCTCCTACACTTCATTTGTGTAAAAGTACAGAAAAGTGGAAAGAGGTTTGTGTAATGTTTTCAAGTTTATCAGATTCTAATGCGCATTGCCTTCATTTGATGACTAGTCATATGTATTTTATATATATGTCATACTATACAGAAATAAAGTACAAATATCAGACATGAAGGGTACTCACATTAATTAATCCACGAGGAAACAACTTTATATTTCTCTTTGTCTGTCTTTCCTTCTCTCTCTCTCTTCTCTCCCTCTATCTCTCTCTCAATCTCTGTTCTACATACTTTTATCACTCTGCGATGCCTCTGACTGACTCTTTTTTCACCAGTGTAGGCGTTTCTACTGAGTGGGCAAGTTGCATCTTGTTCTCGAATAGCATAAACACACAGGGGTTCAACTTACATGGCCTTCGAACATGTTAATCAGAGTAAAACTATGTATATACTATAAACTATCTACTATAATCAGGATTAGGTTTCCTGATTGAGACAAACACTTAAAAAGTAATATGATAGTCTAGGATATGTCTAAAAAATTTTATTCTACATTACATTTATTCTAAATTTTTTGGCAACTCCATTTTTATCCTATTAAATCAAAATCTATAATACATTCTTTTTCCCGATAATTTCACTTTATTGTTATGGTCTTGTCATTCCTCAAACAAATATTTAATTAGCCTACCAGGTATTTACTGCAGTATTGAGCTACAAAGCACTGACACTTCATACTACATCAATAAAAAGTAAGTAGGCTTTTGCAAGGTATTTAGCATCCAGAATATTTCAGTAACACTTTAAATTAAGGTTTCATTAATTAACTTTTTTTTTTAACTGTATTAGTTAACATGAATTATTTTTGGGAGTCAGATGAATCTGTAATTCATTATTTGTGATTGCCTGAATGGCTGTTTTTTTTTTTAAATTGGAGGATAGCTAGAGCTTTCCAAGAGGATAGGACGATTGATCATAGCAGACAAGGCCAGCATCAATAGAGAGGGGACATAAAACACTGAAACACTTAAAAAAAGATAGAAATTGTGAATGCAGCTGCCTATCTGCCTTTAAGTATGAGTGTTAAATACTTTGCCCCATCATTAAAGTCTGTTAAAGTATACAAGTAGACAAGGCCTGGAGTGTTTTCCTGTAGCCTTAATGAGCACTGCCCCACAGCATGTGTTGCAAATACAGAACACAGACTATTCTGAAGAAGAATTGCTGCAATTACAATAGCCAATGATTTCTTCATGATTTCCACTGATCTAACCCATCAGGTGTACCTGTAATATCAAATTCAAACATAACAGTAATAACATAACCCTGAAATGTTAAAACTTGCTACATGTAGTAATACTAACAGAGTGGCAGAGTGGTATTGCGTGTAGCTTTGCCACGCCACAGCTTCAGGGTTCTGGGTCCAATCCTAAACTTGGGTGACTGTCTTTGTGTAGCTCATGTGCACGTTCTCTCAGTGTCCGTGTGGGTTTCCTCCCACCTCCCACCAGCTTTTATTTCCAAGAAACTTACAAATCAGACAGAAACCAAATGAATCATAGAACTGAGCAGTCAAGTTCTACGTGTCTTGCTCTAGGGCTCAGCAGTACGTTTTTGGGAACTCATGGATTTAAACTCACAATTTACTGGTTAATGACGTACATTAATGACTAATGAACATAGCTTTCAGGAAAACAAAGTAAACCTATGGAAATCCATCAGAGATGGAAAGTAACAGTATGTTATATTTCAGTAACACTTTACATTAAGGTTCCCTTTACTAACATTATTTACTGCATTGGTTAACGTGAATTCTTTTTGGGTGTCAGGTCAATGTGTAATTCATTTCGGTTTCTGTGAGAATGTGTGTGTACCCACCACGACCCACTTAACATACAACAACAACAAACCATTGTTTATAGGAAAACTCAGACACCTTTGTCAAGCTAAGGAAGAGGCCTACTAAGCTAAAAAAGAAGTGGGGACACCTTAGAGATAAGAGTTTTTTAAGAGGAGCCACTCTGGAAATCTGTGAAAGAATTTCTTGGCTAACAGTGCAACAGTGTGGAAAGGTCTGAAAGCCCTCACCAACTACAGGACACCTTCCCCCCTACTCTGTGGAAAACCGACAGCTGGCTGATGAAGTGAACATGAGCTGAACTTGATCAAAACAGTAGAGATGACAGTGGACTTCAGAAAGAACCCCGCCAACACTCCCCTCGCTCGCCATAATGAACATCACAGTGTCAGCCATGGAGTGATTCAGATTCCTGGACACTACGATCTTGCAGGACCTGAAGTGAGAGACATACATATACTCCATTGTGGAAAAGCCCAGCACAGGATGTACTTCCTCAGCCATCACTGAGTCTGTCCCCACAGACCCCACACACCCAAGCCATAATCTGTTTGAACTCCTTCCCACTAGTAGGCACTACAGAGCACTCTGCACCAGAACAACTAGGCACAAGAACAGTTTTTCCCACAAGCCAGCTCCCTCAGGAACAGTTAATATGGATACTAATCTTCTTTTTAATGCAATTGTTGGGCTATATTGCAATATGTTACTGCTACCTTGTAACCAATGCTTACTTATTAAAGCACATCTTTTGTTTTGAACATAACTGTTGGACATATGCAATACTGTGTATTGGTTATATGGTCTTTATTTTTTGTACTGTTCTATTTTTTTCCCCTTTTTTTCTCTTTTTTTTTTTACTTTAATGCATTTTTTATTATATGTTGTACCCCATTGTGTGTTGCACTCAATGTAAGTACCGGAAGTACCTGTAAGCTGGAAACAAATTCCTTAAACCAATAAACAACCAATGAAGTTGTTTCTATTCTATTCTTCTATTCTATTCTATTCATTATTGGTTTTTGGTTGAAGGGCTGTTTTTAAAGTTGGAGGATAGCTGGAGCTTCCCAAGATAGGACGATTGATGATATCAGACAAGGCCAGTGTCAATAGAGCAGGGAAACAACATCCCATGTATTAGATGAAGTTGCAATTTAAAAAAAATAATAAATAAAAAAAAAATAATAATAATAATAATAATAATTTGGATTAGAATAATGTTGAATAGATTGAATGTAGAATAATTTGAATAATTAGATTTGGAACAACAATACTGAATTATGCACAGTACCTCCCATTAAAGGGCAGATATGCTATAGACATAGATATGAATTTTTTCATCACAAAACCTGAAATTAAGAGAGAGGCTGGCAATATTACAAAGATTACTAAAGGCAGTTTTCTTTAAAGAATTTATATGGAGCTGCAAAGAAAGGGAGGAGTCTAGTACAATTCATAGGCTTTGAGTTGTTATGTTGTTGTCTTGTTCTGTTGAATGAAATGCTTAACTGTACATTTATATACACCAGCTAGATGTCTAGACAAACTAACATTACTGGCTAACATTAGTTGAAGTTGCCAACCATGACATTATTAAAATAAAACATATCATATAATATATGATGAAATGTGTGTATTTATTAGGCACAATGCTGCCAGAGTGCTCCATGGGCACTTTATATTTTGAGAACATGAATTAACCACAATGTCAACATAATTTTATTAATTTGACAGCTCAATACAATAATGGAAAATCAGGAAAATGACCAGAAAAATGAAATTAACAGGTTTATCAGAGTAAAGTTGTATGCAATCATCTTGATCAGGTTTGTCTGATTTTCTTGTCAGCAATCCTCAACTACATGCAATAAAACTTTGCCTTTTGAGTTAAGAGTTATAAAGAATCCTTTAGGCCTATATTATTTTGTAATAATGGTCCAAAGGATTTTCACTATCCCTTAAACACTTCCATATCCCTTAAACACTTAATAACCCCCAAGGTTATTAATATGGATGCACAGTCTATGAAAAGGAAAATGTATATTTTAAAAAATCTCTCACCAAAAAGGGTTTCCTGGTTGTTTCCAGTCTTGTCTCCAGACAAGCTCAGGATATCCAAAGCTTTCTGTTTAAGCTTTACCTTTTTAATGCATTTCAATATTTACATATTTAAGATTACCTTTATCCAATGCATTTTACAAATGTAAAATATACAGTCCAAGAACAGAATGCATGAGAGTTAAGAGCCCTGATCAAGGGCTCAACACAGTGATTCTTTCAGTATCTGGCATTAAACAACAGATTTACCATTACAGCCATTAAATCTAAATCTAAAATATTATATTCCATCTATTTTCCTTCTATGTTTATCATGTCCCTGAGCTTGCTTGACCTTCTTGGCTTCTCTACATATGTATAGTAGTCTTATATGGATTAAGCAGATATTAGTTTAACCACCTATTGCTGGTAAATAATACAAAGATGGAGACACGTGGCTTACTACACATTTCTTAAAATCTTACTTCTCATTGTCTTAATAAGAAAAAGAAAAATCTAAAGCAGGGAATTATTAGAAATAAAGCCATATTTTAAATTATTTTCATTGTATCTTGTGTCCCTGTATTCTCAAAGAGCTATAGATGAGTTGCTTTAGATAAGTGTTTCTCTCCTGTTCCCCCTTGTGACCAAATATTTAAAAAGCCTGTCTGCGTTCAGTACACCCAAGTTGAGTAAGCACCCATTTAGCTCAGTAGTCACGAAAGCATTTCTATGCACTTCATAACTTTCTTTAATCCATTGCACCTGTTTGTGTTTCAGATTCATATTTCAAATTATTTGTTCATAAAGTGGTTGAGAGGCACTTGCTCTCCTCCTTTCTCTGAGATTGCCTGTGTTTCTTGTGTAGGCTCTGTCGGAAACCCTGGCCTGCCATGAAGTAGAGGATGGGGTCAATACAGCTGTTTGCACTCGCTAGTGGCCTTGTGACCTTGTAAGCTATGTTAGAACCCTCCAACAGTATACAGTTCACTTTTAAGTATCGAAAACTGTAATACAGGCTCCGTGTGAGGTGGAAGGGCAGAAAGCAGAGTATGAAGACCAGCAGCACTATGACGATCATCTTCACTGACTTTTGCTTGGAGCGCTGGGACGTGGCTCCTCCTATGGTGGTAGGCACTAGAAGTTTTCGCACCATCAGACCATTGCAAACTAGCACTAATGCAAAGGGTATTACAAACAAAATGACCGAAATGGCCGAGCTATAGATCATAAAGTAATTAAAGAGGTCCTGAGATGTGGTGTCATGGCAGACTTGATTGGTGGTTCGGGAAAAGTAGAGCACCGGTGCCTGGAAGAAGAGAACAATTACCCAAACAAGGATTGAGACATAACGGGCACGGCGGGTATTAACCCAATGCATTGACTGCACCGGGTGGCAAACGCCAAGGAAGCGATGGATGCTGATGCAGCTGAGAAAAAGGATACTACCATAGAGATTGGTATAGAAAAGAAAGCGTATAAGTTTGCAGAAAGGTTCTGTGAAAGGCCAGTCATTCTTGTCAGCGTAGTAGTAGATCAGAAAGGGTAGTGTGAGGATGTAGAGTGTGTCACACACATTCAGGTTGATCATGTAGATGGTGTTGGGGCTCCAGTGTTTGATCCGGAACAAGATGGAATACAATGCAATGACGTTGAGCACCAGCCCAACAATAAACACCACCCCATAGCTGACAGGAAGTAAGATGTACTTGAAGTCCTCATTAAACTTGCAGTGGTATTGAGAACTGCTATTGATGAAACTGGAAATGTTTATGGCAGCCATCTTGATTCATGGAAGTCTGACAAAATAAAGAAAAACATATATATAAGATTTACAAGGTAACAAGCTTTGGGTTTGAGCTAATTTTAATTTAAATTTCATAAAGTGGAGCCTATGACAAAAGAGACATGTTCTCATATTCCAAGTATATAGATGTATTTATTTGGCTGATGCTTTGATCCAAAGCAACTTAGAAAATAGTCAGAATCTGAGTTAAGGATAAAACTACGCAGCTCAGCTTTTCGTTCACATCTGATTAATCTCTGAAACTAGTTCAAATGATACCTTTAAACAGATAAAATACACTTATAATGAAAGGTAATTAATATAATTTGGGAGAAGGTGACCAATTCCTGCATGGCTGAAACTCTGGGGCCTGATTAGTATTCAACCATAAACAGGATGTTTGGTTGTGAACAGGATGCTTTATGGAGCCTGAATTCTGTATAATAGTGTGTCATGGGTCTCTATAACACTTCAGTGCCAGTTATAAACCAGCCACAACTAAAGTTACAATGAACAATGGAGTATAGACTACAAAGTATAAACTGGATTGACATTTAGCAGTGCAGGTTGTTACAAACAAGTCTGTCAAACAAGTCACTGTCATCAGTGTCATCAAGGACATTATCTTTGTGTTTCATTTGGGAGGAGGCTATCTAAGTAAACAGCCATTTTGTGCTTAAGACACGTGTCGAAATCAAAAGGCAATATTAGGACAGTGTCTTCTAAGGTATCTTAAATATACAGGACAAATTCTAATGACCATTTCATGTCCATTTCAGGGAAGGAAGCAATCCCTTGATTGGCTGTTAACTGGACATGACCTGAATGCAAAGCCTGCCATGGTTTTTATGATGCAAACATCATGTAAAGGTTAACACACAGTGACTCTTTTCAAAATATCACAGTAATATAAGAAACTGCAATAAACGGTTTTGGCAATTATTATAACATGCCTAATCCATAAAAAGTCCAATTTATGTTGAATGAAATAGAATAATTTTTAACATTTTCATTTCTATCTCATCTGTCTCATTTCCCTTTTCATTCTTAGTCACTCTCTGTGTTCCTTTCATATCTAAACGTGTATACATGACAAAAATATACCAAAAATGAGCTGGAAAGCAAGGACCCCTCAAACTAAATGGTTCTGCTCTAAAGAAACTGACAGAGCTTAGTTTTTCTTTATTAGTTTTTCTTCACTTTATTAAGTGAAGGATTTATTAAGGGGTAGAATTGTAGTACTTGTGAAAAGGGTACTCACTGGTGTAATGATTAATCCAGGAGAAATAATCCTATCGTGTTCTCTTTCTCTCTTTCTCGCAATTCCTCAGGTTGAACCTCTCATACACCTGCAATTGTGAAGGCGTTTCTTTGGGCAAGTCACTTGGCGTTGTACATCTCAGTGGGCAAGTCACAGCTCGCTGTCTACTGATTACATCTCTCTTTCTCTCTCTGTTTTCATGCTAAAGCAAGTTGCTGACTGTCGCTTTTAGTACTGTTTTGCAGAAAGAGCTGCAAAATGAATAATGTTATGACAGATGCATGAAGGGAAGGAGGGATTGAAGCTTCTCTGTTTAATGACCGTCCTACCAGTTCACACACACACACAAAGGTTTTTTTGTGGGGACCAGCCAACTGTCAGATATTCCTATACTTGTGGGGACATTTTACACACACACACACACACACACACACACACACACAGTGACTATTTTGGATGTAAAGCTACAGCTAATAGTAATTGTAAAGTACTGTATTGGTTTATGTGCTTGTCAAGTCTGGAATCCTCATTTGTTCATGCAAAAACCCATTAGAAGAAAAACCTGTTTGCTTCATAACTGGCTCCAATTTTTTCTTTTCTTGCATTCTGAAGAACCAGTGCCAAAGAACAGCAGCCATTAAATATAAACTGTCATTGTACTGGGTTTAAGTTTCATTTTAAGCTTAAGTATTCATTATCTTGGGTCTTTAATATATTGTAATAAATGTCTAAAGACCTGAAATTTCAAGTTATCAGTGTCAGTGAAAGCAATCTCTATGTTAACGATTTAGCTTCCTACTGAAAATCTACTGAATGTCTCAAGACAACGAGATGTCCAGAGCTTTTAAAAAAAATAAATAATAATAAAAAAAAAGAATAAAAAAAAAAGCTTTGCCTTCACAATCTTTTACCTTTTCTGAGTTTGTATATTTCACTGTGGAAGAGACAGTAGTTCAACGATGGTTTCAATGACTTACAAGTTCACACAGCCCGGCTAGCTCAGTCGGTAGAGCATGAGACTCTTAATCTCAGGGTCGTGGGTTCGAGCCCCACGTTGGGCGTCTGTGTCTCCTTTTCACTCCTTAGTAGGGTATGCGTCACAAACTATGTTATTTTATTATATTATATATATTACAGCTATTAAGTTCACTATTATATATTATTATATAATATTAATACTGTTCTCTGGGAATACAGTAACTGCATATGGTCATGCCGATAAAGCTTATTGAAGTTAACTGAAACGATGCATACACGCTTCCCGTGTTTGCACAGAGGTTTGTGAAATTTAATTCTGCGCCTGACCCTTGCAAGATATGAAAAACATTCGCTTTGTAATACTGTACACATGTGCATATGTACGTATGTTGCAGAAAAAGTTGGCAAAACGAAAAAAGAAAAAAAAAAAAAAAAGAGTATGCTACCAGTACTGTGTATAGGGAGAAATGGCTGCAGATGTCCACTAGGGGGTGCTGTGGGCAGCCTGCTCTCTCCTGCACCACTCCATGCACTCAGTGTTTCCTGTGTGTGTCGCTCGTGTGTCTCGTATTTAGCAGAAAGCCTGCAGCATTTTTTCTCCATACCGTTCTCTTCTGTTCTCTCACTGTGCTTGTGAAGAGTGGAGCTGATCTGATCTTTCATGGCTGCACGAGCGCTGATCTGATCTCAGTTTTTCCCCCTTTTCCCTGTTTTTCCCCCCCTGGTGGATTTCATTTCTTTTCCTTTCTCTCTTTGGACTTCACAATTTTGGACTTGCGCTTTCTTCATGTCCATGTTGAGCCATGCAGCCTCCGCCGAGAAAGGTAAGAAAGTGCCCTTCTCTCCACGTTAGGATGAAGTGAAGAACTGCTCTTGGTTTGTTTGTATGTTTGCTTGCTTGCTTGCTTGTTTGTTTGCGTGCTTGTTTATTTGTTTGGGGTATTGTTGTTGTTCTTGTTGTTGGCGCGCGCTTGGTATTTGTGGTAAGTGCACATTTCTGACTTTATTTGATCGTAATTCCGATGGTGCATTGATGGCACTACACTGATGGGGTTTGTTTTACTGGAAAAGCATCTTGTTAGTCTTATGAAGGCATTTCCTGTCGGAGCTCACTGAATGGCTGATTTTTAGAGGCTGTTTGTGGTTCATCCTTTAGTTTAGGCTGTGACAGTATTGCAGATGTTGTGTTGTTTTGGTCAGTACAGTGCCATTTCTGCTTTTGGACCTGTGGCTGTGTGTTGCAATATTGCAGCTCACTCAGATGTGCTGTACTGGGTTTCACTATGCCTGTGCATCTATAGAAAGCAGTGAAAGGGCTGTGAGTGTGTTTTATGCTTCTTTCACAGACCATGTTTAATGATCAGCCTATTTTTCTCCAAAAATAATAGACAGCATTGAAGAGGTTTGTGGTAGGCTGGTGTCTTTTAATAATTATTTATTTATTTATTGAATGCTTGATGCAGGAATGGTGTTAGATTTCAGAAATATTCCAGGCCGCTGCATCGTCAGAAATTAAGCCACACGCTGGCTTTGCATCAGTGTTTTCCAGCAATCATGGACACCTTGAATAAAATCCTCTAGCTGCTGAGCATCAGCTTGACAAGGTTATGTCTGACCTTATGTCACTGTTCTGTCTCAGCGCACACAGGAAACAGGGAAGGTTGTCTTTTATAGTGAAACGAAAGGTAGACTGTCAGATTTGAGCAATATAAGGAGGATCAGTTGCAGAATGTGTAGAAAAGGCACATGTGAACAAGACAAAGCTCCCTTTCATTTCAGTCTACAGTCACAATACAGTCTGAGGTTTATTGGTGGTTGGCCTGATTTTTTATTTTTTTTCCTCTTTGCTTTTTAACATGTAAATCAGGATTGATTTATTTCAGAAGCTTACTGTTCTGAGATATGACCTCTTGAGCTGAAGCGATTAGTTAAAATCATGTCAGAGATGCAATCATGTCCTTTGTGGCATGCAGTCAGCACAGCTTTCCCTCCTGCCCAGCTCATGTATACCATTCCTATATTATATTACCTCTTTATTGTAGAGATTGCAGAATATTTTGTCATCTTTTTTCAATATCATCATGATATTGTATTTTTTTAATACCACATGTCAAAAACATTATTTCTCTATGATTTTAAACTTTGATTGGACTCTTGTTGGGGACTGGATGCTCCTCACCATTTGTGAGTAATAGGGGACATTAGACGACAGTTGTTCTTACGAAGCCTTGCAGAATGGACAGACTTTATCTCAAGAGTTCAGCCGCTCCCGAAGTCCTACTCCACTTCTTTCTGATTGCAGTTCTCACTTTATTGTTCTGTATTGTTCGTTGCAATTTTGGTGAACTGTGTTGTTGGATCCGGGGCTTGTAACATTGTACATACTAGCAATCTAAGAATGTTCTCAGACTTTTTTTTTTTTCATTTGTTTCGTTGACGATCACCTGAACTAACCCTTAGGGAATAGTTACTGAACCAATTAGGCTAAATCCTTTCCTGCCGAGCAAAGTGTTGGCTCTGTAATTAACAGCTAGTCCCCAGGTATTAGCTGGCCTGCCCAGGCTCATCGGTGCAGTCCCACTGGGTGTCCTAGGACATCGACATCACACACCCTGGCATTGTGCATCACTCTCCAGTCTCCATCATTCAGCAGCATATATATATATAACATGTCATTATACACGATACTTCAGCTGTTGCTGAGCTCACTTAAGCATGATAAGTAATAACTTCTCAACACTTCTCGTGTTGACACAATTGTGTTCGCAGATTTAATCATGACAGAAAGCAGGGTATTTGTTTATGGGTGTTGCTGATCATTACTCAATAAAGCTGCTCTGTGTTGGAAATTCAGTGTTCCCTGGGAGAACCAGACTGTTGGCAAATTCTGCTTATTAATACCGTTTATCCAGGTGTGACACACTGAGATGAAACTTTTCTTTGACAAGGGAGCCGTTGCCTAACTATTCAACTAGCAACAGACGGAATACGTAAACACACTTAACACAAGCACACAAGTCAGTGTATATGAAGACTTCCCTCATACTGAAGGGCTCCACCTTTCGCATGTCTCTGACACCCTTTAATCTGATTTGTAATGATGATGGAGTCAGCACCCACTCCCTGGGTACAGTTGAGTCATCATTATTGTGTACTGATGATATTAGATGTGTTTATTAGTTGTGCACCTACAAGTGCAGTGTACTTGAAAGTGTAGCTTTAATGCTTGTAGTGTGTTTCCAGTGATGTAAGTTCAGATTATTCTGCTGCCTCTGCCTCTGAACCCCGGGAAGACAGAAAGACTGGACAGATTTGGATAGAAAGAAAGGACAGACAGGACCCTCCTGATTTTCAGCAATGTTCTGTGCCATCGCTTCTTTAAAATTTATAGCAAGACAGTGGTGTAGCCAGGAATTAATGTCAGGGGTATGAGGAAATATATTGCATAGAATCACTGCATGATTAGAACAATTATACAGTATATAGTAAGAGCGGTGATGGCACAAATTTGTTATTTAATTATTTAAGTCACCATCTACCATCGACTGATCCTGCCATATTAATAACATTGCCATAAAATGCCTTTATGACAGTTCCACTGAAAATGATGTAAACGAAAATGCTAGTAATAAGGGAAAATGACATCAAAACCAGATCTACCCTTCTTTTTCTCCACCTGCAGTGAACCTCCAGTACTTCAAACATCAAATGTCACATTGATATCCCTGTCCTAAAGTAGCTAGCTGGCTAGTAAACATAAACAGGAAAAAATATACATAACAAATATATATCTCAACTGGTTAGCTCTGTTTTTCATCATAGCTGCTGGTAGCCAATAAACTGTGATTAAACAAACTAAGCGATGTGCTGGTTTAACATTTGGGGTGGCTGAATATGGAATTGTAATGATAACTTTGACATTCTATGAACATTATTGTAGTGCAATTACTGCGCAAAACATGTTATTTGACACATATATAATCAGCTGCGCTGTATGGGTGTTATGTTAAGCACCCATTACTGAAGTCTTTACAATATGGGGAGATGTGTAGCCCTTTCTGTGCACAAGTGGGAGAGTAAACAGGAAATGGGGCAACCAAAAACATTACTTTTTTTTTTTTTTTTTAAAGAGATGCATCGATTCCATGCCTCCATGTTTGATTAGATATTGATATCAAATTTCTAAGCATTAGCTGATGGCCAGTACTGATCCTCTGCTGACTTTCCACTGCAACATTTGCAGCTGGTTAAAATGTGTGGATGTTTTGTGTGGATGCCAATGGTTTGACATATTTTATCAGCTGTTTTTTCCCCATCTAATGTAATGCATCCATTCAAGGTCTTCTGTTCATAATGCGTGGGCCTGGGATAAAATCTATGTTTTTGACCAATATATTTTGTTCAGATTGGCCTACTGCACACTGACTGGGCCCCGGAAAAATTCCATGGCTTTTGCCTCAGAACTGCAGGGCTGAATGATATCGTCCTAGTAATTAGCCTACTTTCTATGGCTGATAAGTGGCTGATACCACAGGGCTGATGAAATCTTGATTCTGATTGGTCAGAAGGTCTTGATTATTATTTACTATAACAGCAGCTCTGGCAGGAGTGCCAGCTGTGATTCAAATAACAGGTTTTATTATGTGCTTGTTCTAATACTTTATTGTTTCTATAGTTATGACTTACTCAAGACTTACTTAAGAGAGGCTGGTTAGGGAATGACTGTTTATAGCTGTTATACCGTAAGTGATAACAGGAATTAACTTGTTTCGTGGACATTCCACAATAATAAGCATAGCTATAAATATATGTTTTGTTCTTTATAATTTGTACTTGTTGGCAAATTGCTGTGGTATAAGATAAATAAAAAAAAAAAAAAGGTTGATGTCTTTTATGGGAACTATCACAATGTCATTTTATAACTTTAAAAAAAATTACAAATTGATTGGAAGCAGGTGATATAATGTTAAAGTTTTCTACTGTTTTGAGTCTTTTAAAAAGTTTTGAATATTTAAAATCGTGAAATGTTGACAGATTTTTTTTTTCTTTTTCAATGTTTTGTAAACAATATAATTTTTGTAAAAAATGCAAGTTTGTTAGCAGACTACATATATATATATATATGAGGTATTCAAAACTGAAGGAATTGTGGTGCGGGTGAGATGGAAAAAAATACCAAAAAAAAAAAGGATTTAAAAGACTGTATGAGAACTGCGAACCTCTACACATTTTGTGTAGTTGCGCCGCATTTTAAAATCTGAGTACACTAGAAATTATCACTCAAAAATACAAAATTATTTCATAATAATTTCATAATAAAAATGCAAAATGAGAATATCGATAATGTTTTGAGTATAATAATTTGAAATAAAGTCCATCAATGTATCCACTTAGCTCACATTAGACAAGTACAGAGTTAACAGCAGCACTGAAAATGTTCGAAAGAGGGAAAAAAGGCCAGATTTAATGTGCCTACAAGGAGGTGTCAAATCTAACACTTTACGATTAATTTTAATGGTAATGATAATTAGTAAGTTATTAAAACTGCTCAACACACACACATACACACACAGGGCAGGACTATGCAAAATTCCTCTTTGGGTTCTAATTTCTGCTGTGTAATAAGACATATTTTCGTGTTGTTTTGTTTTATTTTATTAGTCAGTTAATAATGGGCAATAAAAACTCTGGGCAAATTGGATGACTTGGCGTTTTTTTTTTAAACTCTGCAGAAGGTTGAGTAGTGACAAGTTTTTGGTTGGGGGGGGGGTTAAAAGTGGGGCAGGTTCTCAAAAAAGGGCCTCATGGGGAAAAGTCTGAATACGTATGCTATATCCTATTTATCATATTATACTTCGATTAGTTGCCGTCCACAAATTTGACTGGACAAGTGACGGTCCAAGAATGCTGATATGTTGTTAAAGCATTATTAAATATGTTAAAAATGGGTCTCATCTAAGCCAATATTGATCTAACATTTTAGGACAACATCAGTCCAATATCGATACTCGGCATCAGGTTGGTGCGTTGCTACAGCTTTTTGTTTTAGATTGACAGCCAGGCAGTTTGCAACACTCATATTGCCCCTAAACACCACCTTTGTAATACATTTAGGATTTTAAAAAAGGATCGTTCATTGGAGAGCTTAAAGCAAGCACGTTACTTTTAAAGTAATGTGGGTCATTTTGACAATTTTGACTGTGGAACTTGACTGTGGGCTATCTGTGTTCAGATAGAGAAAGTTTAAATGGCATTGTAGAGTACCATGAGGCATTTGTGAGAAAATGTGTACCAGAAGATACAATACAGTACAGTACAATACAATAGAATAAAATAAACTAATTAAAATTACACCATTAGTACTCCACTGATGTTTGTACAGCACACAAACAGTATGTAATATGCTTCTAGTGGATTCACCCCAAGTGACTGTTAGCCCTGTGGGACCCTATATATTATAGTTTTCTTGCTGGTACCAGTTTGTTTGATGCTTTGTTGTTTGTGTCATGTGTTGTGGGTTCTCCAGTGTTGTGGAAAAAAAAGTTATGCCAGTAAAGCACACATTTAATTGAATTGAGTTGACCTGAGAGGGCAAAACCTCAAGTTCTATTCCTGTCACATGTCATGCACACTGTGTTTATTATCGATGGGTCAGGTTATTCTTTGTTGTGTCTGGAAAGGCCATGTACCCAGTAAATTCTTGAGGAGCAAAATAATGAGCTTCTGTGTATGTATGTGGTTGTGTGTGTGTTTGCATGAGCAGTGAATGTTGCCACTTTTCTATGAATTGGATGCTAAAGATTCTTTCTCATATGTGTGTTTGTATGTAGGTCAAAGTCACACAGGAGCTGAAGACCACTCACACAGAGCAGCTCACCAGACTGCACTTTAAACACCAGACCGAATGCGACTTACTAGAAGACATGAGGTAAGCTTTTAAACATCCCCTTCACGCAAACACACACTTTCATAATCACTCGTGAACAAAGGATCGAAGAGGAAACTAGGGATGGACTGGGAGACCTTGCCAAAGGACAGCCGGAGGAGGTGAGGGCTGCTGTTATTTGGAAGAACACTCAGATCAGAGTACTCTGGGGCGTGATGAAAGCATTTCCTCCGCACTTCCTGCTCAGAGGCCAGACATTCCCACAGCAGAACGTCACAACTGAGACTGATGTTCTTTCTCATCTGTGTTTTGTTCCCTTTAATTGGGTTCGATTTGTTCTTTTCTCATACTGTGACAGATCTAGCCTTGAAATGAGTTAGCTTGCTTTGGCAATCAGAATGTGTGTTTAGAATAATTTTGCAACTGAAGATTCAGTTCAGCAACTGTTATGTTCTCTGATTATTGTTCAGATTATGAGCAAATAGATTAACATAGTCTTAGAAAAATTTTCACATCTAATTGATACTTACCTTTCAGCTTGGTAGATTGTGTGCTTGTGTGTGGGTATGTTTTTATATCTCGATGGGGATAAAATGTATGCACAAAAATAGGAATATTTGACAGATTTGACTTACAGGGACATTGGGCTTCATTTATTTAAAAAAAAAAAGTTCCAAACTGTCATTCATCATTTTAGTTACTGACGTTAAGGTTAGGTTTAAGTGTAAGCATTAATTTACTGCATTAATAATTATAGCAATGGAAGGCCCTGACAAGGACTAATTGTGAAAGTTCCTCGCAAAACACGCGCGTGTGTGTGTGTGTGTGCGCATGCATGCAGGCACATAAACGTTTTTTTTGAGAGACTTATTTAATTGTTGGACGCCCCACAAGGGAGTTGCAAAAGGAAATTGCTGTGCAATCAAAATCGACTTTTGTGTGTGTGTGTGTGTGTGTGTGTGTGCGTGTGTGTGCGCTGTCCATCCATTTTCTGTGAGCTTGGTAGCACAATTTTTAAACCACATGCAAACACACACACACACACACACACACACACACACACACACACACTGCATAGACCCATGTTCCAAGCAGCAGCTAGGTAATACAATACCCAACACAGCGACACTTTGCTTATTAATCCCTAATTAATGCTCCATCCTCATTAGCTTATTGGAAATGAATGCAAATGGCAGCTCCAAGGGCCAAGACACATCTCTCTAAATAGAAAAGCATTAAGTTCTTTTTACTTATGAGTGTTAATTATTTTCTTGTAATGGCCTTATATTTGTCCCTGACGTTAGTCCTTTTCAGTAAAGTTATGTCCCGTGTACCTCCTGATGACAAAAATATGATCATTATTACAGCCATGCAAGTGATGTAATGGGTGTTATTATTTCTGAAATTGCTTTGGCAGCCCTGGCGGCTATTCATGGCTAATATACTGTCATTACTGTGTGGCACTCAGCTAATGGTGTGCTTCGTTATCTTTACGGTCCAAAGCAAGAGACCTTCATAAGGGTCGTTGTAACTGTTCTCCAGAAAAAGTTCTGGGAAAAAAATAGCAATAACATGAGGAGGTGGGTTGGATTAATTCATTGAGTCAGCTGAATGTCTAAAAAGCTGCCTGATCTGCAATTCTCATATTTCACTCCCCCACTAGTGACATTTACGCACTAAAATGTCATGTCTAGCCAAAAGTCTTGGTGACTTTTCTTAGCCTTGCAGAAAATTCTTAGAAACATATTTTTAATTTCTTTTTTTAATTGACATTGTTGGGTTAATAATGTGAATTCATGAAACAACTTACTATAAAATTATTTACTTAACTTGATGGCTAATAATTAAGTCACGTCATGGAAAACTATAACGTATATTGTAACTGCTAAAATAACATATACATAATAAAGCAGATCATTTCACCAAGCAGAGAAAGTCTACCTAAGTGCACTTATTGTATGTTTATATTACCAGAAAAATCCAAGTGAGATAAAATCAATTCTTACAATTGTGCTTGTTTCTTTGATGTATTCTTGGAGTCTTGGAAAATCCTGGGAAATGATTTCTTTGCAAGAGTATACTGTGTTTGTAATGTGGAAATAATAACACCACTGTTGGAAAATATTACATAGTTGCATTATGTAAGGAATAAAACATGATGGGGTGTGCTACTTTAGGCAAATAATCAACAACATGGTGGTGTGATGCATTATTACTCCAAATTGATTTTTTTTTTCAATAACTGCGTGTTCTGTTACGTTTCATTCCTCTTATACCACAACAATTTGGCAATGCTAACAATTTTTAGTTATTAACAGCATAATCATACTTTTTATTGCACGATTGGTTTTCAACCTTCCCAAATTTTCCCACACCACCCCATTGCTGCACTCCCTCCACTGGCTTCCTGTAGCTACCCGCATCAGATTTAAAACACTGATTCTTGCCTACAAAGCCAAAAACGGACCAGCTCCCACTTATCTCAAAGCTCTTATCACACCTCGCGTGGCACCACGCTCCCTCCGGTCCTCTAGCACTGCTCGACTGGTCCCACCATCTCTCAGGGTACAAGGAAGGCATGCATCAAGACTCTTCTCTGTTCTGGCACCAAGGTGGCGGAATGAACTTCCCCTAAATGTCCGAACAGCTGAGTCACTGGCAGTCTTCAAACAATGTCTAAAGACTTACCTCTTCATAAAGTACTTAAGTTAGCACTTACCAAAAAAAAAAAAAAAAAGTATTGTCTGAGCACTTGTCTATTACCTCCCCAACAGAGTTTCGGGCTGATGGTATTCCTAGTTTGTGACCTAGTGAGCCAGTATCAGAATGTAATTTTGATAGACTTCAAAGCACTATTGTAAGTCGCTCTGGATAAGGGCATCTGCCAAATGCTATAAATGTAACTGTAAATGTACATGTTATCCATTTATAGTTATATTTAATGTTGTGGAAAGTCCACAAAACAAGTTAGTTCCTGATATTACGTATGTTGTTCTTCCTTCTCTCTCTTGAAGGTTCTAAGACAGAAAAAATGCAGCTTGTCATATTACAGAAGAACCAGAAAGTGCAAAGTGCTCTGTCCTAAAGATTTTGTCGGAAAATTTAAAGAACAGCTTTACCTCTGAATGTTTAAAAGTTCTGACACTGGAGACTCCTTCCAAAAATGCCAAACAAACATCTCCTAACAGAAAAACAAACTCACCATATCAACAATTACACACATTTTTAATCAGTTTATGTAGAGTCCTCTATACAAGTCTGTATGTAAGTTGTTACTATAGAAACAATAACACATTAGTGTGAGTGAACCTGTAATTTGCCTTTCAGTTGGAACTACTGTTATAGAAATGTATGAATAGCATAGTGGTATAATGGTATATTAAGACAACTTTGCTGTCTTAGCTTAACACCAGAGGCAATTAAAGCACTGAACTGCACAGAAAAGTACAAGGATTTTTTTTTTTTTTCCTTCATTTAGATTTGTAAAAATGTTAGTTTTCTTTTAACTTCAGGCCTGGTTCATCCTCAGCATTGTGCATTAAGAGTTAAGTGTTTCCAGATTGAGCTAATTATCTGATTTCATCAGGTGTGTGGGAGTAGCAACCGCACTTTACAATTCTGTGCCTCTCAGGGATTGAGCTTGAACATTCAAAAAAGTATACTCAAGGCTAAAGCAGTTTTTGGGTTGTATTGCATAAAGCTCTATTCTGCACAATGTTGTGATAGCAGCTTACTGCAAGCATGAAGGGAAGGAGAAAATGAAGCTTTTGTAGTTTCGTAGCTCTTCCCTCCATTTCAGACTCATTATTGAGGAAAAAGAGTCTTATTGCTATGAGATATGACCTTTGCCAATCTCACACACACACACGCACACGGTTGTCTTACTATCCTTATGAGGACCTTCCATTGACATAATTATTTAATGCAGCTAATTAATGTTATACCTACACCTAAATCTAACCCTAATCTTAAACCCAGTAGCCAAAAACATTGTTTTACATAAATGCTGCAGTTTTCTTTGTGGGAACCATCCAACTGTCCCAACAAGGTCAAAACTGTCAAATATTACTATCCTTGTAGGGATATTTGGTCCTGTCCAAGACACACACACACTCTCACTATCTCTCTCTCACTCACTCGCGCGCGCACGCACGCACACACACTCTCACTCTTTCTTTCTCTCTCTCTCTCTCTCTCTCTCTCTCTCTCACTCACACTCTCTCACACACACACACACACGCACACGCGCACACACACACGTTGGTCTTGTATAAATCAATCTCCTGGCAGGAAGTATGGTGCTTCATTGATCTCATCTCCCTTCTGATCCTTCTGAACCCCATTCAGCCTGCTGCTGCTGATGTCATCACTTGGTGATGACACATCACCAAAGCTGTTATTAGTCCCACACTGTAACACTCACACACATTCTAAAATAGACACACACTCACAACCACACTCCCAGACTTTATTTAAGATCATATGCTTTACAGTACATATAATAACAGGCATAAGTGTGTGTGTGTGTGTTTCCTGTTGTACTGTATCTGTATTCCTCCATTGTTTAGTTCTTTACCTTCTGTCCTGTGTTGCCTGTTACAGGGTAGCTGAATGATGATGAGGTTTCTCTCTGATTGACTGTCAGCAGGAAGAGCTGGGTGGGCGATGCAAGGCATTGTGGGAAATAGTTGAGCACTCCAGAGAGGCATTTATGCTTTCACATAGTTGAAAGGGAGTTTTGTGGTTCCAGAATCTGGTGGATCGAGGCAAAAAACAAAGCAGAGAGGACGAGAGAGAGTGTTGTTTTGAAGGCGCCTCTTTGTGTTGTTTGTGTGTATGGGAATAATCGATTCCAGTGTGTTCTGGAAACCTCACTCCACTGCATGTGTATGTGAGTTGTAAAGAGCTTAAATCTTATAACCAGAATATCATCAGTAAAATGCCGGTGGTATTTAATTAGACCTGTACTAGCGTAAACTGAAACTTGATAGCGGTAACTGCTAAAATGTACTGTAATGTGTTAAGCTTTCAGTCAGAGACACTCAAATAATTTACAGGCTTAATCTGAGTTCACATTAAAACAGGAGAAATGACTTGAATAAAATGTTACCCCTAGCTTGTGCACAAATGGCACAAATTCTTTTGTTATTTGTGGACATGCCCTGTTCAGTTGTTCAATCATATTAGCTAAAATGTTACAGCTATTATATAATATGTGACTGTAATCCTCTTACTTTGTTTACTGGTATCAGGTATTGGTCCAATACCATACTCATTTACTCATACTCATACTCATACTCATAAAAAATGCCCCAATACCAACATCCGATACCACGTGATACTATCTGACATAAGCCTAGTGTACGCTGTTGCAGTAATGAACAGATGACACAAAATGACAACGATCTGGGTGTATTTCCTGATTAATAAAGCAAAGCAGAGAAGACTGCAAACTTCTGTCAAAATATCAAGTCGCTCTGGATAAGGGTGTATGCCAAATGCCATAAACACAAATGCATTGCCTATTATTATTATTATTTCTTTCCCCCTCAGAGAATTTCTTTAACACTTGAGCTATTGTGAGCATAATACAAATATATAGTTTCACTTCTTCTTTAAGATTTTCTTTTTTCTATTTTTCAAAATATATTTCGGTTCCTCTGGAAATGTTCCTGTTTCCGTATTCTTCAGTATTCCTGTGAGATAGAATATTATTCACCTGAAAATCGGTATCTCAATATCTAATTCCATTCTGGTCAAACAGGAAGTCCAAAATACATACACACACACACACACACACACACACAGTCAGCCCTTGCCCTTCTCACTAATGAAATGGACTCATCTGCTGCTCTCACCAGAGGCTTTGCTGAGTCAAATTTGATTGGTGTGGACCTCTGCAGAAAAGCTTTTCATTTTGTCGGGAGCTGCAGTGTGATCGCCCTTTTCAACTCAACACTGCAGTAACTGCCTGTCTACGATCACGGGCTGTAAACAAGTACAACAAGCAATCTGACGAGTGTTACATATAAAAGAGACCTGAAACTTGGATTAAGACAAAATGGTATTTCAACCCCATGTGCATCTGGGTGTTTCATGAGTCCTTGAGAATCAGGATTATACCAGGATTAGGATTATCTGCCAGGGCTGGGCAATATCACAATACAATATTGATGTCACGATATATTAACATCATGATACATTTTACTGAGTATTGCAGGCAGCATCAGGCATCACTACATTGCAACTAATAATTAATATTATATCAACTGTTTAATTTTTGAATGTGGCTCCACGGTTTTGTCAGTAAAAACCTTTACTTTTTTTTTTTTCCCCAAAAAAACCTTTATAGTGAAAACAAAATATTGTTATACAGTAAATATTGTGGTAGGATATTTTTGTCTATTACCCACCTTATTAGTATTATTATTAGTAGTAGTAATAGTAGTAGTAGTAGTATTCCTGCAACCTGTAAAAATTTGAACAGATTATAAAAATCCACTCAAGACAATCTTAAAAGAGACTTAAGTCTGTTTGATAAACACTTCAAGTATGATTTCTTGTCAAGAAAAAATATCTTGAATATAGACAAATACAACTAATATACTTTTTTTTTTTTTTTTGCAGTGAAAGGTTTGAGACACATTTTAATCAGATTATAAAAAGTATGAACATATCCATCTTTCCAAGCCACATTTGAAAACTAAAAGACTGCCCAAAGTATTACGTCATAACGAAGTACATTCTTCACTTTAAGTTAACCTGTGCTCCATAGTGTTTAATGTATTGAATCGTCTGAACAGTGTCTGCTTCTGAATATTGACTAGCAAAGTTGGCTCTTGTCTCTCTACATGAGGAAATTAAACTCGGCATACAAAGTCATGATTTTCTGATTTGCATATTATGCACTATACAGACTCAGCTGAAGTGAAAGTGTATGTGGGTAAAGTCTTATCCAGCTACAAGTCACACCCTGATACAAGACACATCAAGTGACCAAGTGTAGATGGGTCTTTGCCTTTTCTGGTGTGAATATTTACATAGCAGCAGCTGGGTTTAGACATGCATCATGTCCTCTAGTTAATGTAAGTGAAAGTGTATGTGTGTGTGTGTGTGTGTAAGGTTGGGTGTGGTGATACGGTGAGAGATGAGAGTGATTTGATAGGACAGCTAAAGCGATTTAAAAAGATTATCAGTGGAGAGATCAGAACTGCTGTATGGTTCTGCACGTGTGCGTGTGTGTGTGTGTGTGTGTGTGTAACATCATAAGGCTAGGGAATGAAAAACAGCTATAAGGAATTCACAAAGAGAAAGTGTTGAAAATAAAAAAAAGACATTATGGAGTTGCGTGTGATCATTTGTGAGGGATGGAGGTAATAGAAAGTGCATTAGGTGTGTTTATGTGCCTCTGTTTTCATATCACAATAATCACCTAAACTTTTTTTTATTCACAATTTACAATATTATATAGTAGGGTTGTCACAATGTCAAATATCCAGAAAATAAACACATTGATTATTAATGCTAAATTACAATTTCCTATATTTTGTATGTGTACAAATTTCTTCATAAGTTGAAAAAAAGTACGTAACTAAATAGTATAACAATTATTTAACAATCTAATTTAATATGTTCCAAAATCAAGTGTCAGAACTGTGTTATCTATATCAGTTATAGTTATAGCCCGACACTGTACAACCCCAAACTGCACATTTATAAAGCTAAAAATATACAGTAGCTTCCCAAGCGGCGAGTAAAGGGGCAAAGAGCAGAGGAAGATACTCATACTGCTCATACTGTTAAAGGGCATCAATTCATTTATTTGTGGTTACGGTATTTTGTGTGTTTAACATTTCTCTCTGTTTAAAATATCAATATTTTATCCTGCTTCTGTAAAAAAAAAAAAGGCAACATACAAACAAAATGATTAATTTGTGATGCTAATTATGAAGCAAATATAGTAGCGCAAGCTTCACTACTTTACCCTCACACTCTCAGCTCTCTCTAACTCGTCTCTCAGTGAGACTCCTGGAACTGAAAATACCGTTTAAAATATTAATCATTGTTTCTTCTTGATGTGCACTGTTTACTGGAATTGTAATTTATAAAATTAATGTTTGCATTATAACTATTTAGGTTAGTATTTCTGTATTTACCTGTTTATCAATACATTTGTTTAGCTTCTGTGTTATATCACAGTCCTTAAAATTCATTAAACCTCCAGGGTTCCATTCAGTTTCTGGGTTTATGACTGATCCAGAATAGGCCTGGACAAAGCAAAACAAAACAAAAAAAAAAATTCCCTCTGTGTTTTATGTTTGATCAAACCTACTGCCCACAGAGCAAAGGTGGAGCTGCTTTCATGGTTATGGGTGCAAACCAGAATCATACAGACCCCTTTGGTGTTTGTTAACAAAAAGGAGATGCATGCACGACTTGGTTGCAAAAAGACCCAAGCAGCCTAGCACCCTGACGCGACTTTTATAATCTGACTGAAGAATCTGTCAAGAATTGTATCAAGGAATGGAACTGACAATAGCTAAAATGTAATCCAATTGTAAATTAGGGATTACCACTAAAAGACAGGGAGTGGAACACTGGGTGCAAGGCAGGAGAATTCACCTCGGATGGAGCGCCAGTCCATCACAGAGCTCAAGGGTCTAATGCTAAAGTAAAAACCACAAATCTACCAGTGTTTTGAGAGGAGAGCAAGTGGCACATGGCTCCTTACTAATCAGTCAAGCTCGGTTCAGTCTAAGGCAGCAGAAAGTGCATTCAGAGTGCCACCCCATATCATAGGCAACATGAAATATTAAATTGACTTACCTTTATGAGTCATATTCTGCTGGTTGAGAAAATGTGTTGCATGAATAGATTAAATCGCTTTATTCCAGTGAGCATGGTACTGCAGCAGCACAAATTCTGGCTCTGGTTAAAATCCATACCTCATGAGCGTTCTAACAGATACAAAACAGTTCAATAGGAATGAAATCTAATCGAATTAACAAGCTTTACGTGATCATATACGTTTAATGATGGTCAGGACAAATCTTTTCACATTATACATTTACTAAACTAGTGCAATACAGCATTCTTGCTCCTCCGCATCTTATTACCCTGCCCAGATCCTGAGCTTCATTTATATCACATGCCGCCACCAAATTGGAAGCAAGGCACGTGGTTATATCGGAATAGAGTAAATAATAAAATGTGATATTTTTCTTATAATTGGACAAAATGTACTTGGGTGGTCATCAGTCTACCTGGACTCAAGGATCAACTGCATGTGGGAAAAGTTAGCTCTCACTGAAGAGTAAAAACAGCTAAGCCATAATGGATAGAGCAAAACTGACAAGCTATCAGCAAATTTTAGATCCGTGTTTTTAGCTCAGAATGAGGTGCAGGACATGTTATGCATTCATGTCAATTGCAAAACAAGTGGCAACCAATTTGCGAACCAACTTCTACTCGTATGTCATTTAACGCAGCAGTTCAGTAGACCAGTCCATGTTACTTTTTTACAAGCATTGTTTTATATGTACCGTGAATTTACACAAGATACCTAGTAACGTAGCGGTTTGACAGTTCTTGAAATCTGAAAGCTACTAGCTAGCGAACAACCTCATAGGGCAATTCATGTTTAAGTGTTATTAGGAAAGGAGAATGTTTTACCAGCTTGTTACTGTTGGTCTCTCTCATTAGTTGTTGTTGTTGCTGCTTTGGCCCTCCCTCTCTCTGTACTCTCTGCAGTTAGCCAACATTTATAAACATTCCTCAGCAGTTATGTCTGCCATGGGTTAATAGCATCTACAGTATCAATATTGTGTCAGTATCACAGTCAGCACGGTTTGGCGCTTACAAATTAGTGAACACTTCACACGGCTCAGTTTATTTGAAGTTTTGAAGATTAGAGGTGGGGTGAGTGTTCGTACCTTTGCTTATCATTGCATATGTCTGAAATTGAATGAAGTCAAGCCACGATATCCTCACTCGTCACAATTCGTCCAGATTTTTCATGGTATCTAGTTAGTCACAGTACATTATTAAACAGATTGTTGTCTAATTTCTAGTGTGATTTTGGAGCGCTTCTCATTTACGCAGTTGAAATACAAACAAATTCTTTTACATATTAAATGCTTTTTTGCATCATTGAGCAGCACAGAATTATTGTTTAGTGCCACGTCTTTTGTGTAAAATCATAACAGGGCAAAAACACACATTCTCTGGCACCCTCCCTGTCTGTGTGGTGAGATTACACATGGCTTCACTCGGGCTCACACTTAAACGGTCTCTAATTGGAAAAGCCGCTGTGGTGAAAAACAACGCTGTGACATCGCTAACCCTGGCCTCATCTCATTCCACTTGTAATTAGATTGCAAACGCTTCCTCTAATCCTTGCTACTTTGTTTATCGTCCCTCTTATCTCTCTACTTTTGTCTCCTCTGTCCTCCTGCAAAATGTTTACTCACTTTCTCTCACTCTTGTTTCCTGTCTTCACTTTCCCACAATCACTCTCCCCATCCATTCCCTATCACCAGTACAAGGGGAAATTACACTAAACTGTACACACACAGGGTTAGACCATCTTTTTCAGTTCTGTTTATTGTCACACACGCATACTGTATATTTCTCTTTCAAAGTTGGATGTTAAGGACATAATAGAGCCTATTTATGGCCATTATCTCATTTTTATGTAACAGAATGGCCGAACGTTATTGCCAAAAACAGTATGTTTTATGGCTGTATCATGGTGACTATTGGGATTTTTTGGCATCTTGTTATGTTTTGAATTGAATTGACCTTGAATTGTTTACGTACCAGTAAATGTGAAATTTGCATGCTGTGTGTTTGTGGCTTCGAAGCAGATTCCACAGTTTATAGCTTGACTGTGGACCTTTAAATTCCACAGATCTGCGCTGTATGTGTGTGTGTGTGTGTGTGTGTGTGTGTGTGCGTGTGTGTGTGTGCGTGCACTGAACATACTGTGGAAGGAAAGAAAGCCATCTTTGATGGCTGGGCCTGATCTAAAACTTATGAAAGTTCTTGACTTTTTTTTTTTTTTTTAATTTCCTGAATACACACATCATGAACAAATCTAGGCAAGACAAGGGAATTTCAGGTTTGACGGACCGCAGTGCAGTGATTAGACGTTCAAATATCTTTCACATCGCCATAGCAACCATAACATACAGTGAAACGTGCATGCATTCATTTTTGACAACGCATCTTTAAACAGTTCTGTTTTGCTACATATTCATACCCAAATTTACACATTCTTTTTTTTTCGCTGCTCATTGGTCAAATGTTTGTAAGAATTGCTAGCCTATCGCAGCACAGGGGGTGGGATTAATTATAACGCAAAAGGGGGCTTTGTCAGAATAGCAGTACTTAGCCTAACTACTTTGGTGATGATTTCCTCTATAGTATTTAATTTTGCCTTGTCAACTCTGGCATTGTATTCAAGAATAACTCAAGTAAAGGGTAGAATTTCCAAAGTTCAGCAGTTGTTTTTTTTTCAGCTCTTGAGTAAGACATGTTAATAGTCGTGGGATCCTAAAAGTAACTGTAGCGTGATCGTTCGCTCCTCTGTACTGCTTTATAATTAGGTATTCTGGGGCCGGGTGTAATTATTGACTTAAAGTGTTGTCTTCCCCTTCCAGGCGACTTCCTGGAAAATGTCTCCAGACTTTTCTCAATCGTTGTCTCAATCATTCTTATTCCATCTCCTTGTCTTCTACATTGTATACTTTAACCGTGGACTTTTGTTATGCTACCCCAAACACACCACCACCACATGTGTGCTATTGTAATATGACTTTATAGTCCTTCTAGCTGTCTCTGTTTGTTAGCTTATAAATGTTATCTCACATTGTTCAGATCAGAGAGACACAAAGATGATCTGAGGTAGATTTAACCCCTGGCCAGTTGATCTTTGACCTACATTTGTAGCACTTCCTTCATAGACATTCATGTTAGCAAGGGCAACATCTGGAATCCACATGGCCTCCTCGCTGAAGGTTTCACCATCCAGAAGCAAGCAACACTTCAGTTGCATTGTATGCATAGGACACATACACTCTCACTGTGTGTTCTAGTTTTGTTTTTAACATCCCTTTCCCAGCTTCCTGTTGAGGGAATCCCTGTCTCTATCTTATGGACCATTCTACTTTATCAGCTTAAGTGAAGTTTGTTAAATGGCCCAATAACCAACCAGCATCACTTTACACTTCATAAGCAAAATATACCCACGAAATAGTGAATGAAATTGTTTATTAGTGTAAATGAGAGATTTACACCAGTGTTCCATACAAACCCAGACTGTTTTGAAGGCAAGGTCTTTACTCTTGTGCTTTATTTTAAAGTGTTTTCATTAAAATCTCTTTTCAACATCAGAGCTGTTCGTTGTTGTGAATGATGAGATGTGTGTTTGACAGTGAGGACTCGCTGTACTGCAGCTTTTTGAAGATGTACTGTATGTGATCAGTTACAATTATTTAAATATATTTTATAAAATGTGGTACAAAGTAATGGTATTTTGTTAATTAGATGGAAAGGTAATATTTTATGAAATAAGCTCGTTCATAATTAGGCAAACAGTCATTGGTCATAATACAAACTTTGTCTCCCATTTCGGGAGCCAAAAGTTTCCGTTTGGCATTTTAGGGAAGTAGGGTTGGGAATTTCGTCTCTTAAAGGTGAGCTGAGACAAATGTTCTGAATCCATGAAAAGAACTGAAATTGAATGGGGACACAGGGCTTGAGTCGCATTTCTCCTTCTGATGACTTCCATCCGTAGATGTAGCTACGTTACCAGGTTTGCCTCTGTTTCCTCTCTTAGAGTGTAATGTTCCTACACACTTCAACACCCTGCTGTGGTCTCCATGTCCTCCGCTTCGTCTACCCATGACTGTTCAGGCTTTTCACTCATTCAGATTTTTGTCAGGGGCTCCTGCCACACTATTTTTCACACACATTATGAGATTTAGTAATTTAGTAAAACCCTTTAGGATGAGTACTGTACTGAATGTACTGAACGAAGCAGAGGTCCAAGAGGCCATCAAGTCAGTGCAAAGTGGAAAATCCCCTGGGCCTGATGGTTTCACAGCTGAAATTTACAAAGTATTTTCTGTTTTGTTAGTTCCAATTTTGACCAGCTTATATAGTTTCTGCTTTCATATTCCTCATTCCTCAGAAGCTAGTAGCACTTCTTATATGTTGAAGTAGCCTCTGCTACACATTTCATGTTCCTTATTTCTCAGAAGTCAGCAGCACTTCTTAGCCTCTGATGCACATGCATTTTTAAGTGTGAATTAAATGGTATTTCGACAGGAGTCGGTTAAGCATGAATTTAAAAAAAATCTAGACAGAACTCTCTAGTGGATTCATTAATTAATTGATTCATCTTCAGTAATTACTTCATCCTGGTCACGCCACGTGGATCCTGGGAACACTGGGCATGAGGAGGGAATACACCCTGGATGGGACAATAGTCCATTGCTGAGCACTAGAGTAGCCACTTCATGCGTCGGCATGTTTTTGGCAGGACACTGAAGAAACTGGAGGAAACCGATATAAACACAGGGAGAAAAACTCCACACAGACATTGAGCTCTTCAGAACTTCAGCTCACAATTGAACCAGTGACTAACTCTGTGAGACAGCAGTGCTACCTGCTGCACCACCGTGTTGCCAATCTCTAGTGGATGTATGATGCAAATCCCACATACTGTACTAGATCTCATGGCAGTAAATTACAATTTAATTCCCATATTTTCTGTATGAAAGCTGACACTTCATTTGATCAGAAAATAACCAAGACGTCTATGAACAAAATTATGATTAGACTACTTACCATTGATTGACTGTATAGGAACTTTAGCAGCTGGTGTCCTTACACCGCATTCAGCTGAAACACAATGATCTACAAAAGTTGGGATATATATATATATCATCATTCATTGATTCTTCTTAAGAACTGCTTTATTGTGATCAGAGTCATGGTAAATCCAGAGCCAGTCCCAGGAAAACTGTGAATGAAGTGGGAATACACCCTGGATGGGGCATCAGCAGGAAGTCTGTTGGCTTCTCTCAATGAATTCAATGAATTTGAAAAACTCCCGTTGTGTGTTGTGCTGTCCAATCAGAACAATGGGTCTTAAAGGAAGTTCATTGGCATGTTGCTTCAGTGACTGCTTCAATAAATAAATATATCCATCAATAAATTTCATGGAGAAATCATTAGGTAAATCTATATTTAAAAGAAAGTTAAATGAATAATTAATGTATTTATTAATGTATGGGCCTTATGTGGATTAGGATGGAACCACTCACGTCACTTGTACACAAGTAATAAAGCGAGAGGAAGAAACTGATGCCTAAGTTTCACTTTGAACAGGACCTGTGATTGTAGCTGCTGTTCACACCTTTGTGTGCTTGCAGCACGTTAGCTGAATCCACGCCTGCATTGACGTCAGTGAAGATATATACCATCCATATTCACTGGAACCTGCTATCTTCTGTGTCTTTTCTGTAGGGACGTTTTGAGTCATGTGTGGAATTTCCAGCCTGCTGGGTTTATGCAAATTGTATTTGAGAACAGAAAAATCTGAACGGAATTTTTGATGCTTGACTGAAGTCTGAAAGTTGGATTGTGGTGAAACATGTAGATGCAATAACAGAGGAAACAGATTTTTGGAAGTACTGATAGCTGGGTGTGTCTTCCTGTCTGTTCCTGACTACATTTTTTAGAATTTTTTTTTTTTCTGATTCCTTCAGAATTTTTGACAGAAACGTAGTTGATAGAAATACACACTAGTTGATAACTACACACTTTTCCTTTTTTCTGTGATGGGGCATGGGGGGATTGAAAATTGCAGCTTTGCTAGCACCCTTTGTGTGTCAGGCTGTCACTTGACATAAATCTGAGCTTTCATACAGAAGAATGGTTCAAAGAAGTAAGCATGGCTCTAAAAGGGTTAATGGTGTTTTAGAGGGTTATGTAATCCCAAAATTCTCAGCCATTCTCTGAAGCAGACAGAGAGAGACTGGTTTTGGAGTTGAGCTCCCTAGATTGAGATAAGGAGTGCTGCAGTGGTGATAACGGCTGTTCGGGACGTGAAATAGAAGAGAGATAGAGGTTTGGACAAGAGATAAACACATTAGACCCATTGCTAAATGAGAGGCTGTGGGTGTATGTGTGTGGGTGTGTGTGTGTGCGTGTGTGTGATATGCCATGAACATACCCCCCCACCTCTTCTTGCAGCCCCATCAAACTATGTAAGCCCAAAGCCATGTTTTGGATTCAGCCCAGCACTCATTCAACTGATAACGGGGTTCACTGGGGTTTCAAGCAGGAGTCACGGCGGAAATTCCTGTCTTGTGTAAGAGCCAATTTAACCAAATCCACACTCAAATGTACAGTATTGCTTTGAACACACACACACACACACACACACACACACACACTCTGCCCCTGATAGGGAGGTACCAGGGTTTACTACATAGTAGTGGGATTTTACTTAACTGAGAAAACTTTCCCAATACATGATCTTGATGTTTAATGCTTAGATGGTAAAATATTTCTGTGACATTTTTAACTTACAGAAGGGCAGCAATTTAGCGAGTGCTAACGTAAAATTAAGTAGCTAGCAGACTAAACATTTCTCTACGACCCTGCTTACATCTTGTATTAACATGCATCTTGCATGATCAGATCACAAGTGGTCAGTGCACAGACCACATTCACTCGTGGTTATGGACGCCTATAGGCCACGTCATCGTTAGTGTTGCCACGTTTGCGCTTATCATGTGGAAGGTACTTTCGAAAAGCCTAGCCACCGACGGCGCCACCATGCCATCCCTGATGCACACATTATATTAATAAAATCTATATAGGCTGTTAAAATGCTTCTTACCATTCTTAACTTGAGAACATTTCATAAAACACAACACAGACTGTCAGCACGACATGTCCCACTCTTCTCCTGTGCGTGAGGGTTAAAATATTTGACAGAAACTAGTTTCCTATAAATTTAAACTATGGCATCAAAAAAAAATTAATATTAAAAAAAAAAAAAAAACTGGAAAAAAGTGAGAACAGCAGCGTGCTTTGAGCAGACATGATTGGAAGGGGCAATTCATTCCCCTCCTAACATTGTCTCCCTCCACATCTATATCTGTGTGGCTGGTCTCTTATGATCTCATAACCTGAGATGCATGTTAATAACTGGTGTAAACAGGGCTTAATGAAAACATTTTCCTGTGTCTTAAAAATTCAGAAACATTGCAGCAACATTCTAAAAAACATTATGTAGGTAGCAGTGCTGATGAAAAAGCTCAAGGTCTCTCCCAAGATTCATTTTACACATAATACTCACGTAAAATAAATAAATAAATAAATAAATCTGCTTTTTGCCTTAATAAAAGACTTGTATAAGTGAAACGCTATCACAGTTTATCACTTTTTCTTTCTTTCTTTTTTTTTTTTTTAATTTTTTTTTAGCAAACTCCATATGTTTTGAAGTCCAGAATTATTTCAAACAAACTGGGGGTCCCAATACCTTCTTTTTTTCTCATCTGCTCTTCATTACCACAGCTGCTTTATTTATTTTTTTATTTTTTTTATTTTTTTACTACCTCCTGTCCTGCCTTCTGGCTAGTTGGCAAACTAGCCGAGCACCAAACACTAATAAAACGCTCTGAATGTTTCCTCTGTTGCTCATCAAGCCGGAGTGTAAGGTTGCTGTCGCCTGAGAGTGTGAGACAGAGTGAAAGAGACAAATGGCTCTGAGTGGTTGGAGGGCAGGGATTAAATGGAGTAAAATTCTGAGGGAGGGAACATAATGTTGGTCCACATGGGTATTGGCTGCATGATTCTTAGTTTAATAAGAATTATTTTGTTTTCTTTAACAGGACATACAGTCAGAAGAAGGCCACACTGGAGAGGGAGTATGCACAGGTAAGATGCACAATGTGTGATGATGTGGGTCTTTTTTTTTTTTTTTTTTTTTTTTCTCCACTTTATCTCTCAGCTGCCACTTCAACAATTTTGAGATTTTGCGTGGAATCAGAGAGGGAAAGTGGATAAGATGAGAGCATTTTATATAAATGTATGAGGTAAAGTGGTGAATGTGAGACTGTTTTATGTAAATGTATGAGGTAAAGTGGCAAATACGAGTGTTTTATGTAAATGTATGAGGTAAAGTAGTGAATGTGAGACTGTTTTATGTAAAGTATGAGGTTAAGTGGTGAATACGAGTGGTTTTTTTTGTAAATGTTTGAGGTAACGTGGCGAATCTGAGACTGTTTTTTGTAAATGTTTGAGGTAAATTGGCAAATGTGCGAGTATTTTTGTAAATGTGTGATGAATGTGGTTAATGTAAGAATATTTTATGTAAATGTGAGAAGTGAAGTGGTGAATGTTGGAGTATTTTATGTAAATATATGAGGTAAATTGATGAACATGAAAGTATTGAATGTGAATTTATAAGGTAAAGTGGTGAATCTGAAAGTTAAAATATTTTAAAGGTTAGAGTATTTTATGTAAATGTGAGAGTGAAAGTGGTGAATGTGAGAGTATTTGATTTGAATTTGAGAGCATTTCATGGGAATGTTGAGATCACTTTGTGTGTATATGAGAGGCAATTTGCATAATGGCATCATATGTGCTTTCTTCTGGGTGTGTATTTTGTCTGTATGGTATTATGTATGACTGTTTTGTCCTGTATTTCTGTGTGTATGAGTAAGTTACATCAGTTTTCAAAATGGAAATTAAGGATCAGAGGCAATTACATTGATTTGACCCCTGCCATGGCTATTTCACCTGCACAGGGCACTCTCCAGGAGACTATACTGATTTTCTGTAATGTCTTCCTTTACAAGGATCATGTTTTAACATTGTCACTTGAAATCTTTTTTCTTCAGTTCTGACTTAATCAGAGATCTTTTCGAAACACGTTGTTCCAGCATGACAGTAAAAAGACCCTAAAAATGGCTATTAATAACAGACCACTAATTAGAATCTAACTTCCATGTGAAGAACGATTCATTAACAACAGATCAATACTGTGCAATTTACCAAACCACCAGATCAGTGTTTGTCATTTTGTGGTTTCAGTGCCTTGCCTGTAAGATTGCCTCACATCAGGTTGTACCGAGCAACAGCATATGAGCTGATTTCTGGTTTATTAGCATTAACTGCCAATAGTGTCCACTGTGGAAGCCCACTGATGTCTTTATTGCTGCCATATAGGTATTTATGACTTACAGTGAGTGCCAAAGCCTCCTTTAAATGATGTCCTGGAATAGTAGGGAAAATGGAGTTGTTAAAATGCTACGATGACTTCCTGTTACAGAACTCAGATTTGGGAAGGTCACAGATTAGCATGCATTTAATCACCTCTTGGATTAGATTAAATTGATGGAGTAAATAAGAAAATGGCTTTGTCAGCTTTGAAGTGCAAAATCATTGAAATGCGAGGCCCAGAAGCTTTAACAGCCAATTTATCTTTCAGAATATATAAAAACAAATGATTTATCCCTGTGATTAATGAGTATGTCCCATGGTTCATGGCTGGATGCATTGTATATCCTGGATTTGGTTCAGGATAGGGAGCTGTTTTGACTGTAATCATTTCCCTTTTGTCATGCTGCTCATGTGAGTGTTTGTCAGAGAACACACTCATTAGGAAACTATAATAATTGTCAAACAGTATTATTCCTTCTAGAAGTGATTGAGAGTCCACAGGGTTTATTCCAATATGCAGTGAATAATTAAGGAATAAAACTTTAATAAAAAATAAACTTTAATAAAAATCTTTGGTGATTTTTGACTAGTGTTTTTGTAAACAGCTACCAGTGGGACTACACACAAACTTGGCATGGGATATTTTATCACAGTGTATGATATTATTATGCTCTGCACCTCATGAAACTCCAACATGGAATATAGCAGTTCTTATGGTGCCTTTCGAATGGGGCTGATAAAAGACCTTATCTGGGAAGCACAGTAATGCTGTCTGCTTAGGCACCCTTATCTTTAATGGCATGCATGGGTACTGCCAATATTTTTAAAAGTGTACCAGAAAATGATATTGTATCTGTTGTACATTGTGCTGTATTATATAATTGATGTACTTTATGCAGAGCAATTCAGAACGTCTAGAATAAATGCTGCCACAGAGATTATATTCCCTCAGATTACTAACCCATCAACGAGTGTTCTCTTATACGTATTTGAATGCCTGACTGAATGTTTTTGTGTGTGTGTGTGTGTGTGTGTGTGTGTGTGAGTGTATTCCCAGTAATGCAGTGGTCTGCTCTTGGCTCTAGTTCAGATCTCTAACCAACACCTGGCATCACCACGGTAGAGAAATACCACCATGCATCCGTTCACACACACACACACACACACACAATAGGGCACAGTCATAAACGTAACTGCCATGAGGGCCCACAAATCAGAACACACACACACACACACACACAGAAATGTCAGACGGAGGGCCAGCTGAAGCCATGTGCAAATGACAGTTTGGTGGATTTGAGGTGTAATTAAGCGCAGCCTGTTTATAACTCTTCTCATTAAAGAGCATTGTTAGCGGCTGCAGATGCTCAAAATAAAGGAGCCATTATTATTTTTTCGGAAAAGGGGTAATAAACTTCCTTTCAGAGCTGTGGAGAGCTCGGCCTTTGACCCTGAACTTGGGGCTTCATGTCTGGAGGATGTAAACTAATGTTTCTCTCTAATCGTTTGTTATTGTTTTCACTTAATATTGCTTTAAGTCCAATTCCAATATTAAAGAATGTAACTTTTAATAAAACAGTGTTCTTGATTTTACCCAAAGAGAATGAGAACGAACTGAAAGATCCATAATTCATTGCAGGAACATAATGATAATTTTTACAGTTTACACCTCTTCTATGTTCACCAAACAGTTCATTGAAATCTGTTTCTAAAAAAAAAACATGGTGAGAAATGGGCAATGCACCCTTCAATTATTTGGTCATTTGGTATAAACTATACCGATATGCCTGAGCTTGTTTTTATTTTTGTCAGGAGAAGGCTGCAGTTATTCAAGTTACCTATCTAGCAGCAAATTCCTGTGGTAGCATTATCAGTAAGTCAATATGTTATCTTTATACTAACTTACATGAGACCTGAGTAATTAAGCTGCTCGGTATTTGCTCATTTGGTTCGAATTTCTTTTAAAACTTTTGTTAATAGTACACTTTAGCTAGCTATGTGTTAAATAGCTACCTACTGTTAGCTAAGTTAGCATTATCAGTAAACTTACGGTTGTATTATTAGCACTGGGGTAACTTTGCTGCATGTCAGGCTGTATGACGCTGAAAGCATGAATCTTATCGTCAGTTCATGTCCATTCTTCACATTCTTGGTATTGACAAAGTGCCAAGGATTAGTCACATGCTTTATTTTTACCGTGTTCCATAATACTTTGCAACATACAGTAGATCTGAGTCAGTGTATCAGATTAGAGTATTAGCGTTTATACATTGTCCATAACACATCACATGACTAGTGTATCTATTTTGCTCTAATAATGTCTTTTTTTTTTTCGGTAAACACACTTCGTCACTGTGTTGCCTTAGAAATCATGAAGAGATGCAAAGCAGCTTGGCACTCAGTGCCTCAGCAGCAAGTGAAACAGCAGAGGCCAGGTGAAAGGGATGGGATGTGATGCAGTTGCCATAAGGTTTGGATTAGGTTGCTGAGACCATCATCTTGTCAGGGTTCAAGGCTATCTCTGCCTCTCAGGGTTTGGCAATAATGCTGTTTTCCCGTTAAACAGCTGTCCACACAAATAAACATTGTTTTCTAGGATGAACAGAGCAACTCTTGTTTTTGAATAGAGGGGGAAGGGGCCTGGTGAGGCCTCAACTAAGATCTGATTGGCTCCCCACTGGTCGCATCACTTGTGTGTGTGTGTGTGTTTTTGTGTGAGTGTGGGCATGGTCTATATCTTGGTGGGGATCAAATGTCCCCATAGGAGTATCTGATAATTGTGAGGTGATTTGGCTGGGTCCAACAAGGAAAACTGCATTTTTTTTATACAAAAACTGCAGCTTTTATTTTAAAAAAAACTTAAGATACTTAAAAGAATTCCTGGTTAATAAAGTTAAGAGTAGGGTTAAATTTGGGTGTAGGCATAGCATTAATTAGCTGCATTAATAATTATGTCAACCCAAGGTCCTCACAAGGATAGTAAGATAAACGTGTGTGTGTGTGTGTGTGTGTGTGTGTGTGTGTGTGCATACTAAACATATGAACATGTCTTGCATTAAACACTGTCCTACAACAAAGAGGGAGGAAGACACAGCACACTGGTTAGGAATGCCAATGAAAACTGTGCCAGTGTGTCACTGTGTGTGTGTGTGTGTTTGTTTGTCTTAACAGTTTTTTCACCCTTTGCAAAGACCAAATGTCCACGTAATAGAAATACATGACATTTTTGATCTTGTGAGGACATTTGGCAGGTCCCCATAAAGAAAACAGATTTTTTTTCACAGTCAAATGCAGGTTTTTTGTTTTTGTTTGTTTTTAAATTAAAATGTAAATTTAAAAATTTAAGGGTTAGGGTTTTGGCATTCTATGGGCTTTTAGGTACAGTAATAATAGTCAATGGAAAGGTAGTAAAACCAGCATGTGTGTGTATAGGGAAGGGGTTAAGCAAAGAAATTATAGTGCAGGTATTCAGGACCTTCACACCAGAATTATCAGCTGAACCCAGTGTGAAAATGGTTGCATAGCAACCTGCCTTACCCCTCTCACTCCCGCCACATCCCCTCCATCCCTGAGAGGGGGAGAGAGAGAAGCTGCAGGATAGTGGAAGTACTGAATTTCCTTCGACTGTTTGACAGTGAAAATTTTTCCGGCATCTTGCAGCTCTGTTGTTCATCTCTGTGGAGTAAGGGGGAGAAAGAATAATAGAGATAGAGGTGAGGAAATGGAGAGAGAGGGAATCAAAACGAGTAAGCAAAGAAGCAAGAGAGAGAGTGAGATAGGAAGAGGAGGCAGGGAGGAAAGAGAGACTGGGTCAAGAAGGGATGAAAATAGACAGGGAGGGTGAAGTGTGAGGAAAAAGAGAGAGGTGAAGGCAGTGTTGAGGGGAGAAAGAAAGAGCTAGAGACAAAGACAGCTAACGATATGGAAGAGAGACAGAAATGCAGAAGGAAGAACAATATTCCTTGAGCTCCAGTTCTCCAAGAATGTCAGTGAATGCTGCATAGAGAGGATTTAGTTGTTTTTTCCCCCCCTCTTTTTCTCCTTTTGTCCTTCTCCACACTCTGTGGTATGCTTCTGCTTTCACGCTGTATGTGAGGACAATAGAAACAGAAGGAGAAACCTTTTATTGTCAAATGTGACAAGCAGATTAAGAATTGGCAGAATAGAGTGTGCCTGTCAATATGCAAGAAGATACAAATAGAACAATATAATTTCCAAATTACAAGACACACTCTAGCATGGGCTGTGGCTTATACAGTAAACTGGCATATATATTATTTTTTTGCACAAGTCTAATTGTCATCTCCATTTGTTAATGCATTTATGGCAGTTGTGCTACTTCACCAGTTAGCATTTGGTGGAGGGAAAGGTACACTGTGTAACATGCGATGAGTGAAGTGCAGGTGCTCGGTGTGATATTTATTTAGGGCGATCCATGAATCGCTGTCAGAATGCATAGCAGGTTCCAATACATAGGCAGACAGAAACAAACTAGGATATTCTGTACTTGAAGTCTAAAACAAGCAACAGCAGGAAGTAACAAGAAAACAGGACTTGGAAAACAAGGCCCGAAAAGTACAGATACAAAAATACACAATAAAACTTTGCAACGAGACAAAGAGACAGCAGGGTATAAATAGACAGAGTAATTCATGGCTAAACACAGAACAGGTGCACACATTAGGGGAACAAACCATTGACAGAACAGAGGTGGAGACAGGAATAGAACCAAAACAAACGCACATGACAAAACAAACAAAAAGCACATGGAGCTTGGTACCAGGAATTTGTGACACACTGCTGTTAGCTTGGGGCTAACATAACATTAAAATCCTATAGCCAAGCAGAAATTAGCATTATTGTAGGTGTAATGATCAGACAAACAAAAGTTGCGTATAAGTTAATTACATGTTCTTGGTAAGGATAAACTTAAAAAAAGATCATATTCAGGCTAGACAGAGGGATTAAGTGCAGGACTGTAATACAGTGCTAATACAACAATAGCAGGATAGAACATAAATCCATAACTGATGGGAGTCTCTGAAGTTTTAGAGGCAAGTACAGACATTATGAAACATAAAACTTTCAGCTACATTACTCCAAAATTTATAGATTTTTTCCTCCAGGGAATGCATCTTGTACTCCAGAGTGACCTATTGTCCAAAAATATGATATTACAGTACATTCTTTCAGACATATTTGTTCAGAATTGTGGAGAGGTAGACAGAAAAAAGGACACTGGGAAATGAGACTGAATTAACACAGCATGACTGCCATATGTGTCTGCGTGCCACCATCAAGTTGATACGCAGTTGGCATTCCTAAACACACGTCTCATAAACACATAAATCTCATAAACACACAGGTCTCATAAACACACAGTCACACAGTTCCCAGTGTCTGAAAACCAGGCAGACATTCTTAATTAGTGGTGTCTTGACTCTCTCTCCCCTCTCTGAGAGATGGAGTCGTCTTTGCACGCTCTTACTGACTTCTTTTCAGTTTGTGATGTACATGCATGTGGTTTTTAAAGATGTTTTTAAAGATGTAGTGGGTTGTCACCTTCCATCTTTTACATATTTCAGAATTTGTATTATAGTAAATTAATTAGTAATTATTGTAGTATGGTAATTATTGTAAACAAACACAATTAGGGCTTAGGTCATGTCTTGGCATGCAGACAGGTGCTTTTCAGCCATGTTCTACAGGATAAGATGAACATTATAAGGTTCTAGATAGAACTTTATTCTACAGCGTGTCCCAAAAGTCTCCATACACAGGGGACTATGTATGCCAGCACCACATCAGTTGTGTCTTCGTCAGTGGATGTTTGTGAACGTCCACATCTCGGCTGGTCCGTAACACTTCCAGTCTTTTTGACTTTGGTAATAAGTTTGGCAACAGTGTCGTGTGTGATGTGCTCGCCATGTTTCCTGTTAAATTCCATCGCAACCTTGCGACAGCTTCCCGATCCAGCCATGCCATGAGAATGATTTCAATACATCCTTCTTTTGTCAAGGGCATTCTTAAAGGCTCTATATATATATATAAAAGTATAAAATGAAAACGAAGTATGAAAAGTAGTTTCAGGTTATCGATTGCTCTTATGGTTTCTGATGTGGAGCCAGAACAGTGATAATAAACTGGATAATAGTAATCATTCCTAATCTTTTTTTTTTTTTGTACTTGTATAAGTAGGTGATGGAAGTTAGGGAAACATGTGTCAGGCTTAACTTTATCAATGTGTATACCACAGTGCTGTTGAATTCTCGATTCTGATTGGTCAGAGGGTGTTGATTAATTTTCTATAAGAGCAGCTCTGTCAGTAGTTCACATTTAAAGGCAAGTTGTTGTTCCTCTTACGGCTGCTCAGGTTAGGGGTCGCCACGGCGCATTGGTCCGCGTATTTGATTTGGCGCAGTTTTTATGCCAGACGCCCTTCCTGATGCAACCCTCCTCCATTTTATCCGGGCTTGGGACCGCCACTGAGAGTGCACTGTTGCATGCAACCCTGGGGTTGGTTCCCTGGCCGGAAATCGAGCCCAGGCTGCAGCATTTAGAAATGTGTGTTATTGTTGATATGATGTAAATTTCTGTGATGAAGCATTTATGTAGCATTTTTGGGCGGAGTCTCCAGTGTCAATGCTTTATATCAGTCAGAGGTAAAGTTGTACCAACTCTTCAGGTCAGAGAATTTAGCAGCTTCTCAGTAACATGACAAGCTGTTTCAGTAGAGAGAAAAAGGAGATGCTGTGAGGGAACAACTTGTTTCACAGACATTCCACAACAATAAACATAACTATTAATTAATAAAAAAGTATGATTTGTTGTCAATTTAATAAATAAAAATTGTGGGCAAATTGCTGTGGTATAAGAGGAATTAAAACACTTCAGGAAAATTATCAACTTCTTGGCAGTAACAGTAACTCCACTTCATCGGTCCAGCAGGTCACATCACACCACCATCATTGATTGTTTTCCGATAACAGTGCACCCCTTTGTGTTTTATTCCTTACTTAACTTATGTGTAACTTATGTAACATTTTAATTATAAAAATCCACTGTGATGGAAATAAGAATTTCATTTTATTGCTTGCATCATGCCTATGTTATATGTCAGCTAGTTTAGCTGTTGTTTCTCTCCTTTTGACCTGACTTGTCCAGGACTCTGCTGTCAGTGAGTTAATATTGTGTATGCGTTGACGGAGCATTGACCCACAGTATTAAGACGTCACAGTAATCCACGTCTTTGTAAACTGAGAAAAGCTTTTATTTTCATTGCTGTGTCTCCTTCAATGTGAAGAATAAATCAACGCAATGCTTCGCATATGTCTCTGCCTGTCTGTCTCTCCCAGGCTGCCTCACTTTTTGTCTCGCCCCTGTGTTTGTGTTCACCCCAGAGCCACGTTTATTGTACGGTAATTAAATCTCTTTTTAGGATGACGCCACTTTGACCTCAGTATTTAAAGTGTTGTGACACTCAGACGAGCCTCCGCTGTTGGGAAGTTGATCATAAAGACGGTGATTTGAGGGCAGCAATGGCAGACAGTGTATATCCATAGGGCACAATCACAGGACCAAAAGTTCACTATTAAGATCAGTTATCAGTTATCAAAAGCTAATATGTAATTCATTCAGTTATACAAGAGTGTAATTTAAATGACAGATGTGTTGTTTTAGCTGCTAAAGAAATTCTGACAATTTTCATTTCATTACTATTATCAAACCTATTATCACAGTTTATGATCTTATAATGTAATGTTTCTCCCCCAAATCCCTGTTTTAAAGATTTCACACACCTTGCGTTGTATAATTATACATCAATCAAGGTTGGTTTTGTTGAACAGAATTATGGGATTGCCCTCTATTATAAAGAAACATGCTATTGTAGTTTATCCAAAATAAGGAGTCTTGGATGCACTTAATCTCAAAATCGCAGCAAAAATTGTTAACAAGCAGCTATATACTGCTAATTACTGAAGATTTAGAGTGCACCTTCTTCTTCTTCAGTAAAGAAATAATGCTACATTTAGTTGGAGTCTTAAGGTTTACAAGGTTCAGAGTTTGTGTGTGTGACTCACTCTTGGAGTATTCACTTCGAAATTTTCCAACCGGTCTGAGTTCACAAGTTGCTCACACGAAGGCCGCATTGTATTATCACACAACCGTTATGACTATGAACAAGAAATCATAACGCATTGTTCTTCCATAATGTGTTTCTGAATAAAATAAGCTCAGCATTTTTGCTTGTTGGTAGCTGGAGGTGAGAGGAGAGGGAGGTGAAACATGACAATATTATCTATTAATGCTATTTTCACCCTGCCTGGGAATGCATGGTAATGTAGCTATCAAGCAGAGGACGTTTAATGATGGGCAAAGGTCATCGAATAGACCCCTTTGGTGTTTATTAACAAGAAGCGATGCACATGTAACCTGGTTACAGAAAGACCTAAGAGTAGCCTAGCAACCTGATGTGACTTGGTTATAATCTGACTGAATTTTATTTAGGAATCGGATTGGCATTAGCTAAAATGTTATCGATTTATTATTATGGATTACCACTAAAAGACAGGGAGGGCTAATCAGCTAAATGTCCACTTTTTAATGGTGTAACTCTAGATCCATATGGCTTGGCGTCCTGACTTTGGCTAAATGATCCAAAGTGGTGGTCTAGTCTGCAATGGCCAGACATATGTTCATTTCTTATAGAAACGCTGAGTATTTGTGCTAGAAAGAAATTGACGACAAGTCTCTAGAAGCTTACAACTTTGTTATTTGTAGGCATGTTCAAGATGTGATGTTTTACGATTACATCGAGGATGCCATAGCAGTAAACTAAATATAGAAGACCAAAAGGACTTGTCCGAGAAATCGGAAATTTGTAATTGTTATAATTATGATGACATGAAGTTCATCCACTATTGCTATTGATATTCCTGAGAATTGATGAAATGAAAACGTCTCTTGGCAGCAGGCTCCTGTAATGTGTTACAATGTACTGGATCCACAGCAGTAGACCGAGCTCTCGCATGGTGTGGCACGATCGTCTTGACAGCCGCACTGCTGCAGCAGCCCCCAGTACAAGTACACACACACACACACATTTCTCCCTCTCCTCCTCCCCTTCCTGGGAAAGTCTGAGCGAAAGCTCTTCTATTTGCATAATCGTCTTTAGCGCCTTTGTGGGCGGGCTCTTTGGGCCACTGGTCGTCTCAGCCACCTGTCCAGAACAAATCAGACTGGCTTTCACGTCCCCACAGTAATGAATAAATTGATTATATATGATTTAGATGGAGAGAGATGTCTTTCAGCTTCATTAATAATGGCAGTTGTGATATTTTAGCCTCCTCTGTGATGAACCTGTTAATATAGTGTTTTGCTAAATGTGGGTCTGTCCATGACAGTATTATTATTGAATTCTGTCTGTAGGTATGTGCATGTCTGTTTACAGGAATGTGACGCTCTGGGTACCAGTTTACTCTTAAGTCTGGTCTTTGTCTGTTGATGGCACTCATGAATATGTAGCCACAGTGGGACTCGGAGACAGAGAGAGCAGCACTGTCTGGCTCGGAGACAAACACATGCTGGAAATCAGAGAGAATTAAAAAATATATCCATCTCCATGAGCATGCACAGGCTAAGCCCAGCTCCACCTGCTGAGAGCATGTAGAGAATGAAGAAACAAAGCATGCTTTGGGAGGGAATGGTCTACTTTGAATGAAGACTGAAACTCTAATAAAGCAAAAGTTGCATGTTTAATTCTTTGGATCTAATTACAGTTCATACAGGGGGAGGAATTCCTGAGAGGAATCCCCTCGCTCCCTAAACATTAGACTGAATGGGAAATGACTTTAGATCAGGTTTTAGTTTAACAGTCAGACTTTGTTATTGAGATACCAGTTACACACAGTAAGGACTATAAACATTGATTATTACTGGTGTATCAGTAACTCCATTTATGATACCGCTGCACTGCCATTGTGTTTTGGGCAAAAGATGGGAGGCAATAGCAAATAAATTTGTGAAGTCCTAAACCACAGTCACAGTAATTTTTTGTATTACTGTTTCCCTTTCTGAGATTTTCAATGCATATCTTTCCCCGTGAAAGCTTTTTCCCTGCATTTTCTCCCCAATTTGGTCATGTCAGTTCCCACCAACTAGCTAACTCTCCCCTGTCACATGACTTCTACCAACTGGGGAGGGTGGTGGCTAACACATGCTTCCTTTGACACACATCAAGACAACCTCTGGTTGCTCATGTAGTGCAACAGGGCAGAATAAGACACTCAGAGCAAGGTGCTGTTTGCCCTCTTCCACATACTTGAGCTCCCAGACTTGGTTAGTGGCATGCTGTTTGACAGGAGATAGAGAATATGCCATCCCTCCCACCCAGGGAGCACAGCCAATTTTGCTCTGTACACTCCTGACCACGGATGGCTCTGGCATCGTCAGGTTTCGAACTTCCCGACAATGGTTGCATCACTTGAGAGCTTGCTCTTTTTTAATTTAAAACATTTAAAATTTTTTAAAAATCAAATAGTGCTGTACTGCATTGTATTACCTCAAAACATTTCTAAAGATGATCATAAATCATAATTGTATCTTTAATACATCAGAGTGTTGATCATGTATTTGGACGCACATTGTGTCATTTAAGATTCTTTTACATTTGGTCAGTGGAAAACTTGACAGGTTTCCTAGTAGTAATAAATGAAGGCAACTGGACTTTTATAATTGATATAAAAAAAGATATTTATTCAGTTACCTATGGAGTGTCATTACTTTTGGACTGTCGGATCTTTATAGTCCCATTTACTAACCACTTCTAGACATTTCTAATGTTTGTGGATGAGAAAACCTTGACCCAAATACTGATGTTTATTAAAATACAGTCCATTTATGCTAAGTCAACCCAAATTCCTCTTTGTCTGCTGTGCATGCACATAAGTGTTGGTGATAGTTATCAGGGTGGGTGTGTGCCTGGCTCTACTGTGGATGAGAACACAGTGACTCACAAGTGTGTAATGGGATGATGTCAATACGGAGTTGAAGTTTGAGCCTTTTATTGTGACTCGGAATCTGTCTTCTTTAGTTGAGGTCATGGATTGCACTTAATCATCGCAGAGTGTTGGAGTAGAGGAGTGAAAAAAATGAATGGGCAGTGGAGTGAAGAGAAAGTGAGAGAACTGAAAATGTATGAAGACAGTGGAACAGAGGAAAGCAAGGGCTTAATGTTTGAGGGGGATGATGTGAGCTGATTGGACAAAGTATGTTTCCATCTAAATGTGTACTGTTTATTATTCTGAAAAGGAACAGCAAGATGATGTCGAACACATATAGTCACAGAAAGAATGGAATATGCTCTTGCTGCATCACAAGCAAGATCACCCTGTACACTGAATCAGTATCAAATCAGAATCACTTTATCGTATCAGAATCACACTATTGGCCAGGTACATTTGCATGTACTAGGATTGAGTTGAATTGGTGTGCAGCAGTGCAAATGCAAGCAGGACAAATAGCACAAACTATACAACGAATACAACAAGACAGTAAAGACAACAACAATCACAGAGTAATAGCAAATATGTATGTAAAATGTAAATGCCTTGAACTAACTAAAAGTACAGGGTATATACAGCTATCTGTGCAAGGTGTTTCATGGACTCACATATTCGCATTATTTAAAAAAAAAAAATAAAAAATAAAAAGTGCACAGTGCAATTACACAGGTGTGACAGAGTGGTCTATTCAGAGCTGTTAATGAGAGCTGCTGTCTGTTGGAAGAAGCTTTTTGTGTGTTGTGCTGCTTTTGTTTGAACTGCTCTGAAGTGCTTTCCAGATCTTAATCACTCAAATAGGCAGTGGCCAGGATGGGAAGGGTCTGGAATGATCCGCCATGCATGCTTCCTTATTCAGGAACAGGCCTCCAACAGGCCTCAGTTGGAAGGCAGGCTACACCCGATAATTTTTCGAAAGAACAGTTGATGCACTGCAGTTTGCCTTTGGCCTGAGCACCAAACCAGACAATTAAGGAGGAGATCAGGATGGAGTCGATGATTGCTGTGTAGAACACAGACACAGATGGACTGATCGTTGTTGGATATGAGGCCTAAATGTGTGGTGTCATTGATGGATAGTAAAGTCATTGGTGTATAGGGAGAAGAAAAGGTGGGAGATTCCTGGGGTGTGCCGGTCCTGAGAGTTACAGAGTCTGACATGTTTTGCCAAACCGCACATTCTGCTGTCTGTCTGTAAGGAAGTCTGTGATACTTTGGCAGATGGAGTTTGGCAGAATGAACTGAGTGAGTTTCTTGTCCAGTAGCACTGGAATGATCATGTTGAAGGCTGAGCTGAAGTCAACAAGATTCTCATGTATGTGCCAACAGTGTCAAGATGCTGGTGAATGAATTGTAGGCATATGTTTAATACATGGTTGACTGGTTTATTGGGTATGTATGTGAACTTCAGGGGGTCAAGGAAGTCTTTGGTTGCATTTGTGAGATGAGAATGAGTAGCTCAAAAGTCTTCATTACTAGTGATGGTAGAGCGGCTGGACTGTAATCATTCCAACGCATGATGTTGGAGGTCTTGAAACAGGTAGGAATAATGTACAGTTCCAGAGATTGATTAAATGTGAACGCAATAGCTATTTGGCCTATGCACTGCTTCAATGTGGAAGGGGAGAGGAGATCTGAACCAGTTGTTTTGCAGACATTTTGCTTCTTAAGCCTGGTTTGTACTGTATTATTTTTGACTGTATTTTGTTGTCGCAGAAAAAAAAATTCCCACATTACAAAACAATTCTTTGATCATGAGTTGAGATCGGTGGTCGTAGATTGCATAATGTGACATGCTCAACGGTGCTTGCCAATTTGGTGAAATTGTGACCAAAAAAAGCTGATCAGAATGTTCTGTCAATGTCAGAAACGTTTGATTAAAATCTCAGAGTATGACCACTGCTACGACACTTGTCTAAAAGCCACCAATAGGAGGACGGCATAGGATTCTGCGAAACAGGACGGATACCGGTATGGTAGTGGAAATGGTGAAATGTAAACAAAACATGCTGGTGTATAGAAAATATATCCTTGTTACATCAAGTTCACTTTTGAAGAATGTTTCTGCTTGTGCCGCCCCATTCTCTGCAGCAGTCTAGATCACATCGATTAACGACATATTAGTAATAGTAATTTTCTTTAATCATCGGTCTCTATCGTTAGAGGATCTTCATCATATAATCTGGACACAGAAAACTTAACATCACACAGTCTCTTATAGAACTTGGCCAAGATATTGTATAATAAAGGGATCATCTTGTACAGTGTGACAGGTAATAATGTTTAAAAAAAAAAACAACTCACTGAAATCACACAGTGTAAAACCAGCTTTATGATCTCAAACCTCCTTTGTAGTGATGGAGGCCAACAGCTTGATTAGGTGTCCAATGGCAACGTTTTTCCAAGAATTACTTATGCACAGCTTCAGCATTTGCTTCCTCCACTTGAAGAATTGAGTGATGCACTTTATGAAGCTGATAAAGAGCAGGTATTGCTAGGTTCTCAACCATGATGCATGCATATGTGTGTGTGTTTAGTGAGTGGGTGCCAGACCTGATAATGGCCCTTTAAAGACCACAAAACACATTGGGCCTAAACACAGTGGAGCCAGCTGCATAGGCCAGACGTACTTCCATGTAGGCAGGAGAGAAGTGTATCCCAGCATTCCTCAGTCAGACTGCAAAAAGTAGACAGGCTGAACTTCCAATACTATGCTCCTTGCAGATTATTGATGTTGTGGTACCCAAATAAGTATTTTTGTCATTTCTTTTTATTAATCTGTCCAGTGTACACCATAAATAAGACAGTTGACAACAATGCCACATTTGTTTGTCTCTCTTGTGTCTCTGCATGTTAATTTCAGTCTATATATTTGGCATTCTTTGCTTTCTGACTCCATTTGTGTGGTCTTGTTCTCGTATTTTTATAGATATACTAGAGGTCATTGGTTGAGTTAACAAACAAGTGCTCTGTTTCTAATTCTATGTTCACAAGTGACAAGTTGACAGTTGACTTTATTTCCTGTGGTGCTACAATTCTGACATTGTGACAAGCAAAAATAAAATCAAGATTTCAGATGAGGTGTAATGTGGGGAATGAACACATTTAAATAATTTAATTCAGTAAATTCTATGTGTCAGTCCTATGGTGTGGGTTGTCTGATGTCTCAGTTCTCAGATAATCTGTATCCTCAGAAAAATAACCCTGTTCCTAATGCAGAGAAATACAACCGAGCATCTGTTGCCCTACAAACTTGTAGCTAGCTAAGTGTAACTTAAGCTAAGTGTAACTTAATATAAACTATTGATGAAAGTCATTTTTAAAAGAAACCATATTAAAATGTATTTTAACCCCCACCAGCCAAACCGGTGGTGACAAAAACAGAGCTTGGGTGGGAAAGAGGCTATTGCCTCAGAAACAGCTGACACAGTGTCTTGTTAAGGGGTGTGAAGTCAAAAAAGGATGCGTCTTTTTGGAAGGTCATCTTAAGGCCATGTGTGTCACTTCCCTGTCCAATAAAGTCCACGTTGTGTTTGCTTTCATATTGCCTTCATAGAAAGTACTTAAACAAAATCAGGCTTTTTTCCCTTGCTGTGTTGTATTTATAAGAGATAGCATGTAAAATTGCTGCTGTGGATTTTCTGCACTCTCTCAGTTGTGAACCTGACACTGTCTTTAATAGTGTTATAGTACACCACAGCTCTATTAAACTCTTCTACCATAGTCACCTCAGCTTTGTAGATGAATCATTACAGACTAGAGATGTTGGCTGAGCTTGCTGGAGGCTCTGTGTAGTGTATCAGATCATCAACGATGGAGGTTACAAGTTGTAACTGCTTTTAAAAGGGCCAAGAGGGAGAGAACAAAGTAAGCATAGTTGCCAAAAACATAATGAAAACTTGGTATCCATTACACCGCACTGAACTTTTCTCTCCGTGAATCTGGCAATGGACTAGAATTGAGTGTCTGCTTGCAGTATGTGAATGATATGCTTCTTGACCCGAGCTGTGTCCTCCTTATCTGTCTCCATTGTGTCTGTTTGACCCTCTCAGTGGGGTTAATATAAATGCAGGTCAAGAGGTTACAGGCTAAGGGGTGAAAGTTGAGAATAAGGCTTTGGTCACTTTCGCCCTGTGTCCAGACCTAGTATGTCCAAAATGGTAAAGAAAGTGGAAAGAGAAAGAGAAAGAAAGAGAGGAGATGAATCTGAGACTGGCCCACCCCAGAACCCGCCCTGTTCCCATCCTTAATACACACCCCTGAGTCACGCTGACCCTAAACACAACCTCATTCTGCTTTGTCTCATGGCTGCCAAGAAAAACCATTAGTCCACTAACCAAAAAGTCCCCAAGTCACTAGAGCTCAATTTATTTGTTCTCCAGGTTTTCCCCGAAACCTTAATTTTTAATCTTGAAGATGTTTCATCATTTATGAATTCACACGATTGATGGAAAATCCATGGTATTTAACTGTTGTTTGTCATTCACATCTATGATGTCAGGAGACTGACTTTAAATAGACTCCAAAGGTGTGAACTGATGTAAAAGTGTTGTGGTAAGCATTAAAATGTTATAATTAGATGGTAGCTGGTCTTTAGAGATACACTATATGGCCAAAAGTATGTGGGCCTTCCCCAGACTGTTGCCACAAGGGCAAACGCACACAATTGTCTAGAATGTCTTTGTACACTGTAGAATTAAGATCTCCCTACACTAGAACTAAAGGGCCCAAACCTGTTCCAGCATGACAATGCCCCTGTGCAAAAGTGAGGTGGAAGAAGACATTGGAGTGGAAGAACTCGAGTGGCCTACACAGAGCCAATTTTACATAGATACCCTCCTTTAGGGGACTGAATGGTGGTGCAGTTGGTAGCATAGCTATCTCACAGGATCCCCAGTTCAATCCTCAGCTCATGTCAATATCTGTGTGAAGTTTCTGTACATGTTCTCTCGGTGTCTGTTTTCTCTGGGTTCTCCAGTTTCCTTCAACCTCAAATAAAGCCACTAGATTGCTAAATTGTTCCTAGGTGTGAATAAAGTGTGTGAATGTATGTGTGCATGGTGCCCTGTGATGGACTGGCATCCCATCCAGACTGTATTCAGCTCCGTCTTCACTGCAACCCTGACCAGGATAAAGAAGTTACTGAAGATGAATGAATAAATGAATGATCTTCCTTTAGTCATCTTTTGAACTAACTGTATTTGCAGTTCAGCACATGTACAAACTTGTCCGTGAGAAGTTGGTAGACTGATTTAATGTCTATTTAAAGTTGTTTGTTTCCCTGTGTATTGCTTACTGCACTGGATTGTGTACATTATGTTGCACTGCTTGTCTTTTGGGATCTGGTCTTTTTTGTGGACGAGTTTCTATTTTAGTGTGTTGCTAGGTCTGAAATATACAGACATGCCACATTTGATGAAAATGCTCCCAATATTTCAAGCACATAAAGCATAACAGTGTTATTTGCTTCATCTTATTGAAGCATACTGTTTTTGCTTCATCTGTTGTTTGTCTGTTGTTCCTATTGTACCCTGTCACTGTTTTGAGGCCCATTCTGGACAGAGTTTCAGGCCTTCTTTGTGATTATGCATATATTTTTATGCCTCTGCCACCAAGTGTGAGATTCTCGTTAATGGGATATCTCATGAACACGTGGTTGAATGTTTGTAGAATTTATATGTAATTATCAGTGTAACCAGCAGTGTAACTGATTTTGGAATCCATTCAAACAGGGTCAAAGTCATAGCAAGGTCAAATGTCTGAAATAGTTTTTCTTCAATAGCTTCCTTTCTGTTTGAAGTATATTTTAAGGGAATTTCAGGCATACAAATTTGTAACAAGAAGGACCAGACGTGGAGGTGGAGGCATCCCCACTGCATTTCGCAGCAGTTTAAAAAAACATACCACTTAACCAATTTGACATGAATAGTTTTAACATCTTATTCTTAAACTACCTTTCTCTGGAAAAGACTGCAAATCTTTTCTCAGTGTATGCCAAAAATTGTGTGTACCAAAAATTCCTTACCCACCACCGCAGTATCTCTTCAGTATCTGCCAGTGTTAAGCAGTGAGTGAGCAATTTAGTGCTCACTCAATTTATTTAATGCTGGGTTATGACATGCTAGCACTAGAACCATCTTCACCCAAAACCCGTTTACCATCACCGGAAAATCACTTGTAGTGCAGACAGCCCAAGCTCTGCAAACATCTCTTTCATCATGAACATAAGAGGAACAGTCTTTCTGTCCTCTTTCACGAAAGGAACATTCAGCATATGGCAGCTATGGAGCCTGGGGGCTCAACTGACCCTCTTGGTCTGAGCATTTCCCTTTCAAGAGCTACAAAAACCATGGATAATGCATGAGAAGATGGTATTGGATACAAAGACACTCATCAGAACCACATTGTAACTGGATCTTCACCAGAGTGGCCTAAACCCCCATCTACACCATACACATGGAACCCATATGGCTTAGTGGATAGCTTCCTTCCTCTCTCTCTCTCTCTCTCTCTCTCTCTCTCTCTTTCACACTCTCTTTAACACAGGCATGCTAACCTAATCCAGAGCTCCTCTGCCTTGGGCTCTCCATGCCATGTTGTCATCTTTTTCCATGTTGTCTGCACTCTTAAACCTAAGACCCTAAGGCAACTGGAGCAGGAAGGAGTACTGTGTTGTGTTAATGGTGAGCAAAGTGTTTAGATCATAGAGGATATATTGTTCACTCTTAGCTATAGCCCTAGCTTTATTTTGTAAGAAAGTATGAGTAAATTGGGCTTGTTATTGCAATGACAACTTCATTATATTCCAGATAATCTGTCAACCAGAATCCATGTCCAAAAAAACACTGCCAAGTCCTGAAATACCATGTAGGACAATCTGCATTTTACATTAAGAGTGTACTGGTTTGTTTCGATCCTCAGTGTGGTTCACTCTCAGTGAGACAGCAGTGCATGGGTGACCATGTTGGTCAATACGGAGTGGCCTACACTTGGTGGAGTATTGTTCAAAAGGTCAGGGCAAGAATAGGAGGTATTGTAGTAAAAATAAACATCTGAATCGACCACTTTCTGAACTAATTGTTCTTCTAAAATTCCCAAAAGTCACTAGACCAAGCAAAGAAAAAAGTTGCAAGAGATACCAGCTGAATTCATTCCAGCTGAAATTGTAGTGCACATGCAGGGGTCTCCTCACCAATTTAGTTTCAGTCCATCAAACTTTGCACACTACATAAATCATCTCTTTCAGTGGCTGCCCTCCATTTTTGCACTTTCCACCCCTTGGCCGAGTGTTGCTGCGGGTGAGATGAATGGCTTTGGGGCCAAAACCAGTGAAGGTTCCTCCACCTCTCCATCCAGTTCCATGGCCATGTGTCACTCTCTGTCTCTAGAATAAGAGCTTCCACTGAACTGAATGAGCACAGCGACAGGTCTGGGTGCTACCAGACCTTCCTTTTAGAAGCTTTGTTATAGCTCAGTGCCAAGTCAGTGCCCATTCAATGCCCTTATTGTGCCCAGCCATGGGCTGGTCTTGGGTGGTTCTGGAAAACAACCCACTCAGAGAGAGAGAAAACCGAGCACAAAGGGGAGCCTGTGTAGGAGGGAACAGAGTAAATTTATACAAACTATGGGTTCTGAAGGTCTGGACTGTGCTTTAACAGTGGAATATGTTCCAATATAAAAGCCAAATGGGAGAGATAACTAAAGGGAATTTACTTTTTTGAGGTGGTTTAATTTTAGAGGTAGCTCTTATTTTAGGCATGATTCTGTATTTTTTTATCCACCATGCTGTCCTCTTGAAAAAAAAATGCTAGAGTTCATCCTAATATGAACATAAAATCTGCACGTTGTCTTATCATTTATCTTTTTAAAGAGAAAGGAACTCATAGGACTGAAAAACATTAAGTTACGACAGTCAAGCTCAGTCAAATATTGCTCTCTGAAATAAATGCTCTCTGCCTTGCTGGGTCAGCTGTACACTTTTGTGTCTCTCTCTTTGTCCCTGTTGTTAACTCTCTAGACCTCCACCATCATTTCTTTTGATCCTAAGCTTTCGCCGTCCTGTTTCTCTGTTCTTTTCTCACTCACCATTTTCCAGTGATGTTCAGGGTCACATTAATGAGACATCCAGCATAGAAGGAGTGGAGACAGCAAATGCTAAACTCCAGAATGAGTTCCAGAATGCAATGCATCTATACAACACAGTTGCGTTGTTATGACAAAGACTCTGCTCAGCTCGTTAGACATGTCCAAGATGTCAAGCCCGATGGTGTTAACACAGCATTGGCATGATAGCTGAAGCTTAGATCTGAGTGTTCGGGCAGAGTATACAGATGAAGAGGTGAGAGAGCTGGACAGTCTAAGGGAATAAAGCACTGCTGCATCACTTTCTTCACTATGACCAGTAGTTAAACAGCATTGTGGGTAATATAGGAAACTGTTTTTTTTTTTTTTTTTAATTAAAAAAAAAGTGAAAGTAGACCAACATGTCCAAAAAAAAAAGTCAATTCAGAATTTATTTATGAAATAAATCTTGAACGCCACCGAAGAGCACATGTTAATTATGAAGATTAAAATGCAAGTCATTCAGGGTGGATTTTTTCCTTTAAAAATACACAATATTGTTATCATGGGAGCCCCAAAATATTGTTACATTTGTGATGAAGCTATCTAGGTACTTTTGGGTCCCAATTAAAAAAAAAAAAAGTATAAGCATAGCTGTCTTTTAAGAGATGTAATTTTGTCTAAATTTAAGGCAGCATCGCATGTATACGCTTTAAAGAATGCAAATCTCTCTATTCTAGTAATATTTTGTATTTGTTTAAACAGTATTGTTTAAAAGGTTAGGTCATTTTTGTGTTAGGAAAAGCATATAATCCTGTATATTCTCTATATTATAGGAAACAGTGAGTGGTTTTGTTTCCCACATAGTGTTAAGCATGCGGCTAGCTATACCACTTTCTCTTTTGTTACATTGCTTTAAGAACTTTGTTTGTTGGACCACCAAGCAAGTAATAAATGCCCCTAAATGAATGAGTGATTGACTGACTGACTATTGTTACAGTGTGCCAGAACCCATCGAAGGGTTAAATTCTTTAGCTGACAAACAGATTTGTGCTTATTGGATATGATAAGTGGGTCTGTGTCCATTAGCTTGTACAGGAAGTCCTGACATCCTATTGTTTCTATCTTGTCTAGGTTATTGCTGAAAAAGCATAAACCGTCTGGCTCTCTGTCTCTCGCTCCTTCATTTCTGCCTCAGGTCAGCTGAGCCAGCATAATCACAGGGCCCAAGTCAATACGCATTTCTACCACACATACACTCTTTATTATCAGCTATCTATTTCAGTGCTCTTATCCTCTGAAAGTCTGGTCTGTGCTGATTGATGTTTTACGAGTGAAAAGGTCTGGTGTAGGAATAGAATCTAAGAGACGTTGCCTCTGAGAGTAGATAGAGAGCAGTGGAGAATGTGACTGCCTTTTGTCGCTTTATGTACATGAAATTTGGCAATACTATTTGAAGAGTACTTGCATTGGACCTTCATGATGAGTCCATAACCAATTTTTATAAAGGAAAGATGGAGTATTTAAGAAAGGCTTGTATCAAAACATTAGGTTACATTAAACCACAGGCTCCCAACACTGGTCCTGGAGTACCCCCAGTGTGTAAGAGCAAGGAGAACAGTAAAATGTGCAGGACAGGCGGTACTCCAGGACCAGGGCTGGGAACCGGTCCATTAGGTTTTATGTACTGTTTGACTGTACGACTAAGATGTGTTCAGAACCTATGAATGTCATGAAGGTAAAATTTTGGTTTGTGAGATTGTGAAAGTAGGTTTATTTCAGGTTTCACAATTTTATGCTTGATTCTAACTTGTAATATTTTGTTATGATGTTGAGTTGAGTAATATGTTGATGACTTTCACATTTATACACTATAAACACGTAAAGCCAAACTGATCCTCTCCTGAACCAGCCTCCTTGACTACTCCTAAATCCTTTATCTCAGTGGCTTCGAAATGAGAAAAACATCATCTTTAAGAATGTATTTAGTCCTTGAATGCAGTCATAGGAATCAAGGGATGAAGCAGGAAGCTTCCAGAGGGAGATACACAAGGTGCTTCAGACATGTCATTAATTATAGTGTGTGGTAAAGCCTATGGAATTAATTATCCAGCCCCAAGAAACTGCAAATACAGTTAGTTCAAAAGATGACTAAAGGAAGATCATTCATTCATTCATTCATTTATCAGTAACCACTTTATCCTCGTCAGAGTTGCAGTACATCCGGAGTCTATCCTGGGAACTCTGGTCACAAGGCCAAAATACACCTTAGATGTGACACCAGTCCATCACAGATCACCATGGAGTAGAATGTTGCATAGGCTGGAAGCATCCAAGTATCCAATGTACACATTCAATAATGGCTTGACAGCTGTTAATTCGGTTTGTAATTACACTTTGTGATGTATAGACAGATGTGTTATAACCAGTGACAGGTGATACAGCTGGGCAACAGATCATCAATAACTGACATTGTTTTAAAGTAGCGCTTCAGTGAGCAAGGACTGATGCATTTGGCATCAGTTCTTCAGTTCTTGCATCCTTTCAGCGTGTCTTTACACCTCAAATCTCAGAATGGCCCGACAGCCACTTTTAGGACCTTTAGGGAAGTGTTGAGCAGACAGTAGTGGCAGTTTTAACTCAAATCACAGGTTTATATTAATGTGTTCTTTCTAATATGTTATCGTTTCTATGGCCATAACAACTCATTCACAGGGACTTGTATGATGAACGCTCCACATAATCTAATAATATGTGAATTTAAATAACGTGTTAAAGACATGTATTTGTTGATATGGTGAAGTTTTCTGTAATGAGACAATTGTTTATCATTTATGGAAGTTTCAAATGTCACGCTTTGTAACAGTCAGTAAGTTTTCCTCTGTGGAAGAATCTTCACGACTTAACAGAGTTAGTGGAGCGAACAGTTGTTTATATCTGCTATAACGTAACTGATGACAGGAACTTGTCTGGTGGATAATCCATAATATTGGATGTAACTACAAACAGTTAAAAATAACAACATGTTATTCATTAATAAAGGAAAAAATATAATTGTTGGCAAACTGCTATAGTATAAAGAGGAGTAAAATAAATAGTGACATGCCGTTATTGGAAAATAATCAAATTCAGAGTGGTAAACGATCATATTACTCTAGCGTTGACTATATTTCTATAACAGCACACCCTGTTATGTTTTATTCCCTACATAATACTACTTAAGCTGAAACCTTAAAGGATAAACTATAAAGTGTTTTGGCCAGTAACATTCATTTGTTTGCAGCAGTTATGATTGAATGGCTAAGGCAAGTGAAAACTTTGTGTCAGTCAAAGAAACGGTTGAGTTGAACCTATTAAGCATTCTGTTATGACTTTGACTAATGTTTCCCTCTTTGGCTTTCCTTGCTGTTGCTGTTCGGACATTACACTTCTTAGCTGAGCTGAGTTTAATTTTTCTCAATTGTGCCCACTAAAGCCCAAAGCCCAAAGTTCGAAGAAGAGCTAACATAGCACTGATTGAAAGTTTGTAGTTTTGTATGTAAAAACCTGATGCGTGTATTGTTGTCCTGAATATTTCCATTAATTATTTTCTCAGGGGACGTGCATTCAGTTATTGCTCTATAAACAGATGAAGGGTGAGGATATTGCTGCGGTTTATATGTGAAAAACGTTACAAACGTTGAGAGTGCAGTGTGTTTCCCAGTCTCCTCTCCATTTTTGTCTTATCACTTGCATTCTGTCACTCCTCTGAGGCGGATTTCCTGCCAGCCTCATTCTCACAAAACAGGAACTTACCGAGCCTGCAGTATACTGTAGAGGGGTGTGTTAAAGTGCAATTTCCTGTTGTGTCTTGGTATATGAGCAATGAGTACACTCCTTAATAAGAACGTTGAGCTTTTTCCGGTATACCACTAGGATTGTTCATTTCTATAAATAACTACACACGCTTTGTTGTCTGTTAATGTCTGTAGTAAAATTAAAATAAGAATTTAAAGTTACTGTTGGACAACCATCAGAAAAGGCAGCAATGCAGTATAGTATAGTGAGACCAGACTAGAAAGCTGTTTGGGGTCTGGCAGAAAATACACACAGCATCTTGAGTGCACATCATCAGATTGAGGAACCTCATTTTTATCCTCAGTCCTCAAACAATACACTGCCATTTCATGAGAATATTTGTACAACCTGATAACACATTAGTTATACAGTCTTTTTGTACTATAGTACGCTGTGTTGTATTTTGCACCCTTTAAGAACTCTTAGTACTGTGCACTATATGTTTCATCATAGGATAAAGCTGATCAGTCAGAAGTACTTTAGATTGATTTACAGTTGCCATTCTATCTATGAGGACCCAACCCATGCCAGCAAAATGCCTCCCACAGCATAAACAATATGACCTTTCAGTCCTATTTATGCAGTTCTTGAAATTTTCCAGCTGATTTGTTGTCAGTTATCACTCCCTCTTATATATGTGCTTGGGCTTGTAAGTTTTCTTATACAGGAAAGTCTTTAGGACAGAGGAGGTTGCAATTTCTCGGTATGACCAGGTGCATTGTTTTGTCTTATTGCAAAACGAGAGCACACCACCACATGACTGATTATTTTCCTATAACAGCTTTCGCTGTCATGTGTTATTCTTTACTTATTCTCTGATGTCGATCACAGGTTATCTACAGCCAAGAGGAAGCGACCCATCGAAGTGAGAGTAAAGAGGGGAAATCTGTGATTAGAGTGAAACTGACAGCTGCATGTTAATATTATAAAGCAACCTCCCCTGCCTTTAATTTGCAAGAGGTTGTCCAACAGTAGAACAGACAGAGGCACTGAATTGCTGGTTCTGCCATAATGCTGCAGCATTTGCATCGTAAGACAGGTTTTTTTTTTTTGTTATAAAAATTGTACATAATGTCAATCACGAAGACACACATAAACAGTGTAAAGTGGCAGGTACACATCAGTAAACACACTTCATTTTGCTTTCTAACTCCTGCGTGTGTTGTTACGCATCGTGTGTTCCTGTCTCTGGACAACTGTGCCTGCTCTTGTGCTTGTGGATTTAAGTGTTTCAGCTTATCTGGACCACACAGGAAGAGGAAGCTGGCTCTGGTTGCTATAGCAATAGCAATAGTTATAGCAGGTGTTTATTGAGCCATGGCGTCTCTCTCTGTCTTTCTCTGTATAAATAGCCAGGCTCTCCAGCTCCAGACTTTCAGAAGAATATACCTTCTTAACACATCTACTAGCTTCTTTTCCTTCTTATGAGTTTCCATCGTCCCATCATAAAGGGCGTTGGACTTACTTATGAAATATAATACATGAACAAGGTACCTGGAAAAAGACCCAATTTACACCTTATTGTTTTGTGTGTCCTGAGTATACAGATTGCAGCCATGTGTAAATTGGGTCATATAAAAGGTTTCCAAGTACCTTGTTCATGATGCATTTAAAACAGATTTAAAGCTGATCACTTAAATCACTTCTGAGACACATTTAGGCCAGATCTACATACCTACAGAGGCACAGCAGAAAATGTGATTGATGCATCCAACATTAACATTCAGTATCGTTATGTAGACGAAAATATGCTCTATATGAGGCTCGTATTACGATTTAAAACCCGCTGTGAAATGGTGGAAATGGTCACACAGAGAAGTGTTAAAAAGCTGTCTCTTTATAAGCAGTGTGGAGAACAAGTAAGTTAGGTTTAAGGCGTTGATATGACTGATATGACAATGATTCCCAAGTAGTTTTACCCTAATTAAAAGACTGTTGTGTTTAGAATTAGCATGTCATATAATCAAAATTAATTATTCAGTTTTTATAGCCAACTGTGGTCGCAATAACATTGCCACATCTGAGTGATGAAAGCATCCCAGTGGACAAACAGTATTAAGGCACATAGCTCTTGGAATATTTCTTTCACCAAGGTCTTAAAATATTTATGAGAATGAGTAGACCAGTTCATTTACACAAATACATTCCTACAAGAATGTACAGAGCTAATGTTAGACACCATGATCAAAAGTGGCACATATGAGAACAGATCACCCTACATGGTCGCTAATGCATTATTTATATAAGGAATAAAGCATGATGGGGCCTTATGTTATAGGAAATAATTTAAAATGTGGAATGACCCTGAAAATTATTTTCCAATATCAGCCAGAAAACATCCCAAGGAGTTTGTCAACGCTGACCGTTTTTAATTTATTAAACAACTTTTGTTACAGTTAGTTCTTATTATCACTTGCATTACAGCAGCTGCAAACAGTCATTTTTTATCAGTAGCATCTGTTTCTTTCTCTGTTTTGAAATTAATAAAACAAAAAAAATTCAGCTTTTAATGTTACCTAGAGACCCCAAACCTTAAGTGGCAACACTAGCGATGCTGCTCCAGGATACACATATGCCACTGAGTTGCACCCAGTTTTGTTAATTGACCTACACTTCATTAGTAATAGCATTGTCTTTCCAGATTTCTTTTTCATTCTAGTTTGCAGCTTGGACAGATGCAACTACTATTATCAAATAAGTATGTAAGTAAACTGTGAGCAAGAAAGAGCATAACTGCAGTGCATGTCGCATCTGTTGTGAATTCTACGTTAGAGGACATGTGTGGCTTTCTGAAAACACTGTCTACACAGTCAGCTTTATCAGGAATCATACTCAGAGCTGGTGATGATATCAGGCACATGGCTAAAACCTACTGATATATGAATGTAGGTAATAAATTATTGCCTCAATGTGTTGTTGATTGAAGACTTAAATTGCTCCAGTGTGGTGTGAGTGAGAGACGTTTAATAAGCAGGAATTAGCTGATCATGCAGCTTTCTTTCTGTTATCTTTGCTCTTTCTCTCTCTCTCTCTGTGTCTCTCTCTGTCTCTCTGGTGTGAGCCTGTTAAGGGGTGTGTTAAGAGCCTTGTCCAGTCTATGCTTATTTTAGGCTGCACAGAGGAAGAAAAATAAAATACGTAAGCTCAGCTGACGAGAGGGTCTGAAAAGAGCCGTCTCTCTTTCTCTTGCCTCCACCCATCCTCATCTATACACACCTTGGAATCACATGCAGCCAAAGGAGAATGCCCTCTTTCTTTTGGCTAAAGGGAGGAGGGAGTGTGTGTGAGTGTGTGTGAGTGTGTGTGAGTGTGTGTGAGTGTGTGTGAGTGTGTGCGAGTGTGTGCGAGTGTGTGCGAGTGTGTGCGAGTGTGTGCGAGTGTGTGCGAGTGTGTGCGAGTGTATGTGTGATTTCTATGTATGATCAAGCAGGACATAGTGACACATACCACATATATGACGTGCTATGGTGACGTGAGCTCACAACGAGAGGGAGAGAATAACAGTGCAAGCTGGATGAGAGACAAATCTGTTATTTAAAAAAAAAAAAAAAAAAAAAAAAGAGGCACTGAAAGAGCCCCTGACATTAAAAATTGGTGTTTCAGAGCTCTTAGTGCCTGTCCCTTAAGGTAAGTTCACACATATAGCACTCGCAGCGACAAAGCAACCAGAGACCATTCATTTTCAGTGTGAGCTGGCAACAAGAGCAACAGTGACTGTTGGTGACTAGATGTGGGCATGTCTAGGCACATGACAAAGTTGAGAATAGTTTATCTTTATGCAAATTTGGAGCGACTACCTGTGGGAGTGAAGATGGTAGAGCGCACGAGGTCCATGCTCGTGAGCCATGCTGTCTGCAATTCTGAATTGTTTTGTGGACCCAGACAGTCCAGACAGATAGATGGCTGCAATGGCAAAGAGCACACACTGCTTCTCCTTCATCTCGTATGATATGATGCATATATTCACTGGTGAATTTTATATACAAACACTCTCCTTCCAGAATGTTTAATTTTAGCGGCGAGAAAACTAATTTGTTTTGTTTTCAAAAGTGGAATGCTAGTTGCGCCACCCACTGACTACAGTAACCATTAGTAGGAACGCCCACTGGCAACTTCAAAGTACAGCGACTGGCAACTTCCAGCGATAAAATCCCTGCATGTGTGAACTTAGCTTTAGTGTTATGGCCACCAATACGATACTCTAACTTAAAGAAAAAAAAACAAGTACTATGCTACAGTATTTCCTGCTCTAAAATAATTTGCTGGGTCCACATCCATATCCCAGTCTACCAGTTAATGACCTGCTTTATGGTACTGCAAGTTTATGCTAATCTAGTCTTGCTTTCTCTAGAGGGTCTGGTACTTAACTTTAAATGTGGCCAAGAACTGCCTACTTTCCCAGGCCATTTGTCTGACCTTGCAAATGGCCAATCGTTTTTAATTGTCCTTAAATATTTTCAACAAAATTTTCTATCACTTCTAACACAAAGATGTTTGAATGAATTTTGTTTAATTCAGTGATTATCAAGCTTTAAGAAGCTCATTGAGTTGCAGTGTTTGTTTTACAAGAGGAGAATAAACTTAAGCTATGGAGGTGTGCATACACAGAAGTGCAGATAGCTAATCTGGTTGCAATCTTTAAGATTCTGAAGCTTGTGGCCAGAAAGTGTACAAGCGATACCAGACACCCACAGCCCATAGCCCTTGATGCATATGAGCCTGACACCAGTGTTAATCCATTGTCCAATATAGACATTTGCACATTACATGTAGTTACCGATGGTGAGAATGCACAGAAATGTATTCTCAGCACTTGTACATGATGCTTGTAACTCACGCTCAGTGTGAATTTGAAAGTCTGGACTGCACTGAGGATTGTCACTGTGTTTCTGGAAGGATTTACGTTGTGTTGTTTGGCACTTGACTTTAATCGATGTAAAATGTATTTGATGTTATAAATAAACTAAACATCTATTCACAGATTTATTGTGTAGTCATGATTAATCATTGCTATCACGAGTACTTGAGGTAGACAGAGAGAGAGAGAGACTGCTCTAATAGTGCTGTTGTTTCAGAGCTGGGAATGTGGCAGGTGGGTACGACATAAATGTGTCGTGTTTGTGCAGGGTGAGTGTGAGTGCTGTTTACACCATACTGTCTCTCTCTGTGTCTTATCTCTCCCTGGCTGAGGTTCTGTACTGAATATTTTGAAGTAGAAATCCTCCCTTGTTTGGCCATATGTCAGATAGATAAAGGGGTTCGCACTGTAATAGTGCTGCTCACTTTCCCATATGGAAACACACATACACACCCCCTCACTACTGCAAGCGTATGTCACAGAATTCAGAATGAACTAGCACAGTATGGTGGGGTGTGTGTGTCTAATGATGTAACTCTTCTGACATTGCTATTGTCTACTGATGTCGCTGCTCTTTGGAGTTTGATAGCTCTTTGATTCGTGATAAATGGCGTTTAATGACGGGGTCATGAGAACACACATATGGCCCCTCAGCCACACTGAATTTCCTCTTGCCAAGCACAGGATTCACGCTGAGAGTCTGAATAGCTGAGTGGATCAGCCAATTAACGCTGCTTTTGTTGTTGTTGTTTGTTGTTTGTGTTGTCGTTGTAGGCTCTGCAGAAGCTGGCCAATCAGTATCTGAAGAGGGACTGGCCTGGCATCAAACCAGATGACCAGAGAAACGACTACAGGTGAATTACTACACACACGATCCTCATTCCCCTTGCAGAAATAAACATATTGTGATAATAAAGCTTGCCTAAATCTCACTCTCACTTCTAGCCATGCTGTAATTCAGCTCAAGGTCTAGGTCTATATTTATGCTTTGGCATAGCCTTAATATTGTTCAACTAAACCAAAATGCATCAGTGTTGCCATTAAGCTAATATCTTTGGTTATGCCGAAAGGAAATCAGGGTGTAATGATGCACGCGGTGCAAAAATTTGCATGTGCATCATGGGAATTCACATTCCAATCTATTAATTATGCATTTAATGCGATTGCATTATTTGAACGCCAAAGGTCCCAATCTGTGCAAGCCTTAGAGTTAAAACATATAGAAAGCACATTGGTCACATGTTTCACATCCTTTCTTGTAGAGCCTGTGCCATTACCACAAATCTTTAAAGAAGTTAAAAAGAGCTCTTCTGTATCTTTCAAACGACACAGGCCCCATGACACTGCGATCCACAGTGCCCGAGAAAGAGGCAGTGGAATTCCGGCATTTTAGCCAACTTTGGAGCTCATTTTTGGTTAAAGTGATGCCTTAGGCTCTGCAACGGAGCTCATTATGTTTCAATCAAATTTTTTCCGAGAATTTATACATGTATTTGTTTATTTTTATGATATGGGGACTCTGTAGCACATTTTGTTTACAATATTAAACCTCTGTTCATAGCAATTTTTGATTTATTTAGTTTTATGCAGATTGTTTTGCATTGTTTATGATTCAGAAATAAAAAAGGAGGCTTTTCAGTTATAATTTGTCTTCATTCAAATTTTGTTCAAAATATTCTGAGAATCGAATTAAATTGCATCTTGAAGCCAGGATCATGAATTGGATCAAATGAATTGGATCAAATTTATTTTTTATTTTATTTATTTTTTCATTCATTTTATATTTATTCCTCCATTCTTCTGTTCCTTCAATACCCTGAATACTGTATGTCTTGTTGCATGTGGCTTGTTGCCCAAATATGCCCTTGGTAGGGATTGTGGAAAAGCTTTGCAGACTGACACTTCCTCTGCTGCAGGAATGTGTATGGGGTGTGGAGGGCATATCTGGAGGGCACAGTGGAGGTGAACCAGACTCGACTCTACATTTGCGAGAACTACAAGAATGAGATCTCAGACCCTGCCAAAACCGTACGCCTTTACAAAGAGCAGCAGCTCAAGAAGGTACTGCTCTCACTGTCATTGATTTCTCCTTATTGCGTTGCGTGGTGTGTGTGTGTTGATGTATGCCTTTGAGTTTGACATTATCCCTCTAGAGGAATTTGAAAATAAATTCAAATTACAAATGACATTGTATCACATTATATCCTGTTTAACCTGTGAAATTAAATGCCATGCTGTCATGTTAATTTGGCAACAATGAGCATAAAGAGAACATTGAGAGAAATACCAAAGGAAATTCATGCATTCAGTATTTTTTTTTATAGTTTTAAGGAATAATACACAACCGCTGAGTTGATCATTTTGATTGTGTAGTTTGTACATACAATCCAGCAGTTCATGGAATTTTCATTTTTCGTTTCCCTGTTACACCTGTCTTGTTACAATTGTATACTTGATACACATGGATATTTTCATAAGTACTTCTGTAGTCCATCTGTAAAAATACAGACCTCATCATTAACAAAATTATAACAGTTTAAAAAAAAACAGTTTAACAAATCTGCAAAGGTTAGAACATTTTTGCAGTATGCACAAAATGTACATACCACGCACTATAGTACAGGTTATAATAATTACCTATTTTTCTTTACTGTTCTGTGAGTGGTATCTAACTGCCTCTTTGTTCTGCCCCTCTATGGTGGTGCCCTCCGCTGTTCATTGCGCTACAGTGCATCGAGCAGTTGGGCCGGATCCAGGCTGAACTCCAAGACTCTGTGAAGGACCTGGCAAAGTCCAAGAAGAAGTACTTTGAGCTGGAGCAGATGGCCCAGGCCGTCCGGGAAAAAGCAGACATCGAGGCCAAGTACGTTCTCTACATGCAGTGGGGTCTAAGCCCTGAAGCTAATGGTCCCAGAACGGTCTTTTTTACAGCTTGATCATAAAGATGCAGCTATGAAAGCCACTCCAGAGCCATCCTGTTTATCGGCGATTAGAAACCAGCAGGAGATGCGTCTCAAACCTTTGAGTCCTCCTAGTCAATTATCTTCCTACTCAAAGATGATATGAAAGCAAGTGTGCCCTTGTGTGTCTGCTAGAAAACGCAGTACAGTAATTTAGTCAGCACGTCCTCAACTGAAACCCTTCAGGGATGTTTGTCTTTCTCCTTTGCAGATTATTAGCTAGATACAAAATTTGTTGATGATAGTTCAGTTATTGAGGCCCGGTCCTCATCTGTAAGTACATAAGAAGGAGAGAGAGTGAAAGAGAAGTGCTTTGTTGGGTAGCATCTAGAGCTGGCTAGTAAAGTCAGTATTAATTTGGCCATGGGCCTAGCGCCACATTTTATTCTTGGCAATAAAGTGAAGTGGAGGGATTGGACTAGTCTGTTGTGTTCTGGTGTGGAATCGAAAGTGGGGGCCATTAGTCTTTCCACTGTCCCCCCTAATATTTTGTGATTAGACCTCCACCAAGCTTCTGTCAGTCATAATCAGCTGCTTTGTTCAGATATATTCAACTGCATTGATAGCCTCACCCCAAAAAACAAATGATTCATTCCCTCATGAATAGCCTTTGTGTTGTTTTTAATAACAGAAAGTAGAAACAGAAAAAGTAGATGCTGCTCTACTATAACTGTAACTGCTTACTGCAATCAGCGTTGACGTTAATACTTTTTCCTTCCGTCTGATCTGGGTTTGACATGGAGCCTTAGAATTCTTGTTACTTCCTGTTCAGGGTCTGTGCGGCTGTTAATCTTGGTTGAATTCGTAATGCCTGCTTTCTCTTTGTCACGCAGGTCTGAGTGTAGGCTGATTAAGAATGCTTTTTCCTGCCTTTCACAGCTCAAGAACAATCTAGTCCTTGTTTTTTTAAACCACTGTAAAGTTGCAAAGTGTTGTGGGACAGGTTCCACTCTGAATGCTTTCAAACCCACAGGATGATGGTCTTTATGCTGTGGTGTCTAGAGCTGGGTTTGATTTACAGAGCCTGAATGCTGAGCTGATTAAAGTCTGCTGTGTGTTCCCAGGTCAAAGCTGGGCCTGTTTCAGTCCAGGATTAGTTTACAGAAGGCCAGTGTCAAGGTGAGCAAAACAGCCTCAATCGAAATGAACATCACTTTCTATGACTCCTATCCCTTATATATTTGGTAGGGCTGGGCGATAAGATGATTAGAGTTCTTTTAATAAGTATTACTAAATTTTTTAGTAATTAACACTGCTCTACCTGATACAGTCTGGCTCGGCTATGATACAGTACCCTTCGAGCAGTCAGGGTTAAAGGTCTTGCTCATGGACCAACAGTAACCAGTGCACGAATTTGAAATCACAACCTTCTGATCATTAGGCCAGACCCGTAACCACTGATCTGCCACAGCCCTATGTTATCATTATCACAAGTAAATGTCATGAATAAATTGCAGGTATTGCCATGAAGACCAACTCCATGTTTCATAAGTAAGGAATAAAACATGATAGGGTGGTGTGATGTACCCTGATATGAAGTGGAGTTACTATTATCACCCCAAAGTTGATTATTTTACATTAACAGCATGTCTCAAAGTGTTTTGTTCCTTTTTAATATACATTTTTTTAATTTCTTTGAAAAAGACATACTTTTTATCCGTTGATAGTTACATTTAATGTTCTCGAATGTCTTTGAAACAAGTTAGTTCCTGTTATCACTTACATTATAATAGGTAACAGTTAATAAGACAGTTAATGCAGCTTATCATGTTACTGAGAAACTGTCAAGCCCTCTGTCCTGAAGACTTTCCCATGTCTGTGACTGTAACAAAGCAGTGACACTGCAGACTTCTTCCTAAATGCTAAATGTTTTTAATCTATTTATGTGGCACAACCAGGCCTACAATCTGAGCCATGCTGTTACAGAAAATTAATCAACACCTTCTGACTAATAAGATTCGATTCAAATATTGGATTTTCATTCTCATGTCAGTTGTTTATTATGAAATGAGTTTAAAAATGCATTTTACCATTTTTTACCATCTTGTTAGCAAACTTCAGGGAAGCTAACTATTGTGACACAGTATGAAAATGTCACGTATCCTGATCATTTTGTCCATATTACCCACCCCTGAAACGATTCTGTTAAATGTTTTTAATAAAATTTGTTTGACTGTTGACTTAGAAAAGTGCCATTTGTGTGTTAGCTCAAAGCTAAGAGGAGTGACTGCAACTCCAAAGCCACCCACGCCAGAAATGAATACCTTCTTACACTCGCGGCGGCCAACGCACATCAGGACCGCTACTACCAGACCGATCTGGCCAACTGTATCAAGGTGAGAGCTGAGATTTATCCAAACAGCTTTTTGGCCAATGCAGTATGTGTTGCGTATGTGAATTAACTAAATTCCCTTTTTCTATTTTTAAAGCCCAAGTCATTAAGTATAGATGGGCATAAAATAATAGGAAGGCATGTTGCACAGCTACCATGTGTACTCTCTTAAACACAGTTTTGGTTATTAAATGTTTTTAGAGAAGACGCAGTCATGATTTGTGGTGTCAAGTGATCAATAAAAAGCTAGCTATGCTTGTAAACTCACTTGTGTCCAAGCTAATGTTAGCTAAGCATGCTTTCAAGATATTGGCTACATTAAATCATTGGTATTTAGAACAACTAACTAGCTAAATGGAATGTTAATGTTAGCTAATTCAATTAAAAAGAAATAAACTTATATTAGCCTGAAATTATCACATTTACTTAGCATATAACTGATTATAAAGCAATCAATGACTGGTAACACATTAGTTTGAATTTTGCTTAAAAAGCGGATACTGAGTAATATACAGTACTTAAGAAGCAGTTTCTCATTCAACATTGATTTTCTTTGAAATATGTGTCAAGGCCCAACTTTAATACATTTCTCTCTTCCCCGTTGTTTTGACCTGTTGCCTGATCAAGCCAGTTATAACCATTTCTGCTTTGAGAAAACATTTGAGTAACTGAAACTTCAGTGTGCATCTGAAACTGTGCTGTTCTTCTCACTGTTCTCGCTCTCATGCTCAGCTGTGCTTCATACGGTTTATGCAACTTGGATGACTTCTCTTTTGCCAAGCTGAGGTCATGACCAGAAATGCAGTCACTCACCACAAAAAGTTCATGTTCTCTCAGCGAGCTATATAATCTGCATCTGTCCACGTTCCAGCTGTGTCCTCATGTGCCTCACTATGATGAGTCATGCTCACTTTGCCCACTGTGACGCAGTCTTGAACCAGTTCTAAAAGAACAGGTTTCTTTCTTCCTATTTATTTTTCTCTGTTTCAGTTTAGCAGTCCAATATCAAGACAGGTCAGGACATATTGGGATAAAGTTAGCAGTGTGTCTCTCATCATGTCTTGCCTGTGGTGCTTTGATTTGCTTTTCTAAAAATGTAAGACTCACTGGAACTGACAGGCAAAGAAGCCACACCTCCTTCACTGGGACTGACAGGCAAAGAAGCCACACCTCCTTCACTGGGACTGACAGGCA
>CM075008.1:21389104-21495690 GCA_037576675.1 Pangasius sanitwongsei
AGGCAAAGAAGCCACACCTCCTTCACTGGGACTGACAGGCAAAGAAGCCACACCTCCTTCACTGGGACTGACAGGCAAAGAAGCCACACCTCCTTCACTGGGACTGACAGGCACAGAATTTAATCTGAGCCTGCATTTTATTCTGTCTGTTTAAGCTGGACCTTGGCACTTGAAAAAGCTGTGGTTCAGTGCGCATGCCTGCGTGTGTGTGTGTGTGTGTTAGAGAAGCATGTCTGGTATGCACTGTGTTCTACCCCACACTATCAGGGTCACTTCCCAGCACCCCCTGTCTCCAGGGACCCATCGTAACCACGAGAACAAGCTTCTTACTTTTACCCGTCAGCTTTAACCAGCCTGTATACACAGCTGTGCGACAGAGCTGTCTGCCTCTCGGCCCACTTAGCTTGGCAAAATAATATATTGCCCACTTACTCAGCGTGGATCACCGAGCGTCATTTTTGGCTCACTTTTTCTGCTCTTCAAAAACGACAAGTGGCTTTTCATACCATTGTGCAGGTCAGCAAAGTGTTTGCCAGCATACACAGAGCTGTGGTGGATCTGAGTGAACTGACAGCAGCAGAACATGTCCTTATTTAGAGATGCAAACCCATAAACCTGCACACCTTCCTTTTTTTGGGAATTCCGGCAGCATATCTTGACATTGACCTCTTCAGCTTGGGCCATTTATCGAAATACTTAAGATACTTGTTCAGAGCTTATGATGTGTCCGTGTCAAAAAGGAAAGGAATGTTTTCTTGGAAAGGCTTATGTGTCAGTTATTTAGAGGACTAACTTAGCCAAAAAATACATTATTTGTAGGCAACGCTAGCCTTATATCTCCAAAGCAAAGCTATGAGAAGCAAACTTCAAATATCAAACATGTCTGGGCTGACTGACTAGATGTGGGTTGAAGGGAAAATTATGTATATTTAATTTTATTTGCTTTAAAGGACATTGAAACCTCAGAAATGCAAATAGGACTTGGTGATTTTTCTTTTTATGTTCTTATGGTTTTTCAGATCACGGATACAGTATGTTGGTAATATGCATAAAATTCAACATTGGTAACATTAGTAATCATATTAATAGCAAACATATGAAACTGCTTGTCCATATAAAGGATATAAGAAAATCCTCCATCCTCTAAAATCCTCTAAACATTCATTCCTTTATTTTAATGATCCTGGGCCAGTATCACATATTTGGAGTGAATTTTTCATTCTAATGTTCTGGCTCCTTATACTTATGAAACATTCAGGCTAAGCAGTACATGAAGACATTCTTGGTCTAATTGCGGGTTCCCTGCACTACAAAATACTGCTTAAAGGGGTAATTTGTTGCCTATCTGAACTGCTTTTTTTCTAGTGGATGATTATGTTAGCTGAGATTCATAATGAAACATTGCTCTGTGTCCATGTACAATCATGGCTGAGCATCATGGGTAGTGAAGATTTTTTAAAGATATAGCATAACAGTGTAAGGGATTAGTGCCAGATATGCCTGGAGCGTTGTTCTAAACATGAACATTCTTTGACAAACCATTGTCAATAAACACAAGTCATCAGAGCATCCAGTGGAAACATGTACTGTGGTCTGACAAGTCAACCTTAATAATGGGCATTGTGTTCTCTGGGCCAAAGATGAAAAGAAGCATCCAGACAGGCATGGGAAACTTGCACATCTGTGAAGTCACCATTAATGCTGAAATATATACACATTTTGGAGCAACATACACTGTATAGCCAAAAGTCTGTGAACACCTGTCCGTCACACCCATATGTTGTTCTTCCCCAAACTGTTGCCACAAAGTTGGAAGCACACAATTTCATAAGATGTCTTTGTATGCTGTAGCATTACAATTCCTCTTGACTGGAACTAAGGGGCCCAGATCTGTTCCAATATGGCAATGCCCTTGTGCACAAAGTGAGGTCCATGAAGACATGGTTTGCCAATTTTAGTGTGGAAGAACTCGAGTGGCCTGCACAGAGCCCTGACCTCAACCCTACTGAATACTACTGGGATGAACTGGAATGCACACTGTGCACCAGGCCTCCTCATTTGACATCAGTTCCCAACTTCACTAATGCTCTTGTGGTTGAATGGGCACATCCCCACAGCCATGCTCCAAAATCTAGTGGAAAGCCTTCCCAGAAGAGTGGAGGTTATTGTAAGAGCAAAGGGGGACAAATGTGGAATGGGATGCACAAATAATTGTTATGGTCAGGTGTCCACAAACTTTTGGCCATATAGTGTATACTGTCTTCTAGACAATGTCTTTTTCAGGGACGTCCATGCTTATTCAGCATGACAACACCAAGCCACAGTCTGCACATGTTACAACAGCGTGGCTGTGTAATCAGAGAGTTCCGGTTCTGAAGACTTGCATAATGGAAGAAAGCAAAAAAAAAAAAAAATCAGCTTTCTAAACTGGATCAATTGTTATTTACCGTCCCCAAACGATTATTAAGTGTTGTTAAAAGGAAAGGTGATGTAACACAGTGGTAAGCTTGTTCCTGTTGCAACTTTTTAGTAATGTGTTGCAGACAGTACTTTTATACAGGTCATTTTATTTTTATTACCATTCACATACTGTCCCAATGTTTTTGGAATTGAGGTTTATAAGAATAAAGTCACTACTTCTGCATTACATTCAGATAAGTAATATATTTGGCTGACATTTGATTCCTCCCAAGATAAAGGGCTTGGAAGAAAGCCTAAGGCTGGGGATGTACTTGACACATGACAGTGCATGTGTGTGCAGACACAAAATAGTCCTCATTGCAGAACCAAAAGTCCAGTGGGTGGACCTGGACCTGATCCAGCTCCTATAACCCTAACCCTAACCCACGGGATGCTCTACAACACGGAAGAACAAACCCCCCTAGCTTGAAACACCCTGAGTTGTCTCCGCAGCCTGGACTATTGATTGGACTCCACCCAAGTAGGAGGAGCTGGATTAGGTCTAACTCCACCCCCTGGACTTTTGGTTCTTCAGTGAGAGGTACATGGCAGATACAAAAATTGTGCAAGTGCCATTGTTCACATATTTGGATGTGTATCTCTGACAAGAGAATGGTCAGAGCTGAGACATAACCGGGCCAGCACCAAAATACCTTTTTGACCACTTCCTCTGATTTTGCGCAACAAGTTAAACAGTGAACCTGGTGGGAGTTGAAGAGGCTGTGATAATATATGTGTTGTGAAAATGCCAGAAACCGCATCATCAGCACCAACATAGATGAGCCAGCTCTTTTAGATGAACGTTCAGAGCCGACTCACGTATGTGAGCCTTATTTTTTCCAGTGCTGTTACTCTGGCATTGTCATTTAACCAAAATGCTTCCATGAAAACCTCTTTTCAACATAGGAGTTGTTTGTTAGTATGAATGGTGAGATGTGTTTGAGTTTCAGCTCCGCCGCACTGCTGCTTGTTGAAGATGTACTGTATGTAGTCAGGTGTATTAGGAGAGGTGATCATTTATCAGGACTGAAGGAAATGAATCAGGCACTATAACATTAATGCAGGGATTCATACACATTTGTAGTGCCTTGTTGATTTTACAATTATTTTGTTATTTAGAAGATGGAAACAGTTTCAGGCATAGTTAGGCAAAGACGAACAAACATTGGTCAAAATATTGCAAACTTTGTCCATTTTGGAGATTAAAATTCCAGTGAGCCACTTAGGAGCCAAATGAGTTGACTCTTGTTGGTGAGCTTCCCCAAATTATCCAAGTACCTGCAAATACCCAAAATTCCCAACAAAAATACCAGGCCATTAATCCAATCTTGTTTCCCCACCCTTGCCCTTTTTTTTTTTTTTTTTTTTTTTTTTTTTTTTTTTTTTCTTACATGCTATTATTTGTTTTTGAAACTCTTAATGGTCTGGCCCTCTTAATATTGTTGAGTCATTATTACGTTCGATTATGTAAAGATCTTTGGGATCTTTCTCACAACATCTGGCTGTTTGAGGATCACAATTAAAACGGGTGACCTAGCATTTGCGGACTATACCTCTAGACTCTGGAATTGCTATTAGACAAGCTCCTTCCATTTTGGAATTCATATCATGTTTTAAAACCTACTTGTACATGCCGACACATTTGTTGCAACTTTTTTGTGTTGCTGTTTGTTTGTCTGGCTGTTTTATGTATTAGTTTAAGATTTTACATATTTTTATATATTAAGCTATTTTATTTCTTGTATTGTTTTATTCAATGCACAGCACTTTGGTCAATGCAATTTTTTAATGTGCTTTATAAAGAAATCTTACTTACATATGAATTGTTCACGTACTGCACTCCACTGTTTATGTCGGTATTCCAGCGCACAATATTGATGCGCCAAATAAATGTAAAATCTGCAGCCAGCTCACGTACACTTACTAAAAAGTAAAAGCAAATGTAACCCTGGCCTAAGACCAAAATTGAAGGCAAAATTGAAGGCAATGTTAAATTGTGCCTTCTTGATTGTGCCAGTTTCATAATTCAGTACTTCAGACATGTGGGTTCGGTCTAGGAGCGTATATCTTTCCTGAGCTACATGCTCAGCTTTGCTAGAAGTGGTGATTATGAGGTATGTAAGGAATAAAACATGAGCATGCTTCGTTATAGGAAAGTAATAATCAACGGTGTGCATTGTCACCCTGAAGTTGATTATTTTCCTATAACAAAATGTCCCAAAATGCTTTTTTTAATTCATTTATACCACAGCAATTTAGCAACAATTACATTTTTTTATTTATTAAAGAACAATGTCATACTTTTTTTTATCAGTTTATAGGTACATTAAATGTTGTGGAACAGCCAGGAAACAAGTTAGTTCTTGTCATGACTTACGTTATAGCAGCTATAAACAGCAGTTTCCTCACCAGCCACTTATTTTTTCCACTCTCTTGAAGTTATCTAAGACCAAAAAAAACACATCTTGTCCTGTTACTAAAAAAAAAAAACGGAAAGTACAATATGAAACTTCAGGGTGATTTCTCATCAAGGTGAGTAGCAATGATTGGAGTGAAAGAGCATTTAAAAGCATTAGTGAGCTGGACTGTGTTGCTCTAGTGCCGTCAGGATTGTTCTCTCTGTGTGGCTGAAGTGCTACATGATCTCTCCTCTCTACCGCTTCCTAACGAGGGTTTGACCTCGGGCCGTGCGAGTGCGATCCAAGCACTAGGAGCCCACAGTGAATTATTGATATCTGAACAGTCAGGGCTTCAGGGCCGCCAGCTGGCGAATCACACGCAGGCTTTCTGCCCACCTTCCTCATTTCTCATTGGTTCAGTTGGTTCGATACGGCTGTTCTGTCACTAAGGAGACATCATCTTTTCTGCCTGCTGTCTTTTATTGTCACTTTCTGTCGGCATTCAAAAGCACGCACTGGGGAAAAACAGCATGTGTAGCAAATAGCTTTGTCTGCTCTAGGGTTTTTTTGTTGTTGTTCTCGCAGTGTATTCCCTTTTCTGGATTGCTGCATTGCTCTCTTTTGTTCTGTTATTTTTCTACACCTCTCATGCACTGTGGAGGAAGTGTACTCGCAGCCCGGGCTACAGTATCCAGAGCTCCCTCTGTTGTCTGACAACAGAACTGCTTAACAGTGCTGTCATTTCTGGGTTTTTGGGGTTTTTTTCTTTAAGTCTCTTTATTCGTTGTTCAACTTAATAGTAAGGTACAAATATACAAAGTACAATTTACAATAATGTATGCATAACATAGAAAAAAGTACCTCTTCCCTATTTCAGTACTCTTTTCACAGTTCCCACTCTGCTATTATCTGCCTGTTAGCTCACTGTCTCTTCCGGTTTAAGTGGGGGAAAAAAAATCCATAATCTCCTTCCCACACCAGGTGACTGAAAGATCGAAAGATTATGTTTCATATAAAGGTAGAAAGTATCAACTTCACTTTGAGGGGGAAAACAGAATGCCTGAGAAATCTTGGTCACTGTTTATTTCTTATTTCTCAACAGTTACTAAGATTAAAAATATTCAAGCTACCGCATATATAAATGTATAAATATAAATGATAAATTTCTATTGATTAGGATGATATAAAATAAATTAATATAATTAATAGGAGATTTGATCCTATTCACAGTATTGTATTTTTAATAGACCACATGTTTTGCATAACCATTTTCCTGAACTTTTTTTTAAAAAACCCTACATTTTCATTTACATTCACAGCATTTGAAAGACTCTTTTATCTAAACCTTTTACTTAAAAAGACTAAAACACTACCAGTATCAGTAGTCAGTGCTGATGCATAAGTACATTACAAGAATATTACAGTCTTTGTTTTGGTTGAGCATACAACTAGTGTTCATTTAGGGGCTTATTGAAGAAATGAATTGATTTCTAGCTTGTGCTGGAAGACAGAAATGGACTCAGATGTTTGAACAGTTTACAAGTTTAGCTCATCATCTGGGCACCGGTACAAAGGAAAATCATCATGCTTGTCTGCCTTTTGATTTCTTAAATCTAATTAGTCAGAAGCTGTTGATAAACAGTCTGTAACAGCAGCTCTGATAGTAATGCTAGCTGCAGTGTTTACATTAGTGCGCTCATTCTAATGTTATTGCTAATCTGCTTATCATTTATCGCTTAACTTAGACAGGGACTTGTATGATGGATGCTCCACATAAACAGGTTAATCTTTGATATGTTGATGTTTTCTGTAAGGTGTCTCAATTGTCAGTGTTTTGTAGTAGTCAGAGGTGATTTTCTGACATGGGGGAATTTCAGTTTCTCATCAACAATGGCAAGTAATTTTTTAACTTCGACAGCTGTAATTTTTAACTTTTTTGTACATTTTTAAGACCGAGAAAAAAGAGATAATGAAGGAACGACTATTAGCTGAGAGCTGATATATGTGTATAATAATACAATACAGTAATACAATTCAAAATGTATCATAGACTTCAGTTCTTATGGTACACTCCACATACACACTCAGAGCCATTCATTTGGGTTGCAGAAATGAATCTGTTATTAGATGGACAGTTATTAGAATGAATCAGTTATTGTGACTGGATAAAGAAATGTTCATTTTTACAGTACCTAATATTTCTGATTAAAAAAGGGTACATCAGCCCTTGCTTTTGTCATGATGAATGAAAATGATGTGATGTTTTATAAATAGCAAGTGGAAAGAATCATAATGAACACTGTATAAATCAAACATTCAGGCACATCAAGATTCATCAAGAATATTTTATATATAACCACATTTTAACCATGACATGAGAAGTTCCCACTTTAATAATTAAAGACTGGTTTCAAGTAAAGCACTGAAGTGGTTTATTCATTGTCCAGTTTTGGGCTCTGGTTTTTCCTTAAATGGTTGTCTGCAGACAGGAAGTGCAAGTCAGAGAAGGAGAACAGCTCATATGCTAAAAGTACCCTGACTGCTGGGATTTCCCTTATTTGTCACCACATTGTATGCGTGTGCTACTACCCCTCAGCGCCAGCCGTCACTCACACCTCTGTTAGGAATGACTTTGGTGTGCAAGTGGTTTATCTGTAACCAGAATGAGTTGTGGCCCAAATGCTGGACCATCTGGACCATGTACCACCACCGAATGTCAATGATTAATTAATTGAAATCTGTCTGCCAGAACACAGCCAGGACACAGCCCTGAAGAGAGCATACTGTATCTCAGGCTTAATAGGGACCAAAACTTACAGTCACACTGCTGCATTTCTCCTAGACCTGAAAAGGCTGACACAAGCGTTAGATATGATCAGCTGCAATTTCCCCAGATTCTAAATCCTGTGAAAACCTTAAACAGCCTGTTAAACTGTACACTTGCTATTAACATAACTGACCTTAATGTCCCTAAATTCAACCATATTTGGCTTGGAATCATCTGCTACCTGTGATGAATCATTCATTGTGTGTGTTCTCACGTCTTGACAAAACCAGGAAGTTGAAGTTTTCCCACTGCTTTGAGAGCAAAGGTAGCAAATAATTGAATAATCTATGAACCAGGAAAACACACACACACACACACACACACACACACACACAACATTACATAGACATAACAGATGACTAAGAGTTGAGAGAGACCTCCTCCCTATCAAAAGTAAACTTACACTGATCCACAATCTGGCAAAACCCTACAACACACACACACTTCACAAACAATTTTCCCATTTTATACATAGCTCAGGCTAAGTTAGTTAGTAGCTAATTAGTAGTTGCTCAGTCCATTTACTGAGGGTCTGTAAAAAAAAAAAAAAGGCGATAAAAATCCAACCAGAGGTGATAAAATCCAACATCATATTAGATCACAATACTTGAAGACATTTTCACAGTATACCGTGGATCTCATTTACTAACACAAATTTACTAGCCACTAAAATGGGGATAAGAAGACTGCAGGAAATGTAAAATTGAAACTTAAGAATAATGCAGACTAAAGGCAGTGAGAGATTCTTTTAAAAAAAACTGTTCAAAATACAATATGAGCCTTAAATAAACCAAGTGTGTGTGTTCTGTTTATATGTGTCTATACAGTATAAGTGGTATAAGTGAATGAAAACCTTTTCATAAGATCTATTTGAATGCTGTTGGTATCAGAAGTGCGAACATGTGGTGAATATCTAATGTTTTCATATATTAATATATTCTGTGCGCCTTGAAACCAGCTTTAGTGTGGAAATATTAAGTCATGGATTTCTTATTTTGCTAAGGCATAATTTCAAAACACATTGTCATTATTCAGACTTAGTAAAAATTCTCTCTTTTTTCCAACTGATACAAACAGGCTTCCACAAATTTAATACCTGTCCTTCAACTCACAGTCCATCAAATGATTTAGTAGGCTTAGTAAAACTGTAGCTAATGGATTTGGTTGCCCAGAATATCACAGAAAAGTGTATTATGATGCGATTTATCATGATATTGATATTTAGTCGTATCATCCGGGCCTAATGAAATGAATAAACCCAGGTCTAAGAAGAAGTGGGGTAAAATGTTGATGAGATACAGTTCATTTAAGGTTTGATTGGATTCTTTCAACAATTCTGAAATATTTGAGGTCTCATATCAGGAATATTCAGGTACGGACTGGTTGTGGTTTGGTTGTGTTCAGAAGCGCAAACTCTGGGTTCTGTGTCACTTCTTGCCTCTATTTAAAAAATAAAAATAAAAAATCCAGCCAGTCAGGACAAGTAGGCAACAAACAAAATGAAGATGAGAAGCTGTTCAGCAAGTAATTGCTTTAGGGTGATATATATTGGTCTTTAAATGGGATAGTAAGAACGTTGGCTATTTTTGCATTGCTGCCTTACTGGCATCTCTTCATTGTTTACTGTAAAAGGTTTTTGTTGTTCTTTTGTTCTCCAATTTGTTTGTGGTCTACCTGAGAAACAAAAATTAAAATTTTTGTAATTAAAAAAAAAAAACTTGGTAGTCCTTTTTAATCACGTTGTCATGTTATCAAATGTCTATTAGTTAAATATATACTGTTGCTCTTCAAAATAGTGATATATTGTGACTGGATATATAAAACAATGCTTTAGTTTGTGACCAGGCTCTGATTGTAATATACATAAAAATACATAATATACAGATAAAATACATAAACTGAATCAAGCATAAAGTTGTTCTTTTCCATAGTGTGTCCCTGCTTTGAAACATCTGGATTAGATGTATTTGACTGTATTACACTGTATTATTGTGTGCCATTGCCCAGAGAACAACACATTCGAAGGTTGTGTAAAGTTTATTAAGACTCGGCTGTATTAGTGTGTTATCTGAAGGCGTTGATTAGCTATGTTAAAGTGAAGTTTAAATTTGACACTGCTGCTTGGTAGTGATCAGGTCAGGTTCAGATTTGGATGACTCTCGTCTGGCTGTATGTGTGTCTGGTGCAGTGGATCAGGCCAGGTTCAGACTCGGTGTTCTCAGACTGCAGTCAGGATCCATTCAGAATCTCTGGACTGATTAAATCTCTAGTTCAGAGAAGAGAAGGAGGTTTTCACTTTTGTTTTTACGAATCAAGGCCGTGGAATCTGAACTGGCTGACTTTTCCCAGCAGCTGCTGCTCCACTCTGATCCAAAGATTACACAACACTGAGAAACACATGGCCAGTACATTTCTCCTGAACTGCGTCGGGACAGAGGAACCACAACTTCCTCACTTTTTCCTTATAAACCACCTTCAAAATACTAATAATGTATGATCTCTCTCTGTCTTTCTCTCTCTCTCAGGCTCTGGATGGTAGTGTGTATGAACATGTGAAGGATTATTTGATGTCTTTTTGCCGGACAGAGTTGGAAGCATTCCAGGCGGTCCACAACACATTCCAATTCTTGCTGGACAAGTCCAGTCGAGTAAGTCTCTCTCTCACACACACACACACACACACACACACACCACCTCTTATTTCAGTATCAGCACCCAATCTGTCTCTGTGTTTCACTATTCTGTGCTCCTTTCATTCCCAGAAATAGCTGTATGGTGCCAGTATCCCATTAACTGCTCCCCTATGAAGCAATTCCCCACACACACACACACACACACACACACACACACACACACACACACACACACACACACACACTGTGTGCATAAATCCAAAGGACTTCTTCTCTGCACTCAGAAATATATCTGCAGCCTAACCTGCTATCCCTGGGGCTCCTTATGTTACATACTGTAGCTCTTTGTGTGTGTCTGTGTGTGTGTGTGTGTGTGTGTGTGTTCACCAACTGCAAGTACTTTGGAGGTATCTATGTGTGCACTGTAATGACTTTCAGCTATCTACTGCACTTGATTAAATACGAATCACACTTTTGTTGGCTTAGGTCTATTTTTTAAGGATCAATATGTATATTTGCCCTCTTACGCAGACATGAGCTCACAGACACCTGCAGTTGGCTAGCGTCACTGTTATTGACAGGGGAGAGAGTGTATGCCATCCCTCCAACTCAGAGTGCACAATTTTGCTCTTGACCCCTGGCCATGCATGGCTGCGGCATCATCAGGATTCAGACTCGCGATATCCTGACAACATCTGTTTACCATTCTCCCATTCACTATGTATGCTGTCTACATAGGGTGTAATGGCACTGTAGAGCCTACACAGTGCATTATATTCCCAGCAGAACGCCATTTACTATTCAGTCACAGAACAATTGAAACACCTGTTTGAAACCGTTAACTGCTGACATGTAATATTGCTTTTAGGAAATGATTACATAATTTTGAATGTCACAATGTGACTATAAAGTTCAGCTGAGCAAACATTTTGAGAATCAGTAGACTTGGTACGTGACGTGGTAGGCGACTGAAATTTGAACGTTCAGTATTAAACATTTGAGATGCCCAGCTAGCTCAGTCGGTAGAGAATAAGACTCTTAATCTCAGGATCCTGGGTTTGAGCCCCATGCTGGGCACCAAACCCAGCCACTGGTGTGGCACAAGTTAATGCACCCTCAGTGCTGATCCCAAGCCTGGATAAAATGGGAGGGTTGCATCAGGAAAGGCATCCGGCATAAAACCTGCGCCAAATCAAATGCGGATCATAAGCCAGATTTCCATAATGGAGACGGGTGAAGATGTTTTTTTTGTTTTGTTTTGGACTACATAAAAATTCTGTTAATTTGAATTGAATTTAAATAGTAAAACTTGCTCTGATAGCCCTAATGTGTACACACACTAACTAACTGTATATCTCTGATCCAGGTGGGGCAGGACTTCAATCAGCAGCTGTTCCTGCAAGAGAATCCCGTTTTCCACAAAGCACAGGACTTTCAGTTCCAGCCGTGTGACAGTGACACAGTGAGAGACACACACTCACACACATACACACACAATAACAGATAATGTACTGTATGGTGTACAGTATGTGATGTGTATATGGTGTACAGTAGATGAGCTTGTTTTCATTTTGCATTTGTAAAAGACCAGCTGGGTTTTCTTCTCTCCTGATTTTTCCAGAAACAATGCTTTGACAAATAATGTCTGGTCCAGTGGTCCCTTAGATGGACCAGGCATTGAGACAATGGATGGACAGTGTTGAGAAGTTGGGCATGACAACAGATGAGCTAGTCATTAATTGCATTTATATGGAAAAGACGAAAAGGGTCAGAATAAAGGTGGATGTGACATTCATTCATTCATTCATCTGCAGTCAGGGTTGTGGTAGATCCAGAGCCTAAACCAGGAGCACTGGGTGTCACTGGAACACCAGTCCATCACAGGGCACCATGTATACACACACTTCACACAACCTTTCACGCCTGGGGCAATTTAGTGTCACCTAGCAGCATGTTTTTGGGATATGGGAGGAGACCAGAAAACCCAGAGGAAACCCAGGCAGGTATGGTGAGAACCCCCGAAACTCCACAAAGACAGTATAGGATTGAACCTGGACCCTGTGAGATAGTAACAAAGAGAGGAGACATGAGACATCAGTGTATGTAACAGTTGCCGGAAAATTAAGACCTGCTATTTTTGCTTTTTCTGAAAATAGACATATCATTGGACTGCATTTTATTTTGGTTTTATCTCTTTATCACCCATGAATATCACACCTATACACCTCAGCATCGTGCCACACCCAGAGCAGAAAAAACCCGTCTCACACACACACACACACACACACACACACACACACACACACATGCAAATACACTCCGTCAGCAGTCTCATCCTCACTCTCTATATTTACCCTATGCAGCAGACACCTCCGGATGTGTCGGAAATACTCGCGTGACTAAACAACGACAGCTCTGATTAAACCGTCTCTCTCTCTCTCTCTCTCTCTCTCTCTCTCTCTCTCACTCTCTCTCTCAGCTTTAAATAAAGCGTGTTCATCCTCACACATTTTTTTTCTAAGAATATACTCATCCACATGGTATTAAAGTTGACGAGTTGTCATTTCTCACAGCTAAAACCAACTCTTTATATACATCCACTTTCCCTTTTTCTCTCTTTCTTACTTTGACCCTTCATTATTCTTCATCTTTCTTTTCTTGTGCCTCATATCCTTTCTGTAATTTTTTATTTACAGGCATGCCACCTCTCTCTCTCTCTTATCCGTTCTCTCCTTTTTTCCACTCCATCTCCCTCTCTCACTATTTTTTCTCTCTCCTTTTCTTTCCTTTCTTTAACAGTTCCTCCCGCTCTCCTTCTGTCTATATTTTATTCGTCTTCTCCTTCTCTCGCTGTCCAGTATACAAAATTGAATACTAAATTCCTCTCTCACTTTTTCTCTCCGTATCTGTCTTAATCTATTTCTCACTTACATCCCTCATTCTGTTTCTCTCTCTTTTTGTTTATTTCTCACACAATCACTCTCACTCTTTTCTATCTATTTCTCACACTCCTGCTCTCAGTATCTTTCATTTTTCTTCTTACACTTTCTCTCATTCTCATTATTGTACTCTACTTTTTTTCCTCTCTCTCTCTCTCTCTCTCTCTCTCTCTCTCTCTCTTTGTCTCTCTCTTATTCTGTTTCTCTCTTCAGTCTTTTATTCTACCGTTTTTCTGACTCTCTTATTCCCTGTTTCTCTCCCTGGGTCTCTTTGTCCTGTCTGTTGTCTTTGTCTCAGGGTAATTAAGTCTTCCTCTCTATAGTTCTTTCCATCTGTCTCTCAGCTCGTCCTTCAATCTCTCAATCAGCCTTTCATTTTCTCTTGCTCTCCTTCTCTCACCCCTACCACTCACACTGTCAGCTTATTAACTCTGACATTCAAATCTTTGCTGATCTTTAGCTCTTCTGTTTTTTTTTTGCTTTGCACTAAGGATTGTACAGGGTGTCCCAAAAGTCTCCTACACAGGGGACTGTGTTTGCCAGCACCACGTCAGTTGTGCATTATATAAATATAATGTAAACTAAGTAGGAAAAATTTTAGCAGACATTTTGCTAAAAAGTGTTACTTTCCCCTGGGTATGGAGACTTTTGGGACACCCTGTATATTTGTTATAGTGCTGTTCTGCTCTTAAAATTAAACTGTACTAAATTTTACTATCTGATAACTTGATAACTTTTGACAATGACTTCCTGCCACTAACCTCTCTTTTCCTTCTCCTCCTAACTTTGTTTCCCTATGCTGCCTGTGTGTGTGTGTGTTTGTCTGTGTGTTTGTGTGTGCGTGCGCGGACTCCTGGCTCAGACTCTGAGCTCCGTGCAGCAGTTGGTGGACATTGAGCCATCGGCAGTCAGTGTGATGAGAATGACCTTGGCCCAGGTAGAGATACACACAAGAAACGAGAAAATCCACTCCTTTCCATTGCATGTATTAGATAAAAAATATGCAGTATGATAATGTCGGGACGTGATAGAGATAGCAGGTTTGCCAGGGACCTGTATTCTGTGTGTGCGGCAGTGAGCTAAACCCCATCACAAGGTTTGCTTGTGTAATGTTTGATAACACCCACAAAAATGTGCAAGCTTATTGATCTACAGGCTCTACTGAGGAATGCATCTTTAAAGGAACAAAAGAGCACGTCTTGTCCGGTTTTGCATCTTTGCCTTAATGAATATGCAATTTGGGGTGGTTTTACTTAAAAGAGTAAAGGTGGGGTCTGTGCAAATAGATTCATTTAGCACTTGCAGTGTGATATACAACAGCCTGAAAGTCCTGTGAGCGACAGTGATTAAATTATATTTGCATTTGAAGTCCAGTTCAGCCAAAAGAAAAATTATAAAACTGACTAGATTTTAATAATGAGAACTTTATCAAGATTATGCCTTAGTATCTCAAAATGATCTCTTAAAATGATGACTTAATATTCCAGCAGCAAAGTTAGTTACATTTTAGATATTCATCACACGTTCACAGCTCCGATACCAGCAGCATTTAAATAGATCCTGTGACAAGGTTTTCATTCATGCGTATGTTATGAACCAAACATATATTTACATATTTTGAACAGCTTTTTGACACATTTTTGTCACAGTCTGTAATTGGCATTAAACTGGAAACGCAGTTAAGAATCTGTGGCTCGGTTTAGTTTCAGTTTGACGCCTTCAAGAGTCTCTTAGAGATCTGAACAAATAAAGGACACGAAAATCTCGTTTACATACGGTATATTGTTTTCTACCCCTACTTTGCATGTGATGTAATTCACGCAATTGTTTTTTGTAAATCACCCTCCACGTTTTTCTGCACATCCTCAAACACATTAAATATAATTTGCTGGTCGGTGCTGTTTTTTTTTTTTCTTTTGTCATTGCTGTGAGAAGTTAGTGGTTGTGTACCGCTCTGATGTCACAGGGGGACATTGTTATTGCTAGCACAATTCCAATGGCGTTCAATGTCACATTATTGAGAAATTCAACATTGTAGGAGACAGCAAACAATGGACTCAGATTTCCAGAATGCAGTGTAGTTAGCAATCTATGTGGTAACAACACGATGGCATCGATGGCCATGGAAGCTCTGGAAGCTGATCTGTTTGAACAGAGTGTACAGATGAGGAGGTGAGAGAGCTGGGTATACTAAACGATTAAAGTGCTGCTGCAGCACTCGCTTTAGATAGAGAGGAAGCGAAGTGTAAATCCCACTGCCCCATGTAGGAAACCATTAACCAAAGTGAAAGTAGAACAAAAGATCAACCTTCTCAAATATAATATCAATCTTGGATGCCACTGAAGATCACGTCATTAATAATAATTAATATACCTTGGTTCATTCAAAGTGCTAAGCAGTGAGAGATTTGTACTTGTTTGGCTTTATTCAGTCACAAGCTGTTCATTTCGTAGCAGTAATACAGCATGTAACTTGTTTAGATTTAGATTATTAATTTATTTAAGTGAACATTTTAAGATTAAGAGCAATTGATTACCGCCTCAGTAATTAGCCACTGTTTGTTTCAATGTCATGCAGTTTATCCATTTAAGAATTTAAGGGTTTGAAAATGTATGGGTTTAATTTTGTTATCGATCCCATTTCACTGAAAAGCAGAAATCATTTATTACAAAAGTACTGGTAGTTGGATTTCAGTATTTAGCATTTTACCCAGTTTTCTAACATTTCTAACCAATTCCACCTGGTAGCTATGTGTACACAATCACACAGTAGTCCCCCGATGATCTTCCAACGACACTTACACAGTTTAGGAAGTTGAGCCACTCATACACTTGGTACATATAGTACTGCAAAAGTCTTAGCCACACTAACTTTTATACAGATTTTGTCTTAGATGTTTATTGTATGACTTATTGCATTATTGCTAGTTAGTTACTTTTATTGTCCACAAAATGGAAATTTGTCTGTATGGGAATTCACCATACAGTATAAACAAGGACATCAACACAACAACCTAAAAAAACAACAAAGCAAAAGTACATTAAAAAATTTAAGACTTGGGTTAAAAACTGAGTAATTACAACATTTTAGATTTCTAAAAAACAGTTAATTATTTTATAATATTTATTTTTGAAGGCATCATTTCTTTACAGCGCTTCTTTACATGTGCCTAAGGCCTCTGCACAGCACTGTATATAATATGTACTGTATATAACAAATACACTGTCAGTCAAAAGTTTCTGGGCATGTTTTTTATAGCAATAAAATCAGGAAACCTAAATCTTTATGGAACTTTTTATCTGTTCACTCTCAGATCCTAATGAGATCCTAAAGAATCCTAGTGCTTTTTTAAGCCTTTAGATAAAAGACTCATAGATAGAGTTAGTATTAACTATAACATAAATATGTGGTGTGCTACAAGTGCATAATTAGGGTGATAATGATTGTGGCCTTTTCCGGTTAGATTAGCTCTAGATTATTCCAGTAAAATAGTCATTGCTAATATTTCTCAATTCAAAATGTATTTAAGGCTGTATATAAACACACAAAGCTGATGTTTATGTCTCTGTGGAGTAATCAGTACAACATCTCTCCAAAAAGTGCTCTTCTGACTGAGGTTAATCACAAAGCTCACACAGACACAAAGAAAACTACAACAGAATAAAGAATCATTTAAAGTTGTACCCAGTGTGTTTTGTCTTCAGATGTCTTTAGCGCTATCTGATGTAGTCAGCACTTTTTGCTTCCTGTGACTAATGTTGGGTTCGCTGCTGCGGAGAAATTGTTCAATGCAGTTTGCATTGATCCTCATCCAGACAAAGACATTTAATATCTCACAGTTTGGAATACACGCTCACATACACACCTTAACAGGAAATCTTATTGAAGCGGTGCCTTGCTTATTGTATGTCTTATCATTCATGCAGTTATGATCTCTGAGTGTGTCTGAGTGTGAGGTTTCTGATGATCTGCACTTAAGTCATTATAGTGGGAAGCATGTAAGAGACAGGGTGTGATGAAGAGGGGCCAGGATGGACTGAAGACAATAGAGGATATTCTATCAAGTACTGTCCTGAACATTTAAATATACTGTATATGTAGTGGTCTGGGGAAAGACGATACATTTTTGAATTTGCTGTCACTGAATGCTGGGAAAAATTAAACCAAAATTGGATTTTTTCTGTCAATAATGGAAATATTTTTACTTATTCTACATTTTAATCTTTCCTTGGCCGTCTGCCTGCAAAGATCATGTTGGGTAAGGAACCAGTTAAACAAATGCAGTGTTAAAAACAGTCAGTCTAAAGATGCCTAAAACCTTACTAAGTGTGTTTTTCTCATGAGTTTGTGAAGCTATGTGCAACAGCCAAATGATGAGCCAAATTGATGAGGCTCAGGTTTAAATACCACAAGTGACTTTTACCTCAAGTGATGAGACTGATGTGGATGATGCTGTAATCAAAGTGATTATTTATTTTCCTCATTTTCATTTTAAATGCTAGAACATGAATTCTGGTTGAGATGCATGAAAAAGAGAAACATTATGTCAGGATAGTCTGTAGTTTTCATATACTATATGCTGTATATATAATAGTCCTGATACAGTGACTCTGCGCTCCCTGAACCAATGTTATTTATTAATCTTTCTTATCTTAATGCTTATAAAAGATAATCTATTCAATAAAGATAATCTGTTCTATTCTGTATCATAATTTCCCAGGCTGCCACACATATATATGGAAAAAAATCAGTAGTACAATATAAATCATATGAAAGGCTCATAATCTCATTCAATCTACTGTAAATAAAATCATGAACAAAATATTCAATTAAAACAGCATGTTTTAAAGCCACTCAATAATTACTTTCTACCTATCTAGCATCAGACTTAACATTAGCTGCAGTCCAAACGTTTATGTTTTAACTTTTAACTCCTAGCTTAAAAGCGCACTTTTGCTTGCATTTATTTCTGGGTTCTTGGAAATACATGTATCTAAATGCGGCCTAGCAAGCAGTCTGGAGAGATGGGAAATTATGGATAGTATCTGGCATTTAAAGCTTTAAAACAGGCAGCTAACACTGAACATTACTGTTCCCAGTGGTTTTAAAGAACTCCCAGACGTCACAGGTATTCATGTGGTCTTGATGACAGTCTGTCTGTCTGCATGTCTGTCTGCTTCATTCCTGCATGGTCCTCGTGATGAATTCTCTTGGTCCTGGTGGTCATTTGTTCTGGTTCAGTGAGAAAAGGGAATTATACATTGTGTAGGATCTGCTTATGGAATTAGCATGACCTTTTGGTTGGCCAAAAAGAGTTAAGTTCATGTGTGCCAGCTAAATGCTGATGTCTGTCACCCTGGTAACCAGCGTACATGTGTGTGTGCTCGTGTGTGTCGCAGAGCCGGCAACTGGAATCTGAGACAGGCACCACGGAGGAGCACAGCCTCAACAAGGAGGCCAGAAAATGGGCGACACGTGTAGCCCGAGAGCACAAAAACATCATCCACTATAAACGGGTGAGGCGCACGTGCACACACACTCACATACACTGCCAGTCAAAGGTTTATGTGTTTCTGGTGTATAATTGTATTGTATTATTACACACTATTATTATGGAGAAGATTCTGTGCCAGAGCAAAAAGCAATCACATTAGTGTATGATATACACACAAAAAAGATAACACACAAATGGTATTGCTTTTCATTAGTGACTGGCTGACAAAGTGCCACACTGAAAAGCAATCCCTCGTTGCTCTTACTTCTCTTGAGCTTTTTAATGAAAATCAATCAGCAGGCTAATGCTCTTTTAATAATTAAATGCCGACTTACATAAGAAGTAAATCTTGTCCACCTTTAAAAGCAATCTACACCATTGCATTTTACTGTGCAAGTTTGATAGTAAAGATAGAAAATCTAGACAGCCTGGCACACTGAAAAGCAAAACATTTTGGTCTTTTGGTCTTACATCGCTTCATGAATTCTGTGGAAAAACAATCAGCAGATGACTGATTTTTAAAGAAGTTAATTGCTGATTTTGTGTCACAAGTGAATGTAATTGCCTGTTGAATTGCATTGCACTTTCATCATGTTCATGTGCTGCAGCAGTGCCACACTGAAATGCAATTATTGTCTAAAGACTGGTGGTTGTAATAAGGGGGTGTAGTCGTAATCAGAGAAGAGGAGAAGAGCCAGAAACTGTCATTTTCCAGGAAGCATTATTGCCCATATAAAGGAAAGCCCTTTATAGGTTCTTATTAACTCATTGCTCATTCCCACTAGTGTAGAGTCAAAGCTACCATTGTCAGGGCCAAGCACTGGCCCAGTGTTCGCCAATTGGGTAAATTCCTGCCTACTTGAGATGCTGTTTACTTACACTGGATGGAAAGCCTTAGGGTGGTGGGTAGAAGCTCAGTTACAGTTACATTTGGGGAAAGGACAGTGTCATTTTTTGCTCCTGATAAGAAGTTGTTTCCATTGAAGCACCACATCTGCAGATATAAACGCTGAGTGCATGGCTGGTGGGCGATGCGTATTGACCATTAGTGTTGGGTTTGTAATTGCAGACACTGGAGGAGTGCGAGAGACAGGGGACTCCTCCCACAGAACAGAGCCGCAATGACCTCGAGTTCAAAATAGAAGAGGCCAGAGAGCACATTCGTAAAGCTGAGGTAAGGATTACGTATGTGTGTGTGTGTGTGTGTGTGTGTGTGTGTGTGTGCACGTGTGCGCATGTATGCGTGTGTGTTTGTGCTTTGTGAACATTACTGAACACTAATATTCCAGCTCGTGTTTGTGCTTTGTGAACATTACTGAACACTAATATTCCAGCTCCAGTCAGATCTAACCAGTTAGTTGGGTGTTTAGCTAGCTATACAAGCTATTAGCACTGTACTTAAAGTTACCTTTTGTTAAACCAGGACAGTCTGGAGTCTCCCAAGAATAGTCAGACCGAATGCGAAAAAGTGTCTAGAATTTTGAAAACAAGCTGGGAGAGAACTTGCCAGCTGGGTGGAAATTAAAGGTCGCAGACTAATCATTCCTGTACAATACAAACAGCTGCCATTAGGCAAATTAGTGTTAATACTAAAAAGCTTATCCACAATTAAATATCAAACAGTTAAAAACGGAAACCTGTCTGGTTAACTGAAATTATTAATCTGGTCTAATATCTCCGGTACATCTTATGTTTTTGAATTCTTGAATAATTCTTAAGTCTGTTTTCCCAAGCCCACTGCATATGAATACTTTAAACTAAATTATTTAGTTTTAAAACCACTATTATGTCAAGTTGTAGAAGTGAAAAGAAAGGCTAATGGTAATATGATCAAATTTAACTTGTTAGCTGGTCAAATCAAAATTGAGCCAGGGATGGCTCCTCCTTCTGGCCCAGGCTGAATCTTGCAGTCTGTCCAATTATAGCTGCTAATCCTCTGTAATGTAGTTACAATATTTATGTTCTCAAGACATTTTGCTGCAGTTAAAGGGCACATTCTAATGGAGAGCTCTCCATGAAGCACCATGAAATGAACTGCTTTAATGTTTCTCTTTCTTCAGCTAAAATAAGTTCTCCCGACTGATCCTGCATTAGTCTCCGATGAATATTTAATTGCCCCATTAGGAGCTAATGGATAACTATTGGTAGGAGAGGAATTGAAGAAGAAAGAAAAAGGTCAGCTTGAGAATATTAAGCTTTTGGTTTTTTTGGTGGTCGGTCATAAAAACAGGACGTTGTCGGCATTTGTCAGTCAAGAGCGGACAGGAAGGGTACTTGACGTGACGCTTCTTTTGAAAAATGGTGGCAGACTTTTGTGTGCCTTTTCTTCTAAATTTCACTGTGGATGGAAACTTCTAGAATGTGATAGTTGTTTGCAAGCTTGTCATGAAGGGTTATGCTTCTGTAATAGTGGTTTAATGCAACTTCCTGTGTGTGTATGTGTGTTTGTGTCTGTCTGCGGATGTTCGTTCTATTTCTCCATCTACCAGACGGTGAAGCTCAAAGCAGAGGCTCGCCTGGATCTGCTCAGGCAGGTGGGCGTTTCCGTGGATACGTGGCTAAAGAGTGCCATGAACCAAGTGATGGAGGAGCTGGAGAATGAGCGCTGGGCATCAATGCCCACCCTCACTACCCACGATCCCTCACTCTCAGTAAGCACTTCTTTATAAATTTAATTATACTGTATTCCCAAAAGACAGCAACTTCCCGTTACCTTTCCCTGTCACTGCACTCTGCCATCCCATAATTACCCTGTGGGTAATCCTTCAGACTCAAGAACCAACACAACCCGTCTCAATGCAATAGATGTTGAAGATGGCGCCCTACTTACTGATCACTATGTAGCACACAAATATAGTGCCGCATACAAACCATCCCAAACAAGTGTGGACATGTTCCAAATCATGCTCTATTCACTACATGAGACATCACAAACATCTCACTATCATCAGTACACTGTGGATGTGTTTTAAATCATATACTATTCACTACATAGGCCATACAGATTGCATCACTATGGCCTCGGCATAATCAATCGATTGTGAAGGTGCCCCAAAACACACTACAGGTCACACAAACACCTCCAAAATGATCTTAGCATCATCACTCTGCTGTGGACTCGTCCCAAACTGCGTACTTTAATTGATATATAGGCCACATAAACAATATTACAAAAGTCCTGGCATCATCAGGCAACTGCAGACATATCACAAACCACACACTGTATTTGCTATACAGGTATACATAAACAACTCCAAGAAGACTCTAGCATAGTCAGTCCACTGTAGACGTTTCCCATAACAATACACACCAATCATTATTGAGTGCAGTGTTTTACTATTTTCCAACCAAAACCATAGACAAAATCTAGTGCACTCCTTAAATAGTTCCTATAATGCACAGTGCCATTTAAAATCATTCAGAGTGGATTGATAATGCTGATATGTGAAGCTGTTTATGTCCCTACATAGTGATTAGGGTGTGTGATTTGGAACATGTCCACAGTGGATTGATGATGGTCAGGGATTGGACAGGGATTTGTTTATGCAGCCTATACAGTGAATAGGGTTTGATATGGGACACATGACACTGCAAGAACTTGGAAGGTTGCTCACTGCAATGTATGTGAAAAAAACACTGGGCATACAAACACACATGTGAGTCTAAGACAGATCAGGACTCACTATAACCCCTTGCTCACACACACACATTTGTTGAAGTCGACGTGACACTAGCATTCAGACAGAGGGGCCAGCTTTACTTTCCACTCTCCAATGAAGTAATGATTCATCATGCTTTCATGGCAGCGCTGAGCTGAAAGATCGTTGAGGATTGATACCACAGGTGATGAAAGAAGAATGCCGGTCTTTAGAAATGACAGGCTGAATGATGAACGCTTGCTTCATGATGCTTATGAGCCTTATTACAGTGAGAAAACGTCAGTGTTTCCCACACACTGCTGCCATCTGCTGATTACGTTATAATCACAGGTGATGGTCCAATGCCACACATCATTACAATCTGAAGTTCACTTCATATCCTGACGCCCACAAGCTCGCACTCATTATACCTACAGTATAATGAGTGCAGTAATAACCAGTGTGTATTGATTTCAATGTTGTCACAAAGCCACTTTGCAGAAATCTGTCTCTAGACACACACTGAAGTGAGAATGAAGAAAACTTGAGCGGAACCGAGACTCATGGATAGTGATGGATGAATATGAATAGTTGGATAGCTTCCTCTTAACCCTATCTGAAGAAGTTTTCCTTACCACTATCACCCTTGACTACTAGTGGTTACACACTGATTGTCTGCTTTAAGACAATCTGTTTAAAAATCAAAATTTTATTCTTTTTTACGTGGACTAGAAATTAAACATGAGCTCAGATTTAGAAGTGTGTTCATCTCTTGTCTTGGATTCTGAGCTCTTTTGCTGGACTGTCCTTCCAATTCAATTAGTATTCACCTCACATCAGCTTGCAGCACGTAGTGAGTGAGTGAGAGAGAGAGAGAGAGAGAGAGAGAGAGAGAGAATAAATATAGCAGGGCAAATAAGGGCGAGACAGACAGAGACAGACAAGTGAACAGAGGACTTATGGTAGAGGTGAATATTGCAAATAGGGACTGCAAAAAAAAAAAAAGTCAGATAAATATAGTTAGTAATATGTTATTGCTACTTAAAGCTTAAATCATAAACATAAGAATTCATAACCAATGAACAGGCAGTGATGGTCAGTAGTGAAATAAATCCATACTCATAACAGGCTATGGCCAAAATCATGAAATGCTAGACACAATAAACTGGAGTTTGGAATACTATGACCTGAAAAAAACTAGAAAATGTGGGTCAGAAAGGCTGGGAAAACAAGCAGTCCTTGTCCTTGAAATCAAGAAAGAAGCAATGATCTTGACTGAGAGAGTTAAAAAAGGACAGATAACAATGAACAAATAAGGAAAGTGAAAAGCAAAAGGGTCAAAATTCTACATTCACTAGTTGCTGCTGTGAGAAGCTGGTGAATAGTCAGGGCGGTGGGAAAAACAGTGAAGCAGATGGTAAATAAAGCAGTTAAATGTACTTTGTTAGTCTGAAAATATTTTAGTATAGTCGAAGCCAATTCTGAACTGCACAAGTCTATGACGGGGAAAAGTCTTTCTTTTGAGTCTTTAAGGTGGACAGAAGGCAGATGTTTTTAAAAACTTCTGCTTTCTGAATTCTCTCCAAAAGTCAGTGGTGGCTCGTCCACAGGGCCAGGTGGAGGGTCATCATGTATGTCTGCCATTCAACAATCTTCATAACGTACTCTTTCACACCTCCATACATTTTAAATTATGTTAAAATACTAATTATCTATTTTGAGTAACCAACAATTTTTTTTTTTAATTGTCATTTGACAGACAGAATATGATTTTCCTGTGCCCGCCTTTCTAATTGTTGTGAAATTGTGGGTCAGCACACTCATGGCCCCATTTAGTTCAACAGAGTTATTATTGCTCCTAGTGGTCAACAATGGGAACTGCAGCCAGGGCTTATAGAGGTCCACTAGGGAAGGAATCGCACTGCCCTGTGCTCAGATGGAGGAGCACCAGACAGAACAGCTAATGGTTTGCCAGTTTAAAAATTACACCAAAGCATCAAAAACACTACAAAATCCTCAAAATTAAATTTCAACAAAAAATTTTTGACTACTTTCAGGTCTTTTGTGTAGTTTTTGAGATGTAGTTGGGTTGGAAATTTTGCTGAAGCTTATCACCTTTGGTTAATGATATTAGCTCTTCTATGCACCTCGATGGGAAACACACCTGCTGTATCAAACCCATTTGAACAAAAGCAGTAAAAACTGCTCAAAACGAGCTGTTAGACTGTGTGCTGGATGACTGTATGATGTCAACTGTGTAGTAGTCGATAGCATAAGTCAAGCGTGATCGCCTCTCAACTTACTTCACTTTGAGGCTATGTTGTTAGTAATGTCGTCCTGCCCCACCAAAATCGATGGTCACAAGCCTCTGCTGATAAAAAAAAAAAGTTTGACCCGTTCAGAAAAGCATGTCCTGGCCAATCAGGTCACAGCTTGGGTGAGGAAAAAACCAACATGGTGTACAGTGCTGAAAAAAAGTCTTTTTAGTGAACAAATATGAGCATCTTAATGATATGTTCAGTCAGAAATATTTCCCTGTCAGTATTTTAACATTGCAAAGTAACTAAAGATAACAAATGTGTTAGTTTGGGGAGAATTCACTGGTATACAGTGGGGGAGTTTGGGGAGAATGTCACAGGCATACAGTGGTCAAAATGCTGTCTGTGTAAGTGCTTCTCTTAATTTTCTGTTTCCCAAGCCAAAGCTCAGGCATGCTGCCTCCTCATTGCTAGGATACATATAATCTTTATTATTATTACTACTACTAGTAATATTAATAGTGATACTGGCTAGATAGCGTGTACTAGGTAGAACTCTCAGTGGTTACAATGTGCACATTGCGTGAGCCACTCTTTTTTTCCATATTGGCAAAGAAGGCCAGTGTTATTCCTGTAGAGAAAACGGTTGCTGTGTAAACAGCGTGAATGGACCCTTTTTTAAAATGAGATTTATTTTAAATCTAATTATGTGCTTACAAATGATACTTTTGTTCATTCTGTTACAGAATTAACTCCATAAATAGAAGCGTTTTTGAACAGCAGTGCCCTTAAATTGCCGCTTTGCATATTCATTCATTCTCAGTCCAGCTGGCATTTGTATGTAAATGCGGTGAAGGACAGATAAAACTCCAGGCACTGCCTAGTGTATCACGGGAAATATAATGTGCTCTAAAGGTTTCTACTTTACCGTGTCAACATTAGAAAATGTACTTAAAATGTTATTCTAGTATAGATGCCCAGGGACTGCGTGTTTCACCCGCTGTGTCTGACTGCAGATCAGTTTTCTCAAACTTTTCCAGACAGACATCTGTTTTTATGTCACAACTCTCCTTTGGAAGCATGACAAAACCTGTTCCCTGGCTGTTAATCTTTCTGAATTACTTTTAATCTTTCTGAATTACCTGAATAATTTTGGTCAGTGGGGGTGGGGTCATGGTCACCTGATCTGCTGAAGTCCAATAGCATGACCAGTCAGGTGGGTGGGAATTGGACTAAAAAAACAGTGTCCCAATGACAGATAAAGACGTGGCCTTACTCTGTCAGACATTTTACCACTAAGCAAACCTTCCAGTTCTTCTGATAGCAGGTGTGTATACGGCCTTCATTAGCCTCAGTACAGTCAGGTTTTTGTGAGAAGGTTTTCTAAATGAGCTTGGCTGTTGTGTTTTTGTAGACCACAGTGGACTTGGACCGAGACGAAGGCGAGGAACTGGAGGAGAACATGGAGCAATTTGATGATAGCAGCTCTAGTCCTTCAGGAACACTGAGGAACTACCCACTCACCTGTAAAGTTCTCTACTCCTACAAGGTAACACCACATGCACACACACACACACACACACACACACATGCACACACACATACATATCTGCTTCTTTGTTCTGTGTATTGTTCTAGTGCGGTTTTTAACACGCCCTTGTCAACGTTCCTCTCCATTTCAGCTTTAGAGTCATTACATCATTCAGTCTTAAGAGTCATTACAAAACGAGATCAGCTCAAATGAAGTTTGTTAAATGACCCATTGGAGGGCTACTTGATTGAGTCTCTGTAGACTGCAGGAGCAGAACTTACCCAAAAGGCATTGTCATCTGACACAATTTCTCTTTCAGACCAGGAAAAATATTGGTAAAGCTATTTGCAAGTGTACACAGAGGCAATTAAATACTTTTCTTTTTGGATTTTATTTTAAGGGTTTGGTTTTGTGTATTCAGCTCCAATTGTACATGAGAGCAAACACAACATTATTGCTTTATGCTGCTAGATGCTAGCTAGTTAGCAACCCAGCAATTTTAAATGTCAGCTAGTGTGCTAATCAGCTGGTTATCACAAAATGATTCTGTATATAGTGTAAAGGAAATAAACTATACAAATAGCTAAGAAATCTATTTAACAACATTGTGCTTATTGGCAAAAGATAGTATGTGCTAAAAATCTGCTCCTGTGTGCTGTAAGAAGCCACTTGTAGGTGTGACGCAGATGCAGTTGTGCATTTCCGAGTCACGGGGAATAACCAACAAGGATTTGTTTAAAGTGGTATTAAAACACAGAATGCCTGTTTGTTCTGTAGAGGTTTTCGGATGTTACGCTTATGTATGTTCACACTCAGACACACTTAAAGACTCTTAGCTCTGCATAACTCTTTCCTTCCCTCTCTCTCTCTCTCTCTCTCTCTCTCAGGCATCTCAGCCAGATGAACTGACCATCGATGAGCATGAGGTGCTGGAGGTCATAGAAGATGGAGACATGGAAGACTGGGTCAAAGTAAACACTCCTTGTATTTAAACCTGAACCATAGCACACTCCATTCCATGCCTTTTTTGGTCATAACTGTTTTTAAATAAATGTATATTATTCTGTGTTGATGTTGATGGTAACTACCAGCAACCAACTGCTCCCTTTGGGAAAAATTAATTAAGTAAGGGGCAAAACACAACACAGAGATGATATAGGAAAATAGTCAACAACAAGGTGGTTACCACCCTGATCCTACCTCTGACTGTTACAAAGTGCTGGCACTGGAGACTCCTTCCATAAAAGTTCCATTTACAGAAAGCTTCACCATATTAATGATTGTACATTATTTTGTTAGATAAAATTTTTATCTCTTACTATTAGTTTCAGGTTATGTGAAGCTTTCCTCATACAAGTCTCTGTAAATTATCTGTTACTATAGAAACGATAACCTATCAGAATGAGAACCTTAATGTGAACCTGTGATATAAATTACATTAGACACTGCTGTCAGAACTGCTGTAACTGAATATTAATCCACACCTTCTGAATAATCATAGTCGAGAATTTAACAGCACTGTGGTACAAATTAAGCACCATTAAAGCTACAAAGTCAATTGATTACAGTACAGTTTGAGATTTTGGGGTCAGTATGTGTGTGTGTGTGTCCTTGTTGTATGCAGGCACGGAATAAGGCGGGTCATGTGGGCTATGTACCTGAGAAGTACCTGCAGTTCCCCTCCTCCAACAGCATACTGAGCATGCTCCAATCGCTCACTGCCTTGGACTCGCGCTCACACACATCAAGCAACTCCACTGACCCTGAGCTGGCCTCAGGCAGCATCAACGGTGATGCCAGTAGTAAGTTTCTATCCAGAACACAAACATTTCCATTTATTGTATCCTATAAGTAATTCCTTTTTGTCTAATTTAAATGTTAATTGCAATAGCAAAGAAAGTGTAAATATGCTGGCAGTTATTGTTGTATAAACAGTGAGTAGGAATTGCCAGTGAACAAATTGGGAGGAAAAATATAAATTTTTATAATATAAAAGTATTTTCTACGGACATGGTATAAACAGATGTACTAGAGCTAGAGCGGTGTGATAAATTTATGGCATAAATGACAACAGTGCTAGGGGTCGGTTATTTGGTTAGCAAAATACTGCAGAAATGGCATTTTTGGCGTTTTTATTTCTTTACCTCTATGTTCATGCTATCAAGTGACAATTCGATTATGTAGCTTTATGTATGTTTATCTCTTGTGGTGTGTAGTGACCGCGACTGTTTTCGCTTGTGAGTTTTAACTATCCAGTATTCCAATTTTAAACCATAGTAGCTGTATAGCATCAAAAGTTAAGTAGTTAATCACAAATTAAATAAGACATGAATCAGCGTGAAAATTGGTTGTTTGATTTACAAGATTTTCATACTAGCTAAGCACGGTTATAGGCGTGTCTTCCATTTTTGCGTGTCAAACAGTAAATGGGAACTAATTGCAGGTAGGTAAAGTTGTATGCGGGGAACAGAAGCAACGTCAGGAGCACATGTGGCACAGGATTGGACAAGGAATCATTCAAGCCAGTCGTTTGGATTTGTCACTTTCCCGTTCCATACCAAATTTGAGAATCGTTGCTTGTCGCTTGCCACTGTTGATGAAATCACAGTGTCATGTTGCACACACACATGTAGGAAATCACACATACATAGAAAAGTGTGAACATGTGAATGTAGCATAAAGAGGTGACCATCAATTTTTTTTTAAATTTTGCATTACATTAAAGTGCCACCACTCTTGGAAGATTTTTCGTAACTTTATTATCTATAGTGGTGTAGCATATCATTAACATTTCAGATTTCCTCATCATGCTATACCATCATATGGGTATAGTGGCACACCCAATGCTTTTTTATTCATCCTTCCCTCTGTCTCGCTCTCTCTTAGTGAGTTTTGCAAAGGCCATATACGACTATGAGGGCCAGACAGATGATGAGCTGTCCTTCCCAGAGGGTGCCGTTATCCGCATCCTTAATAAAGACAATCAGGAGGACGATGGATTCTGGGAAGGCGAGTTTAACGGACGAGTGGGAGTCTTTCCATCTGTCCTGGTGGAGGATCTGACCGCAGAAAATGGAGACACGCACTGGGCTTTGGATGCTCAGGTAGGACAGCTGTGCATCAGTGCATTACTGTGAGCACACACTTTTAACTGAAGCTTAAACGATGATATAGTGAATGTGTTACATTCACTGACTGTGGTAGCATTTGGGTACCTTTTTTTTTTTTACACTGATATTTGACAGAAATATACATGGAAATATAGTACACTTATTCACAGTATTACATGGATATGGGTAAATTCTATCCCATTTTAATTTTCCATTTTATATGACAGCTTTTCCAATTCCCTGCCTTTCTTGCACACTGCCCAGACACACACACCAGCAGTGCTCACACATGCTCTAGATAAACTGGGCATGCCCTCTTCCTGTCTGCCTCTGATGCCCGATTTGTCTGGGGGCTTATTAGAGCAGGCGTGCCCGCTTCCTTCCTGCAATTATCGTCGTGCTGAGACGGCTTTTAAAAACCAACGTCTGAAACGAGACGACAGCCACTTCCCCTGTCAATAGCATTTCTCTGATTAGAATCTGATCTTGATAAGAAGCCAGAAATTAAGGGTGGCTAAGTTAATAAAATGTGTTAGAATCTCCTTTACTTGTAATAGACCAATCACTCTGCTTCATGACTATAAATACACAGACAGATAATCTGCCACTGAATCAAGCTTGCTATTTACTTTTACACTCAGCTACTGACATGTGATTTAGTCAAGGGAATGGCACGGTGCGTCATGATACTTGACGATACATGATGCCAGATGCAGTACTTTAGCTGTCTCTTACATCACATACTTGCGTACTAAAAAATTAAGTTAAAAGTTATTAAATGAGTGGTATAAATGAGAAATTTTGCTAAACAGATTATGTTATCTTCACATTGGGTCTATATTCAGATAAGGATTTATTTTATGTTTTTATGTTCAGAAGGTTAGTGTGACTCATGACTCCTACAATTTTGTAAAGAACATTAGAGAGAGCATGACGACCAAGGTTATCATGTTACATACATACCATTAATTTTTTTCCTTACTTCAAAACCAAACTACTCCCTTTTTAACATCAGGTGCAAACTGGGTAGTGAATTTAATTAATGTATGAATCCATTTAAAATTATGTTCTATGTAATTACATTGCTTCTAGATTACAGTAGAATATACTGAAAGTCTTTAAGTGTTAAATCGGTACTTTGTAATCTGAGAACCAACCTCATCAATAACACCAGAAATACCTTTTTTTTTTTTTTTTTTAAATATAAATTTTTGATTATTAAAATCTCATAGTCACATGATGTCCATGATTTATTAGGTGGTCAACATTTTTCATCCTCAAACATTTAAAGAAATGGCACCACCTGTTTTCTTTTGAGAAAACATCATTACATGAATGGGTCATTATTCTGCTGCATCATGTATAAATAACAGTGCCCTCTGAAGGGTTAACATATTTTCTGCTCTATTCTACAGGTATCATCGTGTGTGAAACTGCAGTCATCTTTGCCTCCTTTACCCCTCTATGATCAGCCCCCCTGCAACCTGGATTGTAGCCCTGCCCCCAACCTGCCCCGCTCACCGTCCGTCAACGGAGAGCACAAACAGCCTGGCCTGCACAAAGCCCTGCCACAGAGTAAGAGACCCTTCCAAAAACTAGTCAAGTGTACGTCACTTGCTGCCTTGCTTTTCAAGGGCAGTCTTGCTTTTGACAGATTTCTAAACTTTTTCCTTTTGTCTTTGTGAAGATCACAGTTCTGGTCTGAGTCCAGAAAGCCCAGGCTTTCCCCAGCCACTGAGATTCACACCTGATGGATCTGGCCCGGGAAAACTGCGACCTGTATGTAACCCCATGTAATACTCTTCCAGATTTTTAGCTAAGTTCTGTGTTTAAAATTCTACATATAGAGCTAAACTGCACAAGTTATTTGCTTTTGAGCCTAATAGTGATAAGTGAAGCTGTAATCAAGCATCAAATTTGCCATCTGTTGGGCCATCTGTGAAATTCTGAGACTTTTTTTTCTTTGTCCAAAACGACACCTTATTTACTATATAGTGCTGTATGTTGGGAGTGTGTCATGCACTTTTCTTGTCATGCTTGAAAGCATAGAACAGAATATGAACTCCCACAATGCATTGGAATAGGTAGTATCCAAAGTGCCCTGAGTAAAGTTAACAAATATCCATCATACACCACTGCTTTTTAAAGATGACACACAACCTATTCACAATATTCCTAGGTCCCATGATGCCTTGTGCAGGATATGTGCAAAACATTTTAGATGTTACTTTACTTGCTAATGTAACATATAAAATAACAGAAATGTAGGTACACACAAAATGAGATGACACTATCTTACCCACCCTTCTACCATTAAGACTGGGAGAAAGAAAAGAAAAATGTCCATTTTGTTATTTTGTTATAAATGTTTAGTATGAAGAAAAATATCAGACATATCTACAGCAATGCTATAGTAATAAGATGCTTTATTGAAAAGTACTATATAAATAAAATGTATGATTATTATTATTATTATAATCAGACTGCAGAATGAGCACCGCTTGTTTTATTGCCCCCTCCTCAGGTCCGTGCAGCTCCGCCTCCTCCAAAACAACACCCTCGCAGACAAGTGGACAAAACCGAGGAAGTAGAGATCACGCTGGTGTAGCAGCGCCACTCTTTTCTTTAGAGGACTCATCTACGTTTGACCTCAAACTCCTCCTACTGGCTTCAAAGGGGTGGGGCTACCTGTAATCCCACCCTTCCAGCACTCTGAACGAGGTGGACTGCATTTCAAAGACTCCTCCCTGCTAATCCTGGAAAAACCTCTTATGGCGTCACAGACTGTTTGGTGCCTTTTAACCCTTTTCATGCCAAAACCAATCCTTGTATTTGTATTTGTAGAGACAAAATATTGTGGCATTACCAGTTACAAGCTTGTGCTCTACAAATTCAAGATGGCAGAAAATATAAAGAGTAATAAAGCCTGGTTGGTTAACTTGCACATATACCTATCCAACAGGCTCATCAATAGCAGAAAATGCAATATCAGGAGGTAACTGAGGGATTTGCGGGGGCATTTTTGGTGTACAGTGGGTGTGGGCGATTAAGTTTGCCCCGTCTTCAGCCACGTGTAGTCCTACCATACGTATTTAATGTTGTATTAGTACAGTACATTACTGTTGTCATAGGAATGTTCAGAATATGTGCAACATTTCTTCATATATTGTAACTGAGTGGATGCTTTTTGCAATATAAAGTTGAGGACAAAGGCAATTGTGTATAAAAGGGTAAAATGGCGAGGTAGGAAGGGTGAGAGGGAGTTCAAGAGAATGAGGGCTGGATCCTCCATTTTCTTTTTCCTCTCCCTCGCTCATCTACCCAAACACATTACTCCTCCATATCGTGTTAATCTGAGTACAGTACTAATTACATCAATATTAGCCTTTTCTCAGCTTGTCCTTAAGAAGACTGCCGTTTGTACGTATTAACTAATATTTAGTCATCAAAAGGAAGACAGAGAATGGAGGTTTTTTTGGCGTGGGTTTTCACTGGGAGCGAGCCTTTAGGCCGTTATTTTATCATGCGGTCTAACTTGTTTGCAAATACCAATCAATATGCGAGCATTAATTAAAGTGCTACATTTTTCTTCCTAATTCTTATCTTGCTCTCTCATCACAATAGCATAGGCTCAGTCTAATGGAGTGTGTTGACAGACGGGTCCCGGCCATTTCATTGTAATTAGCGTCCTAAGTGCTTTTCCTTTGTACCAGGGGCAGCTATTTTTTCTATTTTCTATTTTCTATTTCTATCTCATACATTGAATAGTATTGTTCTGCTAGAAGAAAAATCATAATTCATCAACAAAATCATATGGTCAATTTCCATTTCATTCTGATTCTATTATTATTATTATTATTATTATTATTATTATTATTATTAGCCCATATCTGTATGTTTAACCATATTTTTAACTAGGCATGTGCTGAATTTATCTTTTTATACAATAACATTAGGCCTGACCTCAGTTATTGCATATATACTACATAATACAAAAAAGATTCTGTCCACTATGTTTTCCACACTTTCACATGGGGGAAAAAGCAATTTAATAGCATCAAACCACAGAAGGCATCTCTTTAAATCCTTGTTTGGAAATCTTCAAGTAGGAAGAAGTCATATCCATAAAAGTTCACAATAATCACAGATAATGTTAGTTAGCTGGTATAAAATGAGCTAGCCAGACAGGAATTCTGAGAGGATTTTGAATTCATATCAACAGATATTCACAGTATTCACAGCTAACACTAGTTAGCTGGTATAATATGAGCTAACCTGACAGGATTTCTGAGAGTATTTTGAATTCATGTCCATATATGTTCACAATATTCATATGTAGCACTAGTTAGCTGGCTATGAGCTAACCTGACAGGATTTCTGCAAGGATTGTGAAGTTCAAAATACAAAACTTTCAAAATATTTCCAGCTAACTCTAGCTGGCTGGCAAAATATGCTAACTTGACAGGATGTCTGAGAAACCTTACCTTTTTGAGTGCAATCATAAAGCTAATTTTGAGGACCAGTCATGTACTCAGGAACATTCTGTTCAAAATCACATCTTAGTTTGTGACCTGCAGTAGAATTTCTGCAGAGGTTTGGGATTGCCTTCTCTAAAAATGACACAGTGCTCTTTTACATTCGTTCAAGGTATCAGCACATGCCTACGTTCAATGGTATAGCATGTATCTCAGCACTTTTCCAAAGCTGTATGGCTTTGTATCTTTGACTCTTATGTCTGCATCTCATCAAAGGACCCTTGTGTAGCATAGCTGCCTAAACGTGTGTGGGGTTTTTTGTTTTGTTCTGTTTTGTTTTTTATACCCCAGTGGTTTCGTTTGCTAAAGAATGCAGTCCTGTTATTTATTCTCTTCCTCCAGGAGTAAGAAATTACCCGTTTTCTAGAGATTAGCATTGCTAGTGTTAATAACAGTAAATAATGTCACCCTAAGTAAAGTAAATAATGTCACCTTAAGAATGGTGCTTGTAAAGAATTTAGGGGGGGAAATATGTGTATGTTTTGGATTTTCTTTCAATAGAGTGAACAAAATTGGCATATCTGCCCTTATGTCATGTCTTTTTGTTGTAGCCTGTTTTCTTGTTGATCTCATTGAGATCTTTTGAATGTTATTAAACTTGTTTTGAAGTTTATGGCCCATCCCGTCAGAAAGCTCCTCTCAGAGATTGGCTTTTCTTTTCTTTTCTTTTTTTTTTTTTTGTTTTTAAATTTCCCAGTTTCCTTTCAACAGTTTCCGCTTTCTGCAAAAACCTCATCCACATCCTCTTGTCATTCTATTTTTAAATGCCTTTTGTTTTTTATTTGAAAGACACTGCTAGAAAAAGATGGTGTAATAACATTGGACTGTTGCTGCAGTGGAAGTATCAGAGAACAGGTCAAGACATTTCTTTCTGCATATTATTAGCTGTAAAGTAATTTGTATTTATTGTGTACAAATGTTAAATAAAAAAATGAGAAAATGATATCTGGTTTCTTGTAGGTTTGTGTATATTATCTTCACTATAATACGTATATGCCATAATGCTAAAAAAAAAAATGTTTCAACTATTGTTTGTCCCCAAGTGTTGTTGAGTGTAAGGAATATATCATTTATTTTACTTTTTGAATGTATATAGTTTAGGTATGTAGCCCTATCTTGCTAGAGTAATGTAGAAGTTGACAGTGCAGTACAGAGAGCATGTGGTTGTGTGTTTCTATAGACTTCAGTAGTAAATGTAGAAGTTGTGAAAATTGCAGTGCAGTACAATAATCAGTATTTCAGACAAAAATCCTTCATGCAAAGTGCTTCTGAAGCAGTAGGATGTGAAACCAATTAACATTTAAAATTATACGATGGTTAAAATCATAACCTTTTCCACATTTAAGAATTGTGGGATGACTTTCTGAAAGTTTCTACAGCAAATTATTTTAAATGTCTCAAACATCCATTGCAAAGACAGAAAATCATTGGTGCTCACATATCATACTATTTTGTTGATATCATACTAGTTTGTTGATATTTTGGGAAATAGAACCCGCTAACTTGGTTAGAAAAAACTGTGGGTAGGTGCATCCCTCCTGAGGAGGGTCAATGTGGATCACAAGTCAAACATGGCAAATCTGTGCACAAGGCAGGAGAATTCATCCTGGATGGGATGCAAACACTTATTTACACATTCATTCACACCTAAGGGCAGATTCACACAGACAGTAACCCAAGCTCAGGTTCAAAAAAAGGACCCTGGAGCTGAGGCAGCCAAGACCTGCATGTGGACATCTCTAGTTGAGATGAACTTGAGTGATGTAGCTGAGATTGGGGAATTGTCAGAGCCAGAATTCCTACACCATGCTGACTCTGGGCTTTTTTTCTAGTGTTTCTAGGGGTGTAGTGTTAGGGTTCAGGAAAAAAGACTCTCTTCTGGCTTAGGCCACGTCCACTTCAGATTTAAAGCTGAATACAGATACAGATATTTGAAGAACTAAATAGATACAGATAGTGGCATTACATTACAGCCCCCAAAAAAACACATCATTTTATTAAATATATTTGGGACATGGAGTGTTCAGATTTGATGACTGTTTACTTTTCTGCCAGCCCAGAAAAACACTGTAAGTCCATTTATTTCCATATAATATCAGGACAAAATTGTTCCCAGGAATGGAAGGAGGGGCTTCAGAGTTAAAGCAGCAGCTCCTTCCCACCTCCCGCTTACCCAGTCCATATTTACAGTCCAGGGTGTAACATGAAGACATGATTGATTTATATGTCTGTTCCATTTTTGCTTTCTTTTTCTGAGATGGATTCCTGAATCAATGTTTCAACGGATGTAGAATGGCTTGTGTGAAAATATACTTGTGTTCCAACCCTGATGGTATGTGCAGGTTTTCTTTTTGGTTTTATTACAATGTCTAGTAATTAGAGTCATTAAGTAGAAAATGCTGTTAAAATATGAAGTATGGATTGCACACTGTGTGCTAGAGATTTTTGCTGTATGTTACCAAAAAGAATGGATTTTTATGTTGCAAATAATACTCTATATTATTTATGTTTGGTCTGTGGACGTACATGATCAGGTGATCAGGACTCTTTTATTTGTTGACTGTGTGTTTCAGACTCTGTAACGGAAAGGAAGGTGCTGAGAGAGCATGCGTTCCCTAAAATAAGGGACCACTGCAGACGTATGCATGGAGTAGACTTCAGGGCAAGGAATTTTTATGCACTTTTTAATTTTATTTGTGTGTTGTTTTAATTCTTAACAAGGACAAGTACTTGTGTCAATGGACATGAGAGGAGTAACTGTGTATATGTAAAGTATGACTAAAAAGCTGATTGCATTTTTCCCTGGAAGCTTTTTGTTTTTTAATGAGAACAGAGTCCAATTCTGTCCAATCATTCATGCTTTTTAATTATTAAAGTCAAACAGATTCTGGGTGATGCTACATTTATATTATTTAAACACCATATGTTGCTAAATGCAAAAAAAATAAAGAGAAACAAAGGAAGGATCATATGATAAGTTGTCATGATTATAGAAGATTAAACTTAGGATTCACTTAAAGTCAGGCTGAGCAATACTGATGGTCTCCTTTGTGCAGGTTATTGACCCTTATGAAGAGCCAAACCCAGATAAGTGGCCAACACAGCAGGTCCAATTGCAATTAATCGAGGAGTGTCGGCAGTATTCGCTGGGCCCTTTCTTTGTGGTAATGTGTGCTTATTTGTCATTTCCAGTGGAATATTTAGATGTTGCAGCATTGTATTTTAAGAAAAGAACACAACACTAAAGCAATTACTTAGCCATTAAATGTTCTTTATTCATCAATCTAGTCAAGAGCTAGAAAATATACTATCTGGATGATGTAAGATGGTCTACCAGCTTTGCCAGCTGAAAGGTAGTTATTCACAGACATTTTTAGAATACAAATGTGTGAAACTAGCAGATAGTTAACAGATTTAATGACTGCTGATGTGCACAAACTTGTGTTTATTCATTCATTCATCTTGAGTATAACCTCTTTATGTGACAAAGTATGCGATTGCTTTCTATTTAAGTTAAAGTTGGTCTTGTTGGCAGAATATGCAGAAAAATGTATGAATAATCGGGGATAATTGGTGATTTCCAATGTCAGCATGTCCTCTGCAAGAATTTGTCCCCTTTTGATAACAGTCCTAATCTAAGATAAATTTTGTGTAAATCTTATACTCACTAATCACAATACTTGTGCATCCCAAATACACCATATGACCAAAAGTATGTGGACAACTGAGCATCATACCCATATGTGCCCATTCCAAAACCATGGGCATTAGCACAGAGTTGGTCCCCCTTTGCTGTTATACAGTAACAGCTTCCACTCTTTCCACTAGATTTTGGAATGTGACTGTGGGGATTTGTGTTCATTCAGCCACAAGAGCATTAGTGAAGTTGGGAATTGATGTCAAATGAGAAGGCCTGCTGCACAGTCTGGGTTTCAGTTCATCCCAAAAGTGTTCAGTAGGGTTGAGATCTGGGCTCTGTGCAGACCACTCAAGTTCTTCCACAACAACCTTGGTAACCCATGTCTGAACAGGTTTGGGCTCCTTAGTTCCAGTGAAAGAGACATTCTATACAATTGTATGCTTCCACCTTTGTGTCAACAGTTTGGGGAAGGCACAAATATGGGTGTGATGGTCAGGTGCCTGCATAATTTTGGTCATATAGGGTACCTCTTTTTAATATAAAAATATCATGGAAGATGCAGTAATTCATGCACAACACCATTGCAAGTATAGGCTACTCTTATAAATCTGTAATTCAGTAGGTTGGTAAATGTAGAACTGGACAATCCCAATTAGGACTATGTCCTTTCAGTTCTCAGAAAGCTATGATTAGCAAATTCATTTTAAATTCAATTTATTTTAGCTATTTTTCATTCCAACATTTTGGATGTTTAATCTAACACTCAAGAGTGGTATTACACAAACCTAATACATTTTCACTTACTAATCAATTACTCTGCCTGTGATTTTCAGGGCCTGGTGGGGGCGCAGTATGGAGCTGCATGTTTACCGGAGCAGGTGGAGCTTTCTGAGTTCCTCACAGTGCTGCGGGTTTGCCAGGAGATGGGATTCAGCTCTGAAGTCCTAGAGAAATGTTACAGAAGGGATGAGAACACCATACCCCCGTCATTCTGCCTGCTCAGTCAACATGAGCATTATAAATATAATTCCCAGGTAAAAACGTTAATGAGTATTGTGAATGGAAGAGAGGTGAAATAGTTCTTAAATTAATTAATGACCCAAATTTCTTAATTTCTTGCCTTTTTATGTCTCTTATCTAGAAAATTGACAAGAATGGTTGGGATGATGCACTTGCAAAAGGGAGGAAGACTTTAAATGACGTTATCACCCAGTGTGTTCTAGAGGGCAGTATTGACCAAGCAAATGCTCAGAAATATTTTAGGTCAAGTAAGTATGTTTCCACAGCATTATGTGTTTTCCTAGGTGGTATTTTGTATTTTGGAATTCAAAGACAGCTGATATTGCTTATCATACTTTCAGGGCTTGAGAACGATCTCCGATTTGCATTGGATGGCCGGTCTGTTACTGAAATCAAAAGGTGTCTTTGTTATGTTTACAAAAGTGGGAAAAAGGCTGGCCAGAGGAAGAACGGAAATGGACCACATTCAGAGCACCAAGCTCAATTGTTCAGACTGTCACAGCTATGTGATAATTTCCTACCAAACCTGGTTAGAACCCACCAGGCCCTGATATATACCAGCACTAACAGTAACAGTGAGTGTGATGATAAACAGAGCTATGCTGAAGAGCTGAGCCACCAGCTTTATTCAGATCTTATAGGTCTTATAGACCAATCTATTGTGAAAGAGAGAGATCAAATCCATGATTCATTCTCCAGGCAGAGAAACCTGTGTCACATCCATTCAACTCTATACAGAATTGAGCGTGCAGAAGTCAACCACATAAGAGCTTACTTGGAGCAAGACACAAAATATCCATTTATTCTAATTGGTGGGCCATGTACAGGCAAAACCGTACTTTTGGCCCACTGTGCAAATCAGGTATTTTTTTCAGTTAAATGGGTTTTAATTATGTAGATTTTACTCATGTAAGGTGTGCATACATGCAGTATACAGTATAACTAATAGTATAACTTTCTCTTTCAGATTCAAACATGGATGAAGGACCATAAACCTGTGGTTATTACACACTTTGTAGATTTTAATAGCTCTTTGAAACAAATTCTCAGTGCCATATGCCAGCAAATTGCTTTATGCCACAGACAGCAGTACAACACCTGTCTCAAAGATATCTCTCAATTGAAAGAAACTTTCAACAACCTCCTAACCAAAAATTCACTGTCTCCAAATCAACTGATCCTCATTATAGATGGGCTTGATCAAATGCCTGATACACATAGACCACTGGACTTAACCTGGCTTCCCAAGAAATTACCTTCTAATGTTAAGCTCGTAATCTCGTCTACACCAACAAAGTCTGGGTTTCTATCTGCCATAAAGGCATATTACCCAGAATCCTCACCGTTTATTGACCTACAACCAGTAAATAGCAAGAGCTGCAGCCAGATGCTGACAACTCTTCTTTTGGCATGTAACAGAAAGATAACATCCGGCCAGCAGATGTATGTAAATCAAGCTTTTAAAAAATGCGATCTCCCATTGTATGTGGATCTTCTCTACAGACAGGTGTGTTACTGGGGTTCAGATTTAGAGATCACATCTGACACATTGGTCCCAGGGGTTCACGCAAATATTGATCGGTTTTTAGACCGCCTCGAGGAAAAGCATGGAAAAGTAATAGTCGCCAGAGGTCTAGAATATCTCACCTTGTCCAAGTTTGGTTTGACAGAGGCCGAACTGACTGATATTCTGTCTTGTGATGATGAGGTTCTACTACCATTCCTCCCAGCAGAGGACTATGCACCATATAAGTTAAGAGTCCCAGAAGTTGTGGTAGAGAGGTTACTGTTAGACCTGAGGGGGTTTCTGAAATCACAAAACATATTAGGCACACAAACTCTGTTCTGGGTCAGCAGACACTTTATCTTAGTCATCCATAAGAGGTACCTGGGCTTAGACAATCAACAGAAAATGCACTCTTTGATAGCAAACTATTTTAGCGGCCGGTGGGCATGCGGCACAGCTAAGCCATTGCTCATCGCTGCAAGTCCTAGCCAAAATGCCATGCCAAGGAAGATTTATGCTGACAGGCAAGTTCCTGGGCAACCTTGGACATTTCAGCCCTTTATGTCCATTGTGACTACGTCTGGTTCATCTGAATGTGCACATCCCAATCTAAGGAAATTGCAGGAACTGCCTTTCCACTTACTGGAGAGTGGAAATATTGAGGAGCTTGTTAGAGTGATGATGTCACAAGAGTTCCTTATTGCAATGTTCTGTGAAATGTTAGTAGATGAGCTGGTATTGTGGTTAGAGAAGACATGTCAAATTGTGTTTTCCAGGGAACTCAGACTCCTAATTTCGATACTTAAAAGTTCAACCTGTTTGCTAAACAACTGTTCTGCTGACTTGGCTTTGGTAATGCAGGCCAAACTCTTCCCCTTCTTCAAGGTTCTTCCTGAATTAAAGGAATCTATCAACCAGACAGAACATTATGGTACAATGGGAAGTCTTGGGGTGAATATGGTATTATGTCCCATACCCTCTGTGCCTGCCACGCACTGGGCACTGCCAGCAGTGGAGGTATCTCCAATTACAAGAGCAGCTGTGTCTCAGTCTGGCTATGTAGTAGTAATTCAGAACAACGGTTCTGCTTGGGTCTGGAATGGAAGTGATTCAGAAGGCCACAAAATCCCCCAGTCCTCTGAACTACAGTTTACGGATGTAAAATGTTCTGCAAATGTATTTATTCTCTCCACAGAGAGTGGCAACCTCCTATCATTGGACATTAATGCTCCGTCGTACCTCCAACAACTTCAAATCCGATGCACAGAGCAACCAACAAAGGGCATTGATGGTGTATTGATGTCCAGTGGCAAGACATTTGTATTCTCAAAGGAAAGCAATTCTGTCAGTGTTTTTGCTGAGGGAACAGAAATTACTCCAGTCCACTGCTCCTATGGTATAACATGCATGTCTTCTTGTGATGGTCACATGATTTATTGTGGACAGAACGAGGGTACCGTCAGTATATTTGACTCCCATAGTGGTAATCTTTTGGCCTGCTTTGTTTGTTCATTAGGCACAGCTTTGTGTGATCTCATCCTTCACAAGAATGAAGTGACAATAACATGTATTGACTGCACAGGAAGTGTGTTTGTATGGGACCTCAAGAACATTAACAAGCCTGTATTTATTACAAGGAGGCTGAGCTGCAATAAGAAAGAGGTGTTAAATATAGACCACATAGAAAGCAACCTTCTCATCTGTAAAAGACAACAGATTCAAATAATTCAAGGGCATTTGTTAGCTGTCGAAGAGCAATTTAATGCACCTAGGGGTAAAAGATTTGTGCAAGCAATTCTGGATCATGATGCACACTTCATCATTGCTTTGATGGAGACCTGCCCATTTCTTTTGGTCTGGAATTGGGTCTCGGGTCAATGTCTATTAAACCTTGACATTAGAAGTAGCCAAGCTTTCAAACTTTTAAAGTTCAGGGATACTTACCTCACAGCGTTGACAAGCACAGGCATTGTCAGTTGGGACATGGATGTTATTTCAGTAGCAGCCTCCACTCCAAAATCTGGCAGAAAAGTGTTGAAAGTCATTGTGGAACCAGATCAGGAGCACTTTTACACTACAGATGGGTCTGAGCTGGTGTGGAAGTGGAGAGTGTTGGGTGGGAAGGTGGAGGGCCACATGCTTCACCATGGTCCTGTAGAGAGCTTGACTCTTTCAGCAGATAGTGTTTACATGGTCATCATTGCCTCTGGTGATGTCTATGTTTGGAACACCAGTACACATGAGAACATTCACCGAATCCATGGCAGCCAAGCATCTCGCATACTGGTAACTCCAAAAGGTAATTTTGCAGTGTCACTATCAGAAACAGGCCCATCAAAGGTCTGGAAGTTGTGCAATGGGCATGTGGTTTGTACCATTCATCATCATCTCAGAGATGCTGTCATTACCCCAGAAAGTACTTTCCTTCTGGGCATTAATAAGGGGGATCTCCTTGCTGTCAGTCTCTGGTCTGGTTATGTCAGCAAACGATTCTCCTGTTCTGACTGGCCAAATGTTGCAGCTTTCCACACTCTGTCAGACTATCCAGACTATGTGATTGTGATTACCAGTTCAGGAGCTTTGTACTCATGGAGACTAACAGAAGATACCATTTGCCACCAATTCCAGTTTTCAGAGGGTTTTGAGTATCCACCAGAGTTCTTTAAGCTCTCATCAGATGGATGTTATGGCATAATTTCTGTAGTTGGATCCAAGATAAATGTCTTGGACGTTTGCCAAGGTAAACTGTGCTCTTTGAATGCTGAAGGACCAGTCTGCCAACCATTTGTGGACATTTTGGGTAAATATGCAGTATATATCTGCAGCCCATCAGTGAGGTGTCAAAATTACACTTGCGACCTCCATAACAAGCAGATCTTGGTCATCATACGGGTAACGGATGGAAAGAAGGTGGGCAAGTTCTACCTATGTAAGAATGCTACTGCTCTAACACTCTCTGAGAAGTTGTTTGTGTATATTGGATTTGAGGATGGTGCTGTTGGAGTGTATGCTCTTAATGACACAGAAGTAGGTTACACCAATGCCAATGCTAAATGCCAGAGCACTGAACTCATGTGTCCATTTGATGAAACTGTAGTTTGGTTGCCATTGGCAAACCCTAATATTACTTGGGCTGAATTACTGTAAATGTGTTTAACATTGCTATTTTATTAACTATGTTAGAACTATGAGAAACACATTTGCCTGTATTTCATGTAGTAACACGTTGTCCTTTGGAATAAATGTTTGTACAACATTTCAGATTGAATTCGCGTTGTAATGTGGCTACTACAAACAACAGCCAAATGGGAATGTGGGTATCTTTGTTATCTATAGACTGTTCAAATTATTTACCTGAAGATTTATTTTATGCAGAACAGTGTAAAATGTGTAGATGGAGATGATATAAACATCATGACTGAATAATGAACAGTACTAGACTAACTGTCAACATCTCCTGGGGGCCAACTGTAACATCATTTTGAATAACAATACATGATAGATAGATAGATAGATAGATAGATAGATAGATAGATAGATAGATAGATAGATTACTTTATTGATCCCTGAGGGAAATTGTTTCGTCACAGCAGCAGACAATTACAGACATTAAATATGACGCACTTATTTGTAAGTCAATAAGTAACGTGTCATGTGGAACAAAGTGTCAAGTGAAATAAAGTGTATGGGTAATAAAGTGACAGTGAATTAATAAATATAATAAAACCAGAACAGTAAAGATAAGTGTATGCAATCTGAAGCAGGCAGATAATGTGCAAAGTATAAATGTAAACATAGTATAAATGTAGACAGTCTGTGTGTTAGTGGTGTTGTTCTTAAGTACATTTTATGTAGGCGTGTCTGTGTGCCTACAATCATAGACAACACCTGTTAGATGAGTTATAAAGACTGATGGCAGAAGGTATGAAGGACCGCTCTTTGGTGCAGCATGGCAGGATCAGTCTGAAGGTGCACCACTGACTGGTTAGACAGTCATGGAGAAGGGGAGAAGCATTGTCCAGGATAAGCAGCAGCTTACTCAGCATCCTCTTCTGAATAATCAGAGTCTAAGTTGGTCCCAATGACCTGTCTGGCTTTCCTGATCAGTTTGTGCTGCATACATTAAATTTTATTGATGCTAATGAATTCTGTATCATTAGCGCAAACAAATATATCTAAAGAAAAGCATCTGCAGTCTATCTATAATACAATAAATACATGGGTCTGAACACAATATGATATTATAACTACTGGTTTTAACAGACGTACATTTTTTAAAATCATTGTTCAACTTGGCACAACTGGAAAATATATTGTAAGTAGCCATGGGATTACCTAAACCAGCAGACCACAAACCAACATGTTTTTAGTATGCTGCTAGTCTTCATTCATTTGTTTATCTTCAGTAATCACTTTATCCTGGTCAGGGTCACAGCAGATCTGGAGAGTATCCCAGGAACACTGGCCATGAGGCGGTAGTACACCCTGGATGGGACGCCAGTCCATCACAACACAATGAACATAGACATTTGCACACACTCATTAACAATGAACAGCAATTTAGCATAGCCTATCCATCTACTGACGTTTTTGGAACGTGGGAGGAAACCCATGCATACACAGGGAGAACATGCAGCACAAACAGGAGGTCAGGATTGAACCAGGAACCTGTGGATCTGTGAGGCAGCAACACTTCCCACGATCTGCCATGTGGATCAGCTAAATGCAGATAATATATAAGTAAATGGTCTTAGGTGAAAAAAAAAATCCACGTAATTCGTGAAATAATCATTGGGTTATGGTTTTGGGCAAAGAGGTCAATGCTGTTACACATGTTTAAAAAAAATTGCTTATACTATGATTACACTATCTTATAGTAACATGTTAGCATGCTAATTAGCTATTCTGCATGTAGTCCATATTGTCAAAGAAATGGTACACCTACATTTAATTGTGTATAATTTATTGTGTAAATGATAATATATATATATATATCACATATGGACCCATGTACCATTCCAGTGTACACAATTTAAAAAAATATTAAGGCTGAACTGCAACACATGTAGGTAATACTCCTAAAATGATGTTGCCATGTTAGCGCTGATTTGTTGAGGCTTTAAAGGAAATTCAGCCTCAAGCAATGTATTTAGCCTTTAAATTAAAGCAGATTCAAATGAAAATTTGCTATCCGATTGACCGTGTGCACAAATTTTATGAATATGAAAAACATATTGTTATACATGTAAACATTCTGTATATTATTTAATACCCTAGTGATGGCATTTCACATCATTAGCAGTGAATCCTGATGAAACATTTTTGTTGTAACTATGTGTTATGTACATAGTTCCATCTGTTCAGGGAAAAAAAAACCCGTCACGCCGTTCTTTCCTATTTATTTATTCAGTTAGTTATTTAGTTATTTGTTTGTTTAACTTTGTCCCATGATAGACCTTCGTTTAACGGAAATTACACAGAAAACTACAACTCCCACCAGCGCTAGAGGTCAAACGGAAGTGCAATGTCACTATAAATTGATTTCCGCTTTGGTCAACATTCCTTTCCTGTCTGCGGCCTTCGGCAAGATGGCGGTGCAAATTTCTAAGAAGAGAAAGGTTAGCGAGATTTTTATAAGATTGTCCGTCACAGTTAGGGTTTATACGTAGTAATAATGGTTTTAGATTATTGAAGTGGTGTTTACTTATAATTGTTTGAGTGAAGATAGTTGTTTTATGTTTATTTTATTACCGGATTGCCTTGGATGCGACTCACTGCGGCTCTGATGCGAAACATGGCAGGAGCTGATGTCTCTAACCGGTCACTGAAATCAGTCAGAAAGTGGCGCATAATTTCTTCATGTGTGACTTTATTCTTTACTTTTTAACTCTTATGTTTTGGCTCTTAATTTTTTTGAGATCTGGGCTTTTTAGCCAGCTAGCTAAAGAGCTAATTTAGGACCATATCCCTGCTTTGTACTTAGGAACAGCAATCACTGTATTTATATTCCCTTCTATTATAACATTATTTAAAAACTAAATCATTGTCTAGAGACTGTTCATATGAATATTTAACTATTAAGTCAGTTTTATGCATAAATCCCATATGATTTTATGGTAATACAGCACACTACATACTGGGTAGCTGTTATTCTAATCTCTAATGCACTTGTATAGTTAGCAGGAAGCCATTTTTTTTTTATTAAGCCTGTTCACAATCTCCATTTTAAGGTTTAATAACTGAGGACGGTGAATTTGACTAGTTGCATGTACTGCCTCTGTCAGAACACTTCCGTGCATAGCCTGCTGTGTAGATAAATGTGTTTTCTAGTTATTAACCAAACCTCACTTTCCTGTTTCCTTATGATCCCAATGTCAGAGCTGTTTTAGTGAACTTCACAAAAGGCTCCGATTTAAAATGTCAAGTCTGATCACATTTATTACCATATGTACATGTGTTATCTGATAAAGATCTGTCAATTCAGCCTTGCATCAGATTGGTACATGGGGTAATTTCACATGTGTAGGTGGCCTGTCTCATGTTAGATGATCATCTTCTTTTAGATTTAATTGATGCACTTCCTAATGTTTGTGATTTTGTCCTTAGTTTGTCTCAGACGGTATCTTCAAAGCCGAGCTGAACGAGTTCTTGACCCGAGAGCTTGCCGAGGATGGGTACTCCGGTGTGGAGGTCCGGGTCACTCCAACAAGGACAGAGATCATCATTCTCGCCACCAGGTAATGCTTCACTTGAGCTTTATATACTTAAGGTTCTTCGGTAGAATTGTAATAATAGCAGAAAGATTTCTCATCCTGGCAAGGAAATAAATTGGGGGAAACTAGCCATGCATGTTGGGAAAAAAATAATACTAATAAATAACCCATTTGTGCAGGACCCAGAATGTCCTGGGAGAGAAAGGCCGTCGCATTAGGGAACTGACAGCTGTCGTTCAGAAGAGGTTTGGGTTCCCAGAGGGCAGTGTGGAGGTAAGACCAGGTTTCCAGGCTGTCACCATTCTAAAGAAGTCTCCTGTTCCTCGGGTGCACACATTAAACTGCTGTCTTTGTTTTAGCTCTATGCTGAGAAGGTTGCCACCAGGGGTTTGTGTGCCATCGCTCAGGCTGAATCTCTGCGCTACAAGCTGCTCGGAGGTCTGGCTGTCCGCAGGTAAGTCATTATATACGCTAATATTTAAAGCACCGTAGATACTCGGGGTGGACAGATTACTATAATCAGTTGTGTCTGGGATATTACTTTTTTTATTATTATTTGTAGTTACCTGGTGGACACAAAAATACACCGTACAAATGCAAAGTTTTCATTGGGTGTGCATGTTTAAAGCTTGATGCAGTGCACCTCGATGCTGGGATTATAGCTTGTGCTTCGGAATTCCACTGCCTGTTGCACTACGCACATTAGTCGAGGCATGATTTGGTGACACTGATGAAACCAAGCAAAACAAAGATCAAAACCATTGTATAGTTCTCCTGTGTACTACACACAGTCATCTTGTAGGTAAACATCTCAAGGGAAAATACAATAGCTGAATTTTAATATTTTTGTTTGCGGTGTAAGAACTGAACACCACAGCTCATAGCTGAAACTGTAACCAGCGGCTTGGCGAGGTTGCAAACGCATTGTGCTACATTAGAAACTTCATCAGGAGAGCATAAGGCAATGCATACACAGTTGTCCTCTCCCTGGGAATACATTTGTTCATGTCCCTTCGTCTGTTTTAGTGCAATTAACTAGCTTAATTTACAGTATGTTAGCTACCGCTTTTTAGTCAGTTAGTCATTAGTTAGTTTTCCAGGCAACCAAAACAGGACTGGGCAGCACAGCAGAGATTTTATATGCCCAGTGCACTAACTTATGAATTGTCCACTTTGCCATCCCTGCGCATTCATTTTAGCACCCACACATTTTCTAGTTCAGTCTACAGTGTGGTGTGTAGAAGCAGTTTAGTATCCCATACATGGCATGTTAAAACTTTACACACGTTCCCTTTACTACCCTGAAATTTCGCCCACTCTATGTAGCTCTCAAATATTGTGCAAGTTTGTTTAGCATCCTCAAAATCCACGTTTGCTCGTTTTTGCATCTTAAGCCGCCATACACTCCCATCAGCCCTTCAAGCTCCTTTACCACACAACAACAACACTCAAATTTCTAGAAAATATTTGCTGCTACTTATTCTTCGGTGATGATACGATGACGAGTCGGAACGGGACGCTGGCTGGCTCTCCGGATTCTGGGTTAGTGGTCACGTTCTGTGTCCCTGACTTCAGTTCCTCAGAGTGCTGCGTTCCTTTCGGTTGAAGACATCGAGGCATTTGTCTGAGAAGAATTTAAAAAAAAAAAATCAGCATTGTTGTGATTGACTGGCTTGAAACACACTTGATCTGAAGTGCCATGGCTGACCGATTTATTATTGTCTTCCTCAGGGCCTGCTATGGTGTTCTCCGCTTCATCATGGAGAGTGGAGCCAAGGGCTGCGAGGTGGTCGTGTCCGGCAAGCTCAGGGGTCAGAGGGCCAAGTCCATGAAGTTCGTGGACGGTCTGATGATCCACAGCGGAGACCCCGTCAACTATTACGTGGACACCGCCGTCCGCCACGTCCTGCTCCGCCAAGGTGAGTGAGGGATGAGGAAATGCCTAATAACAGGTAGTTTAAAAAACAAAAGCACATTTTTTTTGCACATTTTCCTCTTGCCTCAAATGCAGTTGCTCAGCCATGACAGCTTTAGCTTTGCACTGGAGCTACTAGGCTAGTAAGTAACTGAAGGTTTTAACCAGCAGCGTAACATTGTGCAGTCTGCATGCTTAAATCTCACCTGTTAAATTAAGCAATTACAAATAGACTTCTACTTTCGAACAGTATGAGAGGCACTCATCTTTGAAAACAGACAAAAAGGCACTTGGTTTAAACCAGTACTAGCAGCCATCATATATTTTGGTGTCATGCTGACAAACATCAGGCTCAGGAAGGAGATGTTTGTTTGTTCTCCTTTTTTATGACTGTAGAAATTGTGTAGTCAAACAACAAGGTGTGAGTGAGGTGCTAAACTGGTCACTGCAAGCTTTACGAACTTGTATTTGCATTAGAATTGTATCAACAGTACAAAACTAAAGATGTAAAACTTATCTTGGCTGATTATCTGCATTTTAGGTATGAGAAATTGATAAATTAATCTTTTATTCCAGTTATTTCTTTAATATGCAACATGTGCAAGTGTATATCCATTCATGTGTAGTGTGCGCTGATACATGCGTGTGCCTAAATATCTCTCAATTATTAGATTTTAGGATGGATTGTTAACATGGAATGTAATCATTTTGAGATTCCCCTTCGGTGATGATACGATGACGAGTCGGAACGGGACGCTTGCTGACTCTCTGGATTCTGGGTTAGTGGTCACGTTCTGTGTCCCTGACATCAGTTCCTCAGAGTGCTGCGTCCCTTTCGGTTGAAGACATCGAGGCATTTGTCTGAGAAGGGAGTTTACAAGTATTGATACAAAAGCGCAAATGTACTGGTGTTCAATCAGAAGCACAATCAGACAAAAAATTGCCTTTCAAACCGCATCTCCCTGGCCAGGTTTTGTTTTTGTTGAGAGAATCCACATGCACAAGAAATGTTGGTGTGTGATTTGGCTCTGCTTAAGATGTGTTTGTGTCCCTGTGTCCAGGTGTGCTCGGTATCAAGGTTAAGATCATGCTTCCCTGGGACCCCAGCGGCAAGATCGGCCCCAAGAAGCCTCTGCCTGACCACGTCAGCATCGTGGAGCCCAAAGAGGAGATCCTCCCCACCACCCCTGTGTCTGAACAGAAGGGGGCCAAGCCTGAAGTCCCAGTCATGCCCCAGGGAGCTCCTGTACCCACAGCATAAAGGGTAAGGGGGAAGGTTTGCAAAGGTGAACATTAATGCTGCAATTGAAATAGCAGGAAACAGTCTGACTTGCTTTTAGTTTATTCAGTACATAACATACCTAACCAGGTTGCTAATTTCCAATTAACGCTGTGCGTAAACCTGACAAATATGGCATCTAGCTATAGACCCTTGTTGCAGATAGTTCTGTACTTTTATTACATTTGTAAACTGACTTCATTAGTCAGTGTTAAAACTAACATGCAGTGAAAATATCAAGTGCACTGAAAAAAATATTAAGATGTATTTCTATAACATGCATTTGATAGTTTGGGAGATTTTAATTGGCTGAAGTTTAAAAGGAGCACCATCTGGTCAGGAGCTCTGGTGGAGCTCTGTGTGAATATGCATCTGTGGTCTGTACAGCATGTGGATGTATTGTGTGTAGTTTATTAATGGAGCTCAAGCAGCTTCATAGAAGCTCTCACCCCCTTCAGTGATGATACGATGACAAGTCGGAATGGGATTGTGCTTCGCTCGAAGGCGTCTGTGCCCAGAGTCACGTTCTGTGCCTCTGAGCTCGGACCCTTTGAGCAGAGGGTCCCTTTTGCTTGAAGACACTGAGGCATTTGTCTGAGAAGGGCTATGCAGTGATGTCCAATACTGGATAAAAGACTAAAGCTGACAGAACTTGTGTTTAATTTTTTTTTTTTTCTCTTTCTCTCTTTTAGGTATTCACCATTGGATGATGACATTTTCTGTACAAAAATAAAAGGATAAATTCATTAATGGCCTTTGTCTCCTTATTTGTCTTCATTAATTTACATGGTGATATATAATGCTGAACCTCATAATGACTAAGCCAAGTCATTTAAGTTGTGGCAAAATTGTGTTCTACAAAATGTTTTTGATGGTTCCTTTGAATTTAATGGTACTTTTTACTTCTGTTCATTTGTATAAGATCATGGGTGTAAAATCATCTGATCAGCTCACTGCTATGTATGCAGTCAGGTGAGTTTGCTGTATTTAATCATGAGCAGGTTTTTCTTTAAATTCACACAAGTGCTACACCATGTGGCTAAGCTCCTGACCTGCAGATTCAGTGTTCACCACTCTTGTGAGATTTACACTGATGCAATGTTCACCAACACTGTTTCTTGTGATTTATGTAATTTACTAGTTTATTCGATCAGCCCTGTAGGCTTAGAATTAGAATTGAACTCTATATAAAGGTAAATTCACAAAGTGTGTACTGCCCTTATGTTCCTTTAAATAAGTGGTTCTCAAACTGGGGTTCATAGTTGTGTGTGTGTGTGTTGTTTTTTTTTTTTGGGTCTTATACTGTTATTAGTTGTGTTATTGAGACTTCAGTTATTATAAGATTATTATAAATAGCCTATATAGCTTATTTGCTTGAATTAAATGGGTTCAATCCAGACTTTCGTAACTGTAAAACAAGTAGGCCTATAAATGTCGATTTGGATTTGTCAGTGGATTGTTTTTTTACAGCTAGTGATCCCTTGCTGAGAATTTTGAGAACAACTAATTTAAATTAGGTTACATTAAACTAGCGCATATATATGTGTGTGTATGTATAAAATGTGTATGTGTGTGTGTATGTATATATATATATATATATATATACACACACACACACTACTAGTGATTAAAAAAAGATGTTATTTCTGAATAGCAACATACTTTACATTAATTTATTTATTACAACTTTCATTTAATGTTAGTATTTAAAGTCTCAGGAGGTGTTTAGGCAAATATCAAGTTGCGTGTAAAATGTAATCTTGAAATTTGACAGACACGCCCATTTTCAGTGTCACCCAAGCCACGCCCACTCAGCACGTATCTGCTGCTGGAATCTAGCAGGTGAAACAGAGCAGCTCGGATCTTCCAAACATGAGCCTTCCTGACATCAAATCAGCACGGAAACTGGCAGTCGAGCCTTTTCAGCAGGTAAGGAGTCTAGCAGGCTGTGTCGAGGGACGTGAATAACGTGCCTTTTTTGGAAATAAAGTTTACTTTCTCTGTGGCTAGACCTAAACTCTTCAGTGTAATGTTTTCGGTGATAACACGGGCACTCTTCTGCATGTGCGAGGTGATGCATTAGAAGTCTAAACCAGTGTTCTGTACCGTGTTTACACATGATCACGAGTGAGGAGATGGAGTGGAGTTTACCTGCTGTACAGGTGTACAGTACTGCGGTTATGTGCTGCTCATAAACCTCATCCTGGCGCCTCGGAAATAATCAACCAAATCAACCACACTTGTAGTCTGAAAACTAACCGTTTGTCTAAGTGCAACAACACAGTCACATGCTGGTTTAGCTTAAAAAAATAATTATATTAACAACAACAATAATAATGGTGGTGATGATGAAGAATAGCACTGAATAATAATAATAATAATAGTAATAATAATGAAGAAGAAGAATAGTACTTATAAGAAGTAGTACACTTATAATAATAATTATGATGATAAGAAGAAAAAGAAGAAGAAGTACTGATCACTAAAGATAGTGATAAGTAAGGGTTAATAATGTGATTAATACAGATAAAAACTAAAGTTCTTTTTTTCCCCCTCAGAACAGTCAGCTTGGTGTTATTTCAAAAAGTCAAATGGTACATTCAGATTGTTGTGATGTTTACCATGTTTTCAAGAAAATTCCACTCTGTTAGAATTCAGGGAAGCTGGACGTTTTGGACCTGCTAAAGGAATATTGCTCTGTCTTCCAAATCCTTGTAACTTGTAATATCATCCTGCATTTTGTATACATTAAAAAAGCTCCTCAGAAATAAAATACTTGTTGCCTCCACCAACAGAAGCATCTTCTTGGACAATGTTGATAGGTTGTGCACCTGGACGATGTAACTTATTACAAAACTGGATTATCACTTGTTGACCGGACTCTGAGGTTGTCTTTTGTCCAAACAGAACATAACACTGATTCTCATACGGTAAAGGATGAAGACTGTAGGATGCACAGGGCCAAACCCGTGTGTAATCTGGTCAACGAGCATGCTGAATCTCAATCTCAGAGACAATGTGGGGTTTTTTTTTGAGCTGCCAAAAAGGCACCAAGAACTCAGACTGAATTGCACACTGTCAGTGGAAGAGTGGCACGTAATGAAGTATTAGGAAAGAAATTATACATGCAGCTATTTTGGTGATCCTCCATCAGGCTCATCGATTTAGTCCTACAGATTTGGTCCCATGCAGCCTACATCTGTCAGCAAATGAGCAGACCAATTAACACTGTACGACACAGCACTACTGTTGATGGATATGACTGGTTTTTGTCTGCAGAGCTTATAATCAGACATCATACAGGATTTTTTGTAGAGCCCTCATGATATTTACAGCTTGTAAGCAAAAGATTTCTGATAGTTTACAGTTTAAGACATGTGACCCAACAAAACTTTTGTCACAGTGACTCCATGAACTCCATGAACTAAGTGTAACTAGATTGAAATTTTAGTCATATTGAGTCATTTCTTTCAAATGTATCAGCAGTTTGCTCAGACGTTTTGATAAGTTTCTTTCAAATGTGTCAAAACGTCTGAGAGAAATGTTGATATTCCTCATTGTTCATTCTTGCTTTAGCTGTAAAATACTTAACAGCTATTGATTAGCTAGCTGAATCTTAGTCAGTTATTATGTAGCTTTTGCTTGCTGTCCAGTTTTCTCAGGTGCCTAGTAAAAGTGGTCTTACGATTGTAGCCACTGGGCTTTACAGTTTTATGATCTATTTAACAGTCATTTTTGCAGTTATTGATACAGTTATTTATGTTCTCACTGCATTCTGAATGTCTAAGTGTTTACACATTCCAGCTATTTGAATTGCTGTTTAATACACTTGGTTGACACAGCAAAAAGGGAATGTAATTCATACACAACAAAAATTGAGAATGTAAATAATACTTGGCAAATTAAAATGTGGAAAATAATTTCAACCTCAGTATTTCTACTCACAAGATTAACTTAATTTGTCAGAGCGCCATCCATGCATTTATTTTGGCAGAAAATAAATTTGATCCAAAGCGACTTAAAAATGAGTGAGAATCCAATCCAAGAATAGAGCTGAAGGATTGAGTGTAAGTTTAAATCACGGGAAAGCTTAAGAGACACTGTTGGACTCTTTAGCAATGGTTGTGGGTCTTGCAAAAAAAATTCCAACAGTGTCTCTTAGGCTTTCCTGGGATTTAAACTTAGTCACTAAGACAGAACCTTAATATTAAGCTATCTCTTTCCTCAGCCATCTTTTGACGAGACTAAGCACTTTAGGCAACCCTTTAAATCCATGTTTTCTCTGTCCTCTGCAGTGCTCCGTCGTGCAGCTGAATGTTGGCGGTCAGGTATACACCACCACCGTGGTGACCCTGCGCAAATTCCCCAACTCGAAGCTGGCTGAAATGTTCAGTGTGCCTCCCAAACTTGTAAAGGATGCAGAGGGTCGCTTTTTTATAGACCGTGATGGGACACACTTTAGGGCAATTCTTGAGTACCTCCGTTCAGAGGAGGTTCCTACTAAGAATTTGCTGGAGGTTCACAAGGAGGCAATGTATTATGATATAAAATCCCTGGTGAAACTCCTGGAGGAGTCACCACAGTTTTTCGGTGAGAAGGTAGGAAGGCAGCAGTTTTTGTCCCATGTGCGCAACTACCACGAGAATCTGGAAGTCCTCATCAGGGTGGGCAGAGCAGAAGCCATGGCTTCGCGATATTCCACAATAATCATGTGTGTCCTAAAGACAGAGGATGACCTGGTGAGGTACAATGATGCTATGGTCAGTCTTGATACAAGAAAGGAATCTATTGTGAGTTTTGGCCCATGGAATGCTCAAGCTTCAGTGGAGGATCTTCTCGATTGCATAAAAATGGACATAGAGGCAAAAGGATATAAAGTGAGCATTAAGCCACACAGCACAGATAAAGGCTTTCTGTTTAAGAGCCATGATTACTTCTATAAGCTGACTTTTACTTGGTGGTGACTAGTAAATGTGGTTCTGCCCTTGTAAGTATGAGTGGAATGTATTTAAATAGTGTTACACAGAGGTCATGAATCTTTTTAAAAATCCACCTACCAAACACTTCAGATAAGAACATCATGTTATCTATTAGTCTACAAGACCCACCTATATTGCAGACATGTGTCATATTCAGGATCTTTGTTGGCAGCTGTAGCCACCCTTGTTTAATATTTACTCTAGTTTGTACCAGCCCATTACATCATGTGACCTTAATGTGTTCACAAAAATGTTCTTTTGCAGAGTTTCCAAGAATCCGTTATAGCACGGACAGAACATTTCTCTCATACTGTAGCAATGTCAAAGTGTACAAGGTATTTTATATCTTTGAGATGTCTGTTAAGTAAGGAATAAAACACAGCAGGGCGTGCTGAATTAATGCTGGCATTGTGTGATACAGCCCAACATGATTTTATTATTTTCCTACAACTGCATGTTGCAAATTGTTTTATTCCATTTATACCACAGCGATTTGCCAAAGATTACACATTTTAATATGTTAATGAATGACACTGTGTTTTTTAACTATTTATAGTTACAACTGAGTTCATGCTGTCAAAAATTTTAAATAAATTTCTCCTCACAGAAAACGTCACCATATCAGTGTTTATGTTCACTGTTAAATAAAAACACATTTTAAAATTAGTTTATTATTAGGCCTAGATTATATGGAGCATCTGCCATACAAGTCCCTATGACTGAGCTGCATAGAATGGATAATTTATTAGAAACATTAATGCATAGTGCATTAATATAAACACGTCATTTGAAATACTGGAACTAATGTCAGAGCTGCTGTTATAGAAAATTAATCCACACCATCAGTTTCGAGAATTCATCAGCAATGTGGTATAATGTGTGGTATTTGTAGTGGAAGTGAATGTGTGTGAATGATCACTTAATGTTCTTATATATTTATAATGATTAGGTTTTCTAATGGGTCTCTGTTTAACATGTTTAACCTAAAAAATGTATATTTACACCTCATATAGCTTTATTCAGAAATGATGAGCAGTACAGGTTAATAGTTATCATAGCTCATGTTTTTAAAATTTAATTATTGTGTGCTTTATCATTGATATTTTATACTGTATCAGAAATAACTGGTTTCAGATTATCGTTGATTGTGTGCTTAGTGCTTTAGCATATATTGTTCTGTACTTTTTTTTCTATATTTCAACCTGTGTATGTACAATATTTACATTTTTAAGCATTTTTCAACCTGTTGTTTATATTGTTTAACACTATATTGGTCACATTAAGTTTTGTAACCACTCACATAGATTGAATAAATCTGATAAACTGGTTATTTTTTCTTTCGAGTCTTAACAAGAAGTAAGTATAATGTGATATGTGTTCAAGTGGCTCATCAATAAGAGCATCAACTCTTCCATATCGTCCATCTCCCAAGATGTTGAGACGCTCAGATGATTTCCAAAGTATTTTTACTACAGTACACTGCTAGAGTAACAACATTGCACTTATGTCTACACAGAATAAGAAGAAAAAGAGAAACATAAAAAAAGACATGGCTCATATACATATATGAGTTGGTTCTTAGTGATTACCTAAAATAGCTGACTTGTTCATGAATGACACATGGTGTTAACTTGGGCTAATCTTCCATCCATCTATTTTCTGTACCACTTATCATACAGGGGGGTTGCAGGGTAACCTGGGGGGCTTGGGGCACAGGGTGGGGGACATCCTGAATGGGGTGCCAACCCATCATAGGGCACACACACACACAATGGACAATTTGGAAATGCCAATCAGCCTACAACACATTTCTTTTGACTAGGGGAGGAAGCCCCTGAGGCATGGGGAGAGCATGTGGGCTCCACACAGGGCAGCAGGGGTGAGAATCGAACCCTCAACCCCAGGGGTGCGAGGCAAGCGATATAATATTTCTGACAGGACTTGATGGCAGCGTCAGTGACGTTTATGATGACGTGAATTTGTTATGAATGATGCATATTTGTGTGTGTGTTTTTTTTTAACAGTTTATTGTTTATATGCTGTGGGCAAAAATCGTGATTGTGCTTCAAATTGTCACTTTTTTGGATTTTTAGATATTTCTAAAAGAATGAATTTCGACGGAATTATAAAGTAAATACTTCCGCTTTCACACACTTGACGGCGACATCGGTGCAAAAGCCCTACGCGGAACAAATAGTGAGGACAGAAGAAGAGGAAGAAGGGCTACGGCGAGTAAAATGGGACAAATGTTCTTCGCTTCAGTTCGTTGTTCATTGTGAAAATGGCTGCCCATCTAAAAAAGCGGGTTTATGAGGAATTTTCCAAAGTTGTGCAGGTAAAACACCTGAGTGGGAAAAATAAAGAAGTGAGGGCTTTGCAGAGTGGAGTCTGTAGTTACCGAGCGAGCTAGCTTTGTCACAGGAAATATAGCTGTGTGGCTAAGCTAACAGTGGGTGATATAGCGAAGTTATTCTCATTAGGTCAGCTTTCTCCTGTTTCTGTCTGTCACCAGATGTTTTATTGAGAAAGTATTTTTTTTTTCCAGGGGAACATTCATATAGCTTATGTTCTCTATGTAGAACTCATACACAAGACATACACTGAGATATGTTTGAAGTTATTATATTTACAATATTAGTTTCACTTATACATGTTATGGTTTAATGGGTTTAATCCAAACCTCAATAACTCAAAAACAAGTAGGCCTGAAAGTAATGTCAACCTGAATTTAATAATAATTTTAATAATAAATATTTGGGTGGAAAGGTCAGGATGAAAAAAATATGGCTAGAATAAATAGACTTTCTGAAATAAAGGTACTAAACTGTACTTTTCCTTGTTTACCATCAGTAGTACATCTTTTGTAATTTAAGTATTTATCATGAATATAGTGTGCAACATAGTTTAGGGTATATAATAGTACTGTAAGGACCACTATTGTATGTTTTTATCTGTGCTTTACTCTAAAAGCAATTTACTTAAGATTGAAAATACTCAATACACAATACTTTTCCTGTGTTCTGTGTCCTGATCCGTATTGTGTCAGTTTAAATCACATGCATGCAAGCTTTTGTTTTCCAGTTAACCTCCATTAAATCTATCAGATCTTAAAATATGTCAATATCGATACTCAGTATCAGAACCCTGCATCAGTACTTTATTCAATCGTCCAATTATTATTATTTAAATAATCCCACCTAATTCCCAGCAACAACCTGTTGAGGAAGTACCGACGAAGAAGCTTCGTCTGACCAAGCCTAGTAAATCTGCAGCCCTCCATATTGACCTGTGCAAAGCCACCAGCCCCACAGACGCCCTGCAGTATCTCCTAAACTTTGCACGCAAGCCGGTAGAGGCGGAAAGCGTTGAAGGTGTAGTGCGCATTCTTCTGGAGCACTATTATAAGGTAAGAGTTTGTTTACGAGGCAGACTTTAAAGGGTTAGGGGAAAAGATTGGGGACAAAGTTATCAGACTGCTGATTAGACATGTGTGATGTGTGTCTAATGTCTAATTTGTCAGTTGCTACATACTGAGCAGGTCATTTCAGCTTCTGCAGTGTGATCATTGTTAATATCACACTTTCATCACAATTTCTGAATATGACGTTTAACAGGAGGTCGATAACTCAGTGAGGCTGAAGATTGCGTCACTGCTCGGTCTGCTCTCCAAAACACCTGGTTTCTCTCCTGACTGCATCGTTGATGATGTTATTAGCACCCTGAATCATGACAGTAAGTCATTTCAGTGATTATCCTGGTTCTGCTTCCTAATTCCGGTGTTTGCTGAACGCCTCCTAATGACACAAATTAAATCATTTACTACATCCACAATTCAGAAACGTAATATTACTTTCATTGTCTACAAAATACGTACAGACAAGACACATATTAAAGTCCCCATGAAATCAGAATTGGTGTTTGTACGAGTACTGGTGAAGCAGGCTCAAGTAAGACTCTATATATATATATATATATATATATATATATATATATATATATATATATATATATATATAAAATGAGTTTTTGTATATATTTGTATTTTTATTTTACTGGAAAATAGCAAAAAATGTTTGCCAATTTGCGTCCAATCAAATGTTCCCTAGAAGATATTTGTCCCACCAACAGTAGCAGCAAGTTTAAATTTAACCAAACAAACAAAGAAATATTTCCTCCAGGATCAGTAAAATTTATCTTATCTTACCACAACTATAACTAGACCACTGTTTGTCTAGTTATAGTTATGAAGCTTTCTGCATTCTCCTTCCAGACAAAATAATGTGTTCAAAAGATAGTTGCAGTTTATATGTGTGGGATTTAGATTGCCCTCCAGAGCCTTGATCTCGGGTTAAACATGTACAGCTGTTGCAGGCTGCACTAACTGTGAGAACTGCAATAACTATGCTCTGTGACGCTCAGTTTAATATACAACAGTGAGTGAGCATTTGGACAAAACATGGCATGTTAGTGAGTGTGTGAGGGACAGAGTTGTCCAAAAAGCTTTCACAGTACAGTTTTATTTTAGTGCCTCATGTTAACTGGCGAGGGGGCACAATGGCTTATTGGTTGGCACTGTTGCCTCGCACCTCCGGGGTTAGGGGTTTGAATCCTGCCTCTGCCCTGTGTGCGTGGATTTTGCATGTTCTCCCTGTGCTTCGGGGGTTCCCTCTGGGTACTCCAGTTTCCTCCCCCAGTCCAAAGATGTGCATTGTAGGCTGATTGGCATTTCCAAATTGTCTGTATTGTGTGCTTGTGTGTGCGATTGTGCCCTGTGATGGGTTGGTACCCCGTCCAGGGTGTCCCCCACCTTGTGCATCTTGGGATAGGCTCCAGGCTCCCCTGTGAGCCTGTGTAGGATGAGAAATGGATAGATGGATGTTAATCGGCAGTCTTTACAGTCTCAACTACATAGAGAAATCTCTAATAAGCGCTGTATAAACTTGTGGCCACCTATTAAGCTGTTGAGTTTAGATTTCTTTGCGAGGTGTGGCGTATCTTGAGTGATATTGGCTGTTTTGGAAATCAGTCAAGTCCTTTGACGCGTTACCTCCCTGACTTGCTGTTTCAAAAAGGAAATGCGTCAACATCCTGAATCAAATCATGACATTCATCATGAAGGCCATTTTCATCCTTTTCAAAGCATTCAGTGCTCTGTAAATAGGGGTGGGGTCATCCTGGAAGAAACCACTCCCATCAGGAGATGTGTAATAATAATATAAAGGTGATCAGAAGAACTTTGCATTGATTTGCAGTGACTCTTCTTTCAGGAAAAAGTGAACCCGAACACAAACCTAAACCTAAACCCAAACCCAAACAGGGCAGTGGTAGCTCAGTGGTTAAGACATTGGACTACTGATCGGAAGGTCATGAGTTCAACCCCCATCACCGCCAAGCTGCCACTGCTGGGCCCTTGAGCAGGGCCCTTGAGCAAGGCCCTTAACCCTCAACTGTTCAGTTGTGTAAATGACATAAATGTAAGTCGCTCTGGATAAGGGCGTCTGCCAAATGCCGTAAATGTAAATTTGGAGGCCAAACCATACCAGAAAAACAAAACATCCCCACATTATAACAGAGCCACCTTTTTTTCCCTTTACTTATCTAATGCATATATAGACAGGGAGCAGTAACAAATTCTCTCCAGCCTCTCTCAGTAAAAGACTTCTGGCTCCTTGCCACATTCCACACTAATGACTTTGAAGCTTCAGAGCCCAGGCCACTTTCCTTTAAGAACAGAAACATTGTTTGCTGTCAGTAAAAGCTTTCAATGCATGAACTCTGGTTACAGTCTGTGGGGATGTTTTCTTCCTGTGGCCACATGGGTTTCCTCCCAAAAACATGTCCTGTAGGTGGATTTTGTGTGTGTGTGTGTGTGTGTGTGTACATCTAGTGTTTCAAGGATAGGCTCAAGAACCTTCTAAATGGTTGCAGCCTGATTAATGAATGACCCCGATTAATTTTGTGGCGAGATTAGATGTTATTGGCACTGGCTTTTTATACTTTACCATGCAGGTTCCCAACCCTGGTTCTGGAGAACACACCAACTGCTCTAACACACCCACTTCGACTAAGCAGATAATTAACAGCTCTACAAGAGTTGAAGTGGGTGTGTTAGAGTAGGGAAAACACTAAAATGTGCAGGACAGGGGGTAGGCCGGGACCAGGGTTGGGTAGCTATGTCCATGCTCAAAAGTAAATTTACATTTTGTCTTCTAGTTTGGTCACCTGCACCCATTTTTTCTGCCCAATTTGGTCACCTGCTCCCATTTTTCTGCCCAATTTGGTCACTTGCTAATTCCCTTCCCTATCATGCGATACCTACCAACCAGGCAGGGTGAAGACGTCTGCCAAATGCCATAAATTTATTTTTTTATTTGTTTTTTTCTTTATTAATTTCTGTAAGGTATACTAATCAGTGAAGACAGTTTACTGTCCTCTCTCAGTGCACTTTTGCAAGCCTCAGTGTAGATTTGGAAATGTTTTCGCTTTAGATAGGGCTCTTCTAGGATTATATATATATATATATATATATATATTTCAAATACTGACCATACTCTTGAAAGAAAGCTGCAAAACAATCGATTGTATGCCACATGTTGAGTCTGGTCTAGATTTATGCAGTATATGGAATTTCACATGCTTGCCACAGTATGTCATGGATATTGCTTCCAATCTTGACTCTCCGTTTTGCTTTTAGAATCTAACCAGGTGTTGGCACAGCTGCTTGACACCCTGCTGGTCATTGGCACACAGCTGCCAGACAACATGGCAGTCACTCAGAGACTCTTCGAAATGGCATGCAAGGTAACATGTTTTCTGTTATTTTGACTAGAACACAAAGTGTGCCAATCCCAGTTAGACTGTAGTTAGTATTTTTTTAGAAAATACCTGTCATCTAGTTTTGTCATTTAAAAACTCTACCATCTAAAAAGACCCAATTTTTTAATCTATGCCTCTCCTTTAACAGCACCTTCAAAGCACTTATTTTGGGGTACGCAATAAGTGTCTACAGCTCCTTGGCTGCTTGGGTTCTGTTGACAAACCTCTGAATAAAGACACTGAGGCAGTACCAGGCACTTCCACCGCACCCCTAAGGGATGTCCAGAGTCTCATCAGTGATTACTTCAGTGACCAGGACCCCCGAGTTCGCACAGCTGCCATTAAAGCTATGGTGAGTCTCATTAGTGCTGCATTAGCTCTTCTGATTTGTGGCCTTAGATGCACAATGGCAATAAATGAAATATGATATGGAGCTTTGGAAGCTGATGATAGTATTTGAGTATGAATGTTGTATATAAATATTTGTTCTACTCAAATAACTCATTTTCTATAGTGATGTTAACCAATCGAGGCATTTGAAATTATTACATTTTCTACAAAGTGGGAAAAAAAAGATAACAAGCTAATATGTCTGAATTTCGATTGATCTAAAACAAATGCTGGTACACACCGCGTAAATCGTTTAAAAGTAAAGAAGTGCTACTTTGTTTACTGTTGGTGATGTGAGCAGCCATTTTGATTTGATGTCATGTGCCGAAATCAGGGTTGAGGAGATCTTCCTGATTTTCTGAGTAGGATTTCCAAGGTGATGGGTGTTTTCCTTGGGGTCTTTGTTTCTTTGTTTGTTTATTTGTTTTAGTCTGAGGTCGGAAGCTACAAGTTTCACTATCATTCTAGCTAGTTAGTCTATGCTAATTTTATCTTGCTGGCAATCATTAACAGTTAACACCCAAAACTACCTGCTTAATATGAATTTATCTACTTTACTAGAACATGAAAACCTTTAGATGCACTGCATCTACCTCATTCCTGTTCATGACTTACATTTTCACCTAACTCTGCTCCACATCTCTTCACCTCACTTCATGGACATGAGTGTGGCAGACGACTGTGATTGGCTAAATGCTGGGTTTGATCCCCCCTAGAAATCCTGGATAGGTCACATTTGACCTCATTTACATAAAATCAGTATTTTTGAGATTTGTAGTTTGGGTTCTGAATTTTTAAATCTCAAACCCATAAACTGTAATTTTGAACTGTATGCTTTTAAAGGCAAATCGTGGCAAGTCATTGGCAAAAAATGTAAATGTATTAAATACACCATAGGAAAAAATAAGAATTGCATTGAATGTGATGTGCATATAATTGAAATATACAAAATTCTTGTTGAGATATGTTTGTCAGCTCCAGGCTCCATAAAGTGAAGTCTCTGTTTAGTGTGTCATATTTGACTGAGTTCATCTTATCTTGTGTCCTCAGCTGCAACTGCATGAAAGAGGAATGAAACTCCAGCAGACGATATACAGCCAGGTAAAAGTCTATTAATATGTACAGGTTGGTTATGCATGTTGGGTCCGAACTGATTTATCTTTTGTCCCGCAGGCCTGCAAGCTCTTGAGTGATGACTATGAGCAAGTGCGCTCAGCCGCTGTGCAGATGGTGTGGGTGCTAAGCCAGCTTTACCCTGAGAGGTGGACTAATATATAGTTTTAATACTATGCCACATGATTCATAGAGATTCATACATTTTTGTTTGCCCTATTTTCTGTATGAAAGAATACAGTTTCTTTTTTTCCCTCCCCGTTGTCATGCAGCATCGTCCCCATTCCCTCATCCAACGAGGAGATCCGGCTGATCGATGATTCATTCGGGAAGATCTGCCACATGGTCAGCGATGGCTCCTGGGTAGTGCGTGTGCAGGCTGCCAAGTTGCTGGTGGGTTTTTTTGACTGACGGTTTAGCGAAGATCTTCCTGCATGCACTGAATATTTATTTTGTAACCTGTTTGTGTTTGCTTCTTCAGGGCTCCATGAAGCAGGTGAGCCCACACTTCCTGGAGCAGACACTGGACAAGAAGCTGATGTCAGATCTCAGGGTATGGACACATTTATTGTGTTATCATGGCATCATTCCTTCCTAAAATAAAAATGTCTGATTTATGAACTAAATTCTCACAGAAGGAATAGACAAATGCATACAAGATTTTTAGAAATGTTTCTTAATCTTTCAACCTTCTGACTGAACATTCATAAGCTTATATACTTCTCTACATCTTTCCCAAAATCCTTTTTTTTGGAGTAATTACCATAAATAAGCAAATGAAAAATGAAAAGAAGGAAACTAAGAACGTTTCTGATTCATTGTGTCTAGTTTTGATGTACGGACAGGATCAGAGTTTTGTCTCTGTATAGCTTGTCGCAACTACACAAGAACTACACTAAGCTAAGCTATACTAAGCTATAAATTTGCTGCTAGCATTAATTATTACACAGCTGTAACACAGTCAGTGTGATCAGAGCATTAGAAACAATAGTAATATTGCCTTCTTCATGGAACAGACTTTATCTCAGGAGCTAAAACAATGCCATAGACTCCTCCCAAATGGAATGCAGGGGTACTGAAATGTCTCTCGAAGTGTCCGTGCTGTATTCATTATTGGCCCATGTCTGCTCCTCACACTTTAGAGAAAACGAACAGCACACGAGCGAGCCAAAGAGCTGTATGCTTCTGGAGAATTCTCCTCAGGCCGGAGATGGGCAGATGACGCTCCCAGAGAGAAAGTGGACACGTCAGGCGTAAACCTGATCGACTCTGGAGCCTGTGGAGCTTTTGTGCATGGACTCGAGGACGAGATGTACGGTGCGTATTCTAGTCTTGAAGGGAGCTTCACTACATCCCAATGTGTGCTGTTGGAGTACATTTACACTCATGTTTCCTGTTTTTTTTTTTTGTTTTTTTTTGCAGAAGTGCGGATTGCGGCCGTGGAGGCCCTGTGTTCCCTGGCCCTGTCCTCTCCCAGCTTTGCAGAGAAGTGCCTGGACTTCCTGGTTGACATGTTTAATGACGAAATCGAGGAAGTGAGACTGCAGTCCATCCACGTGTTGCGACAGATCTCCACTCACATCACGCTGCGTGAGGACCAGCTGGACACGGTGCTTGCTGTGCTCGAGGTAACACACACCTAATATACACAATGTGTTTACACACAGTGTGTTTACTGAATATTAGCTGAAACTAATGTGACAACTGAAGTGCTGTTGAATGCTGGATTCTGATTGGTCAGAAGGTGTTGGTTCTGGCAGTAGTGCAGCTGCAAATGTCAGGTTTATATTAATGCACTCCTTCTAATATGTTATCCCTTTTATCATACCAGCTTACACGTGACTTGTACAGGTGATGATCTGCATAATGGGCTAATGACAAAAACCTGTGTAATCTTTGATATGGTGAAGTTTTCTTTGAGCAGATGTGTGCTTAACATTTAATAACTGTTTTGCATTTAAAATAAAATCACTTGCACAAAAACATTACATACTACATAAGGAATAAATCATGAGGGCACATGCTGTTACAGAAAAATCATCAATAATCGGGTGGTGTAATGCAGTATTATGTTAGCAACCTGAAGTTGATAACGGACCGTCTTATGCCAAAGCAATTTTCAAAGATTATTATTTATTTATTAAAGGATGATGCGCCATACTTTTTATCCATTTATAGGCTCATTTAATGTTGTGGAATTGTACACGAGTCACATGCCACAACATTTACTGTCATTTGTGCAAAGTACCATGTACATAGTACAATTAAATTCTTGCTTGAGACATGTTAGTTTCTGTTATCACTTACATAATAACAGCTATAACCAGCTCACCAACCTCTTTTTTTCTTTCTTGAAGTTAATAAGAAAAAACGCACAGCTTGTCATATTACCAAGAAACTGTAAAGAGTAAACTCCTCTTTCATGTACTTTCATGTATGACTTTCATGTAGCAGAAAACTTGCATGAACTTGCATGAAGACTCCTTTTTTTATTTTTATTTTTTTGCATAAAATTGTCAGTATTTTTTGCACTAATGTTTATTTGCATATATAATAAGGAGACTGATGAGCAGTGCTGGATTTACCTTATTTTGTAATAATCTTGTGAATTGTGTATTATCAAATATCTATGATCACAAATAGATGGCCTTTGGCTGATTATATCATTAAGATACATTATTGTTATGCATTCAGGATTCATCACGGGACATCCGAGAGGCCCTGCATGAGTTACTGTGTTACACAAACGTCTCGACTAAAGAGTGTATCCAGCTGGCCCTGCTGGAACTGCTGAAGAACCTCGCCAAGTATCCGACCGACCGCAACTCAGTGTGGAAGTGAGCGGACAAACTAATTCCAATGCAGTTAGCACTAACTAGTGATTTGTTTTATGTTTTTAAAAACGCCTCTTGTGCTCCATGCTTCATCTTTTTTTTCCATTCTCCCCTGCAGATGTTTGAAGTTCCTCGGAGCTCGTCACCCCACTCTGGTGTTGCCCATTGTCCCTGAGCTCCTGAGCACACACCCGTATTTCGACACTCCAGAGCCGGACATGGACGATCCTGCGTGTATCCTGCCCAGTTCAGCTCCATTTTCTTTGTGTAATTGTGTCATTGTTTTATTAATTAATGGGTTTAATTATGGGTTGAAAATAAATCAAAGAAAAATCATAGAAAATATCCTTTACATGGCGATTTTTCCTGATGCGAGTTTCATCAGACATTGCAGTTTTAGTGCTGGTGTTTAACGCAGCGAAGTCTTGTCCCACCATGCCAGCCCTGTTCTCAGACCACACGTTCCGTCACTACGCCTACCTGCGTGACAGCCTCTCACATCTGGTGCCTCAGCTCAGGGTGAGATTTTGAAAGTTTTAAATCATTGCCATTAGGCATCATTATAATCCTGTTATCGTGTCATTGTCTTTCTCTTTTGTGTAATCTTGCCTCCACTTTCAGTTACCAGGCAGGAAGCAGATGGCGGCTCTGGGCTCGGAGTCATCAGGAATGGAGTCTTGCAGCCTGGAGTCGGCGCAGCAGTTCCTCCAGGAGAGCCTGGCTCGGGTCAGCATTCTGCAGAACCTGGACACACCTGGAGCTCAGGACCTGCTCGACTTTACCATCAGGTCTGAAACAAAGGGTTGAAACACACTTAGTCACCTGTGGCCATTTTGATGTAGTGTGTGCTGATGTTTTTCCCGTCTGTCCCTCACACAGAGACCTGCAGAGGCTCGGGATGCTGCAGACGGAACTGGCTGGATCTGCAGATTTTTGTGCAACATACCTGCACTGTCAGCTTCTACTTATGAAGGTGGGTTTCTTATGTAGCATGAATGTCCGTGTTAAGTTAATACAGCCCTAAGCTCTGGAATTCTGTACCTGATTTAAAAAAAGGGCTGAGATTTTTGCTTTTAATCTCTTTGGATTTTATATTTTTACTTGCTCTGTCAAGCACTTATTTTTAAAACAAGCACTTATCTTAAAAGCATTCTACTCCCTTGTACCATGAACTCAGTGTAAGTAAAAGCCCTGCAAATTGAAAAATATGTTAGTGTTGACCGATGTGAATAATACCAACGCATACGTGAGATTTTAGAAAAACGTATATTTCATTTTTACACACCAGGCTCTACAAGAGAAGCTGTGGACCATGGCTGTGCCTCTGTGCCTGAAACAGAATGCCATGGCATCAACTGCTGCTCAGCAGGTACCTACACATATATATACACACACACACACACACACACACACACTCTGCAAAGAACAACAAAATATTTAATGTAGCTTAATCTAATGTACCAGTAGATGATTATATTCAGATTCTTTTTATTTACCAGCCTGAATTCATCAAATAAAACAAAATGAAGCTGAATATAAACCTAAGTATAAATCTATATTTTTCTAAGGTTGATATACTGTATTTTCTCTTACTGTGTTATAGTTTTGTTTGTTCCCTGTGAATAGATGAATATATTTGTGTATGTGTGCATGTTAGATCCTGGAAGAGACGTATAAGTTGGAATTCTTATACAGCGGACTGGAGACACGTCAGGTGGCAACTATTCATAATGTGCGACTGCAAGCCAAGGCACTACAACTCGTTCTCACTGCCCGCACCAAACGAGGGTCAGCACCGCTAACACACACACACACACACACACACACACACACACACACACACACACACACACACACACAGAGACCACTATCGGGCAGGAGTTTATAACTCTCCTTTGGAGACAATGTGATACGATGTACATCTCTGTATCGATGTGCATCTCTATCTGCAATCTTGTACATGAAAGGTATATTTAAAGCAACCACAGTTCAATGCTATACAATTTAGTATTGTGCAAACATTTTGATTTTAAACAAAATAAAATGGTATTAGTTTTGAGGCCTGAGAGAACACTCTCTCTTGACTGGAACTGAAAGGCTACACGTATTGGACTTGTTTACAGCATCCATTCATCTTCAGTAACTGCTTTTTCCTGGTCAGGGCTGCTGTGGTTTAAATTACATTTTGGGAACCAATTAAGTTAATTAGAAAGTATTGTGGGCAGGATTGGGATTTAAGAAAAAAAAAACAGTCCAACACATACTTCTACATGGGGGAGTGAGAAAAAGAGAGAAGCACACTGCCAAGGAAAATTAATTTACTTCACTGATTCAGAGCCCCATGGACTGAATCAGTCACCATCAGCTCCTAACTTTTTGTGAATCAGTGCATCTGTTTTGTCAATATTCAAAAATAAAATTGGTTGTAACCATATACTGACCCACTTTTCCTTTCCAGGGTTGAGCCTCTTCTCGGACTATGCGAGAAGTTCCGACAGGAAGTGGAGTCCTTTCAGAGGTATGATGCATGACCGTAATATGAAGTGTCACAGCTGTGCTGCAGATTCATTCTCTATCCATTCTCAGCACTGATGGGTGAGGTGGTGTGCTAACAAATTGTACATAGCAACAGTCACTATTTGTATACCTACAAAATCCACCTACTGTATATGATGACCACAGATAATAAAATGGACAATGAGTGTAGCAACAAGGCAGGTGAAGAGGTGGGACTGGCTGTTCAGTGAATGGGACTGTGTTAACAGTATTAATTATGTATGGAGTAAGGTCCATTGGTCAAATAGTGTAATTTTCTATAACTGCAGCCATGACAATAGTTCTGACTGCAAGGCAAATTACACGTTATATTAATGTGCTTGTTATCATTTCTATAGTAGCAGCTCATTCACAGGGGTGCTCCACATAGTCTCATTGGTCGCTGGATTCGGGCTTGGGAACAGCACTGGCTGTGCACTGTCGTGCGCAACCCCAGTGCCTGGGGTCGGTTCCCTGACCAGGAATCGAACCCAGGCCACTGTGGTGAGAGTGCCGTGGCCTAACCACTAGTCCTCCAGGGACCCATGTTCCACATAGTCTAAGTCTAATAATAAACAGATTTAAAAATCATGTTATTTAACAAAGAAAAAAACATATAACCATTGATAAGGTGATGTTTTCTGTAAGGAGACAGTTATTTAAAATTTATGGAAGGAGTCTCCAGTGTCAGCGCTTTGTAATAGTCAGTAAGTTTTCTGCCACAGGAGTCTTGAGGACAGAGGAGGATATGCTTTCCAGTTTCTTAGTAATAAGCTGCATCTTTTTTTTTTTTTTTCCTTTTTAACTTCAAGAGAGAGGAAAAATAGAGAGGCTGTTGAGGGAATGGCTGTTTATGGCTGCTATAACATAAGTGATAATAGGAGCTAGCCTAATTTCATGGATGGAGCACAACATTAAATGTGACAAACTTAGAATATAGTCAACTTACTTAATCAACATACGGTGCTCAATAGCACACCCTGTCCTTTCTGTTCGCCATCCCATCAGACCTAAATAGCCGCCTTTTGCCTTCATAGGCTCTTCATGACCGAGCTTCCCCACCTTCAGGACAGTTTTGTGGAGAAGCTTCTAGAACTGATGCCCCGACTCATAGCCTGCAACCCACTGGATTTAGTGAAGATCCTCCAGACCACTCTGAGACAGAGCAGATTGACTCACCTCAAACTCCCGGAGCAGGTCTGTTCATGTTTGAAGTCCATTCTCTATGCCGCTTATCCTACACAGGGTCGTGGGGATCCTGGAGCCTATCCCAGGGGACACCCTGGACTGGTTGCCAACCCATTGCACGGCACAATCTCACACACACTCACACACTACGGACAATTTAGAGATGCCAATCAGCCTACAGTACATGTCTTTGGACTGGGGGAGGAAACCCCGAAGCACAGGGAGAATGTGCAAGCTCCACGCACACGGGGTGGAGGCAGAAATCGAACCCCCAACCCTGGAGGCGTGAGGCAACAGTGCTAACTAAGCCACCGTGCCCCCCTCAAAATGAAAAATTGTTGCAGCAAATAATATTTCCTACAGCCACCCAGTACGCTTCTAACTCTCTATTGTTTTGGGGTTTCCAGATCCACAGAGCTTCAGCCACAATTATTGAGCCGACTGGCGAGTCGGACAACCCGCTGCGGTTTACCTCTGGCTTAGTGCTGGCATTAGACATCGATGCCACTCTGGAACACGTGCAAGACCCACAAGCTACAATTAAAGTGCAGGTCAGGGTTCTTTCATTGTCGAGTCATCATTTTAGGGCCAGGAGGCATAAATATTATTGTATTATATCAAGTTCTGTAGTAAACATGCTAAAGTCTTTTCTCCCTCTCCTCCTTCCTTCTACAGGTACTCTACCCAGATGGACAGTCGCACATAATTCATCCTAAACCTGGAGATTTTAGGACACCAGGACCAGGAAGGACGCGGCTTATCACTCAGGTGTATCTGTCTCATTCAGCCTGGACAGGTGAGATTTTTTAACTGTTGTATTTATTATTGTAACGGGGTTAAACTATGTTAAGCTCACTAAAAAATAGTCATGTGTAATTTTTTTTCCTAATATGGTTGATGCCAGCCTTGTCAGGTAAGGATGCCTGCAGTGTCTTCAGATAGTTCTAGTCAAGTTTAGTTTTCTCCAGGATTGAGGTCCAGTGATTTTGCAGGCGAGTAAGTGTGTCCCAGTGTCCCAGTGTTCCATCATGCTCACTAAACAAGTCACACATGATGATTTGGCACTACGTGATAGTGTTCGTGGTGTATTCTGCTTAGATGTGAAGCACAAAAGACAACCAAAGAGTCTGGAGAGCAACTGATCCAATTTTATAAGTTACATCATCCAGGAGCATGACCTATTGACATTGTATAATGAGCCGCAACCGATTGGTCAATACGACTTATTTTGTAGCTTATATTGTTGCTTTGTGAATGAATTTAGAAAAAGTGATGTAAATAAAAAATTGCCTGCAAATACTCATGACTATCCTCATTACCAGTCAGACTTAATGTCATTTTAGGCAAATTGTAAAAAATGAATACATGCATATTCTTTTTTTTTTGTCTTTAGGGGTTTGATTAGTGTGTTTTTCTAAAATAAAGAGATAAATCCTTTTTCCGCTGCGAGATTATTAGGGCATACGAAATGAAATTCAAGCAGCCACACTGATATAAATAGAGTTGCATCTAGGCCGGAGAATGTGGTTCTTGCCAGAATCATTTTGAATGTGTGGGAGTCAAGCCATTTCTCTAGTACACAGAGAGAGTAGTGAAATATTTGTAACGAAAGAGCCTTTTAGTGAACAAAGTTTTAAGTGTACAGCATACTCCGTGGTGTTAGTGGCATGTCCCTTTCAGAGTTAATACGATGTCCTGACATCCCAGTATGCGATCATCAGTCTGATACATAATTGATACATAATTGACTCCATTATATCATGTGTAATATTATGTATTTGCTGAAGATATTTCCTTAGAGGGGCAGCGCGGTTGAGGGTAGCATCGCCGTCTCACAGCTTCAGAGTCCCTGGCTTGAATCTGAGCTCAGGTTACTGTCTGTGCAGAGTTTTGCATGTTCTCCCTGTGTTCGTGTGGGTTTTCTCTAAGTTTTCCAGTTTCCTCCCAGTGTCCAAAAACATGCAGGTAAGTGGATAGGCTACTCTAAACTGCCCATAGGTGTGAATAAGTGTGTGAATGGGTGTTTGTATGGTTCCTTGCGATAGACTGGTAGGAACTGCCCCATCTTGCGCCCAGTTACAGGGATAGGCTCCGGATCTGCCGCAACCCTGCCCAGGATAAAGCAGTTACTGAAGATGAATGAATGAAGTAATTTCCTTAAAGACTCCTTCTTGCTTTCTTTTGTTCTTATGACCATCTCAGAGCCATCTCAGATCGAGGTGCGGTTGCTCCTGGCCTACAGCAGTAAACTGGCTGCGCCCAAACCAACCTGGGACGAGAGCACAGACGGCCTGCCAACAACCGAAAGCTCAATCGAGGGTACCATCAACCTCAGCAAGCCTGTCAAGGTCTTCATCATGCCAAAACCTGCTAGGCGCTGACCTGGGACTTTAAGAGACAAATCTCTAGGAGAGGAATTGCCTACCGAGCTGAACCTGACCGCAACAAATAAATCAACAACTTTTTTTTTTCCTTAATATTGATTTATTTTGGCAGGAAATATTGATCTGTAGTTTTTTCATGTAATAAAACTTTGTCTTTTGTTTGTTGTAAATTCTGTAATTTTTAAAGAACTAAAGAATATTTTAACAACATTTTCATGGCAACCGAATAACAAAGGTTAGTGCATTGCTTTAGATTTTTAACGTGCAGCTGAGATGTAAGGCACCGTACAGTTGGCTCAGCATCTTCAGCAAGTGGAATGGAAAACTCCTCCCACTTTAGCCCCTTGTCCTGCAAGGATGTTGTACTCTTTCACAGCCTTCTCAGTCTGCAGTACCTTCACATCCACGCCCTGTTTCTTCACATGTTCCACTGTGGAGGGTGGCACCTGTGGCAGCAAGACATAACCATTAATCCAGTTTCCACTCACACCATCCAGGGGTTAGAGAAAAAAAAAAACTCAGGCGAGTATTAATCTCTTAATCTTTTCTCTGGCTATATTTTAAGACCGGTTGTTGAAATCACCTGTAATGCTTCACTCATTCCTCTTCCTATGACCAGCGTCTGAACTCCTTTCCTCAGGATTTCCTCCAGGTCGGCTGGCTGGACACCTGGATAATGCTGAGAGATGCATGGCATTTAAAATAGTACATTCCTGTTTCTGTGGTATTCTAAAACATAATTACTACCTAATTGATAGGCTCACATTTAAGAATGTATATTTGGAAACACACCAGTCTTAACGAAATTGCTGCATTAGTGACTTGTAGAGAAATCGTGGGTATCTCTGAAGGAAACTTAGGGTATACAACTAATTTTTAATGTTTTCTTATTTTCTGTAGCAAAGCTTTTAATTACTTAGCATTTAGAATTGATCACAACTTTTGTATTTTGATCAATCAATGCCTAAGCATTACAACATCCAACATTCATTATGTTAATAGATCATGCAGCTTTTGGGATGTTAATCTATGTTAATCTTAACTACTATATATCTATATATATTTGCTTCTCTGGTACTGGCTTTCTTCGGCACTATCCCTTGCAGGCATTAGTTTGTGAATGTGTAAGTGGCAAAAATTCAACTCTCACACAATTTTGCCCCTTAAAAATAACTTCTCTCTCCAAGATGTTGCATCACGAGGGGTTTTCTGGAATTTAAACTGAAATGCATCAGTGCTGACAGGCAAATGTCTGTTTAATGTGAGCAAGGGGAAGCACTGCAAGCTCAGTTAGTTGCTCCTGAAGTGAACTGGCACTCACATCTGTCCCAGTCTCTCTCCAGTCCCATTCCCGACTGCCACCTGGCCACACCTTGCAGTCTTTGTAGGAAGAGGCACAACCTTTGACCTTTATGTGGCCCCAGGACAGAGATGCAATTTCTGGAGATGACATGACTGCTCTCTCCTGTAACTGAATAAATGACATTTTATGACTTGAGCTATCTAGTCCTAAGAGTAAGGGGGAGACTTTACTACTATCACAACAGGAAAGAGACAGCTTTCTTCAGACAACAGACTAGTTTCATGCAGATAAACATACATTGTTTACCCCAGTATATGGCGGTTCAGCCTTCTTGATAGACTCAACCTCTCGCGTTGGATATGTAACTTTAGCCTTGTTGGACTGCCGAAATATCATAATAAATATGGCCGTGACTACCACCACGCCCACTCGCCTACGTCATGACCAGCATCCAATCAGGTGGTACTTTATCTCCCAATTGCCTTCGGAGGCTAACAAACGACTTCAGTATGTCAGTATGTGGCTAGTTTTTCCTAGAAAGCTGCGGTGCTGCTTAGATAAATATTTTATGTTATATTATATTGCTATACTATAGTGATAAATTGATGCATTTAATCTTGGTAGTGGTGAAAATTCTGATTAATCGTGCCTTTTAAATTGCTAGCTAACGATATATGGTCAAAGTGCCCGGATGTGACAACACCGTCTCACGACTCTCGTGTTGCTCTAAGGGACATGTAGTTCGCATAAATGAACTCTTTTTTTCAACTCTTATCAAGACATTTATTTTCAGTTCTTCAGTTCATTTATTTATCTTAATATGGCTTTGCATAGCATAGGAAATCCAGGAACATTCCGTTTTAGGCAACGAATCTGTCTTAGTAACGATAGCTATCCGTAGCTCATTCATCGCACTGGAAATTTACTTCCGGCACCGGCGATGACGTAGGGACACACCTATGTATCCTATTGGCTAGTAGTCGTGACACAGGCAGGCCGCGGATTGGACAGTTTCTCAGCGAGCCGGTCGCAGCGCAGGAAGGCGGGGTTTATTAAAATACCGGTGGGAGAAAGATAACGCCCACTTGGAGACGGCATGGTTTCCATCCTCTTCCTTGTCAGCAAGGGTTCATGAGAGTAATTATTGATTAATACTGTTAAATGATAAAATGCAGAAACATTATAATGGGATTTGTGGTATTTCAGCGGCGCAGCACTGAAACAAGGTTGCTGGTGCTGTATTGATTGCTGGATTATTGCAAGCCACAACACTTTACATCACCAAATCGGTTTATGCATGACGCATTTTCTGAAAGTTGTAATCACCGAGTGATCCACAACGCGATCTGGTAACGATGTTTTCCCCGTCGCGGTGAATTGTGGGCAGGCCTCGGTCCTCCCCGGCTTTAATCTCACTCTATACTGTAACCCGGGTAGGGAAAATGGCTGCTCCGGTAGCTCCAGCGGGTCTTCCTCCGGGTTTATGTCCGAGCTTTGCCGTCGTGTGCTCGTTTTTAGAGCGATACGGTGCTGCTCTGGATCTGCCCGAAATGACTTTCCCGCAGATGGAGGGATACTTGCAGGATACATCATCAGGTGAGGGGATAAAAGGACATTTTGCTGTTACGTCGGGGATGTGTATAGAGAGGGTCTCTCCATCACCATCATCATCATCGTCATCATCATCAGGGTGCTGTTCTAGTTCAGTGTCTTACACCGCATTAACTCCACATTTGATCCTTCCCCAGCTCTAACACAATGTAACAAGGCGAAGGGCTTATTAAAGAGCTGGTGTATTACAGCAGGAAACAGTGCAGTACAGTCACTAGCTAAAGGACTGAGAACCAGCTCTTGGCTAGCATGCTAGTTTTCTGGATTTGTTCTACCGTTATAACAAGCTAGAAGGCCATCATTCTGGGATGTGTGAAGTTAAGAGTAAACCCCACGTATAATCATGTGCCTCACTTGTTTTATGTGCTACGTTAGTGTATTTGTTTTAAGTTAATTCTCGGCTATTTCTGGTCAACATGAACTAGCATCTCATTCCCGCTAGCTAACTGTCAGGTGGAATTTTTCCACTGGGTTTGTTGCTGCTGCTTGCTATCCTGTTTTTAACTCAACATCCTAATCTTGGCCAAAATATTTCCTCAATATATACACTGACAGTCACTGACTGTGGTTATCCCAACAACAGCATTACGAACATAGCACAGTTCACGGTTTTATTGAGTGTAGATACTTTTAAATGGGGCTTATGTTTACATTCAGTTGTAGCTAGCAACATTGTGACGAACAGGACAGAGCCGTCTCTACTGCGCATGTGCACAACTTCTTAGTCAAACTTCCTTTCCACATTTTTTTTTTTTTTTTTTTTTTGCACAAATATTAATTTCGTGTTTCACACACCATTTCACACACTCAGGCTAAAATGGCTGTGCTTTGTCGAATAATCTTAAAAGAGTGCTTTTTTAACATTTCTATAACACTATATCTCATGTAACATGTCATACATCAGAAGGTTAATGGGAGTTAATCATAATAATAATAATAATAATAATAATAATAATACATGTTAGTAACCTTGTATGAATAAAAAGTGACTAATAACCAGAGACCCCCTGCATAATAAACAATGTCTCTAATTATCCACAAAAGTTTCAGCTCTTAAGGCGAAAACGCACCAGACCAAACCATTTTACAAAATAGGGGAAATATTAACTTATCTGTTGACACATAGGCCTACATTTTTGACCATCAAATAGACACATTTCTGATGGTTTTATTCTGCATGACAACAAACTACTACACATTCCTCTCCCACTGTTTTGAGGAAGCCTCCCTGGTTGTTTCCTTGCAGAAATACTGCAACCATCAAATGACTACCTAATAGATGACACAGTTGGGTGTCTATCTGAATAATGCATAAAAAGCAGATTCTGCTCTACTTACTCTAAGTAAAATATACCTCTTATTTTGAAAGGACCACACTAAATGTCTTTGTCTTCAGGGTACAAAAACTTTTGCACTCAACCGTATGTATGAATTTTCATGTAATTCATGATTGATGTATTATTGATTTATTGATCATCTTTCTGGGACTTTGTAGTTCCACAGCCTCTTGTTGAGCTCCATGTGAAGTTACTTCGCAAACTTGGCAAGTCAGTGACGTCAGACAGATGGGAGAAGTATCTTGTTAAGGTAAATGAAGCGTTTAGTACTTAGCACTGTTTGCCTGATATAGTTAAAATCCATGCGTCTAATAGGTATATGTGTAGTGTCCATGATTTGCATGATTTGCTGGTCTATATTTCATCTTGTACAAAATTTTGTCTTGTGTAATTATTTTTTTACTTATTTATTTATTTTTTTTAAACGCAGGTGTGTCAGGAGTTCAACAGTACCTGGGCCTGGGAGCTGGAGAGGAAAGGATACCCAGAAATGTCCATGGAGTGCAAGGCCGACATCCTTAAGGTGCTGCTTCGAAAGGAGCTGGCAACTATGAACAGTCTATAAAATATTTACATTATTTACAGATTATTTAGCACTGAGAAAAAAATGTTTGAAAACCGTTGTAGAACTTTGAGAGTGTTCTTTTTCTCTAAGAGTGTATGTAGTAATACAAGCTGATTATATCCTGATTTATATGAATATAGTGGGCAGCATGGTGGAGCAGTTGGTAGTGTTGCCTCCTCCAGGCTCCTCGGTTTGATCCTGAGCTTGGGTTACTGTCTGAATGGAGATTTGTTGTTCCCATGTCCATGTAGGTTTCATCCAGGTTCTCCAATTTCCTTCTACCTCCAAAAAAGCTGGACTAGCTAGTCTAAATTGCCCTAGTTGTGAATGTGTGTGCATGGTGTATATCCCGCTTCATTGAACGAATGAATATAGTAATGAACATAGTAAAATCACTGTAGTAAAATAGTTTGGTTATTATTGCTTAATTACATATTAACGATGCCCATACTTATCATTCATTCATTCCTTCATTCATCTTCAGTAATCGCTTTATCCTGGTCAGGACCCAATCCTGGGAATACTGGATGCAAGGCAGGAATACACCCTGAGTGAGATGTCAGTCTGTCCCTGGGCACCATGGCATAATTTAGCATAGCCAGTTCACTAACCGGCAGAAGGAAGGAAACCGGAGGACATGTGAAAGTCAACAGACAGTAACTTGAACTCAGAATCGAACTAGGGACAGAGACCAATATTATACAATACATAGTAATAGTAACAGATCCATACGTAGTACACTACATTACTTGTGTTTGATTGCTTGTCTGTTTTACAGTATTTGTGTGAAAGCCAGTTTGATGACAACCTCAAATTTAAGACGGCAGTGAACGAGGAGGACCCAGAGCAGATGCGCCTGCAGCCGATCGGCAGAGATAAGGAGGGACTCCTGTACTGGTTCCAACTGGACCAAGACCAGAACGTGCGGCTCTACGTGGAGGAGCAGGACGATCTGGATGGGTCGTCTTGGAGGTGCATTGTCAAGTAAGCAGCGAAGAAGCAACAGTCTCCTCACTCATTCACTCATCACTGAATAGCCAAAAGACACACAGGAAACAGAAAGAGAGATGTGCTGATGTCCATACTCATAAAGTACATTCACAAATGCCACACAGGGACATTCTTGGGATTCAGTACTGGGTAGTTATAAGATCATCTTTTTTTCATTATTAAAGAAATAGTTTGGCCAAAAAGGAAATGTACACAGATTTCTTCTTACTCCAAATGTAAACGATCAGCCAAAACAAAATTTGGCATCTTTTGTTTCTTTAGTCCGAGGCTAATGTAGCTTAGAAGTAATAACTAAAATTTTGTTGTGAATCACATGCCACAAAACTCAGTTCTTAAGTAATAAAAATCAACAAAGCCTCTTTCGGTATCATTTTGCCCCCCCGATCCCACCTCTCAACAGAACTGTAATGGAAAACCGGAAGCTGTGCGGATTGCAATATATTTCCACTTCAGATATAATTTAGTGAATCTATCTCTGCTGTTTTGCAAAATTATTTTTAAAAATGAGATTACAAAGCTTTCTACCACAGCACTGTTGAATTCTCGAATCTGATTGGTCAGAAAGTGTTGGTTAATTTTCTACAACAGCATGGCTCAGACAGTAGTTAGGCTGTAAGGCAAATCACACAGTGTATTAATACATTGTTGTTTCTATAGTAACAACTTAACGCTAACAGATCACACCACCCCACTGTTGATTATTTTTCTATAACAGCATATGCTGTCATGTATTTTTCCTTAATTGAAGAAGTATAAGTAGGTTTTGACAAAGAGATTTTGGGTGAGCTAGATGTCCTTTACTTGTTAGCTGCTTAAAGAACTTGAAGAAATAAACAGTGAACTCCAGACATTTCTTGGCTCATCAGCCACATCTGGAGTAAGGACAAAACTGTAAATTTGTATTTGGCTAGAACTGTTCCTTTAAGTTATAATCCTGTAGCATAGTGCCTTTTTTTTTTTCTTAAAGACAGACATATAGTGAATCTAAAAGTAGGCCTTGAGGGCTTTGAGTTCGCATTTACTTCTGCACACTTATTAAAAGCTGAGACATTAGCAAAGCAACATCATTTGTCTTAACAGGAATAGGAATGAGTTAGCAGATATTTTGGAGCTCCTTAAAGCTAAGATGGAACCAGCAGTGACAGATGAGGAGCGACGCGATGGTACTTCTGGCAGCCCAGGAGACGAGAAAAGCTGTGGAGGTAATAAAACACCACACAGTACTCTATGTTCCCGTACTTACTGAATAATTATGCTCCTGTTTTATGTATGGCTTCTATTACTGTTCTTGTCATCAGTCACATTTTCACTTTATCATCTGTTTATTGCTATCTGTGTTTATGTGTGACTCGAATCTGCGTTTGTTGTAAATATTTTTCCCCTAAGGTGAACTTAAAGTCATGAGCAAGGCTGCTAAGGTGGAGTGTGCATCCCAAGAAGAAAGCAAGCCAATTACCTTGAGCAATGTAAATGTGAATTCTGACAAATCTCTCAAAGAAGAAAGTCAGACAGTGTGTGAAATTAAAAAAAAAGGATCTGCTGGGCCACTTAAACTAGAACAAGAGCGTAAGGAAGAGCTTGAGCAGAAAGCGGTTGGCACCGAAGCACCCAAATTGGACCAGACTCCTGTTATAGACAACAGAGTGAGCACAATTAAGAGCCTCATCAAGGACGAGCCAAGGGATTCACCTCGACACTGGAACGCCATATCGGTCGTCATGGCACCTGGCTCCATCAAACAGGAACTTCCAGCAAAGACGGATTCCTATAAGGACAAGAAAGAGAGAACGGCAGAAGATTTCGAGAGGGCCATGAAAAGTGACCAGCAGGCTAAGATACCACTGAAAAAGAGGGAGCTGAAAAGAAGCGATGGCTATGACAACAGTCATTACAGCCACATAAACAATAACAATAACAGCAATGGCAGTGTTTCTGTGGGTGGCATAATTGTACGCAACCCAGCAGCAATGGAGCACACTGGAGAAAAGAAAATAGCACCACCTCCGGTTCTTATAGAAAACTCACAGGTACAAAGCAGCGAATGTGTCCATGACAGGGTCATATCTCCGAATAAAAGAGAACAGTATGTAGGTTTTGGTGTGATTATGGGCCCGATTGAGAGAAAGCAAACATTTCCTGTGCCTGATGGCTCAGGAAATCCCACAAAGGATAGAAACGGACTGCATGAAGATCGTGATGTGAAGAGCTTTAAGACTGAGGTGACACATCCTGAGAACATAAGGCAGTCAGTTCTAGTTAGAAAGCCAGGTATTTCCCAGGCCACTCATCATTCGAGCATGAGTGAAGAGATGACACTTAGAGTTGAGCATGCAGAGAGTGACACCAAAGTAAAGGCTCTTGGAGCAGATGCTAAGGAGCGAGCTGCGTTATTGTTAGCTTTACCAGCAGATGGCGAAAAGGAGTATAGTGACGGGAAGTCAGTTATTAGGTCTAGCACTGAGCAGGAAACAGTAGCAAAGCTGGAAGAGGCGGGTAGTGCAGAAGAGCTGGCTGGAAGTAGGAAGGCTAAAGTGACAACGCTTCCCGATGGAGGAACAGGTGATATGACAGACCGTCTTAAAGCTGCAGAAGAAAATGACAGCAAAGGAATTAAAAGTTCCAGAAAAAAGCGCTCTGATAAAGCCAAGATCAAGTCACAATCCGGGGAGGATCGGAATAAACTCGATGAGGAAGAAGTGTCCTCCGAGCTTCAGAAGGAGGGAATTCGTCTCAAGATCAAGATCCCGCTGCACAGACGAACTCCCGAGCTCCGCAGGTCGGCCAGAATCTGCAAGCCCAGTCCCAAGCTGGCAGAGATTCAGGAGCGGAAACACACGGCGCCCTCTGCAGCACGGGAGGTGGAAGAGCACATGGATCAGGAAGAGGAGAGAGCACTTCACAAGAGGGACCTGCACAAGAAAATCACCTCAGATGGACAAATCAAATCTGCTAAGGTAATAAGCTATTTATGTGTCGATGCAGAATGTTCCTTACTGTTAAAACCATGCTAAATGTCAATAAATGTCAGAGTTCAATATATCTGTCTCATGCACATTTCAGGGGAAACGACGACACAGACGGCCTCGTTGGTCGAAACCTTCAAAAACTCGCAAAATTGAAGTCACTCTAGGAGGAGACGCAGTATGTGAGAGCAAGTCTGAGAGAGATGATGAGAAAAGTGAGTTGGATTCACAGCATTCAGAGGAAGCTCCACCTGAAGATGCCTGTAAACACTGCGGCCTCCCAAACCACCCTGAACTGGTAGGCCACACACCCATTTCATTCCTCATTAACACATGTACAGAATAAATATGTGGAGTGCAGGTTCTTAAGGTACTCTTTAAGAGTTTCACAGCAAACACCAGCAAGTTGTAGCTTGATGGAAAATAGATTTAATTTGCAGGTTAGGGACAGCAAAGCAGCCCAGGCTCACAGTGCTATACACAAATTCCATAACAGACCGCGATAACATGTCTTCTCCACGTCATACCATGAAGATATTTGCAGCTGTTCCGTGAGTTTTGCGTAATTCTCTGCTGTCATCCTGTTGGTGGCTTTCAGACGAGCGTCATAGCAGCTCTCACACTCCGAGATTTCTGATACTGCCAGAACTTTGTCGCTGTAAATTAACATGACAATATCTGTTGGACCTTGATCTCAACTCGCAACCAATGAATTTTTACGATTTTTAATTTTTGTCTGCTGAAAATTGTACAAATTAAAGGTGGCATTGTCCTGAATTGTGACAATCAACAGTGAAATTAAAAAAAGTGTATTAAATAGTGGAATCAACATTCTGTCCATCAAACACTCTTAATTCCATATAACCATCTAATGTCAATGTTTTTTTCAGATTCTTCTCTGTGACCGGTGCGACAACGGCTACCACACGGCCTGCCTGCGACCTCCTCTGATGATCATTCCTGATGGAGAGTGGTTCTGCCCTCCGTGTCAGCATGTGAGTAGTGACACAAAGTCTGTGCTCCATCATCAGTATAACAGCACGATTACGAGCGCGATATTGCTTTTGTACAACAATTTTATAAATAAGAAATTAATATCGAGTAAGTGACATTTCAGGAAAAAAATATGGCCAAATAATGTTTATTTCAGATCCCAAAGAAGCCACACTCACTGGTAGCTCGTCAGCTAGCTGGTTAGCTAGTGCACAATGATCTGTACATTCCTGTTAAAGGTGCATCTGGTGAAAATGGCTTCCCTTCTTCCTTTTCTGACGAATCTGACTGATATTTTTAGTCAGAAGTTATTGATTAAATTGATTAAATATTGATTAAAAATGTATCATTTGTCATTTGATCTCAGTAACTCTACTGTTTGAGTGGGACTGTTGCTACAGTTGGATTTTTAAACACAGGCAAACACAGACAAGTGGAGTGATACAAAGATACAGACGTCTCAGTGAAACGTCTCAGTGCTAAATATGAGCGCTCGTGTGTGTGTGTGTCTGTTGTATAATGGCATATAACATTTGTAAGACAGAACTGCAAAGACAGAGTGCACACACACACACACACACACACACACACTATTTTTCAACTGTATCCATTTATATAAAATAATAGTCTATTATTAAATTCAAATTGTCTTTGATTTGGCTCAGTCAATCATGGGGTAAATAAATGACAAAAGGGCACCCAAGTGGCACACCAGGAAAGCGTTTGCACTATCGTCCAGAGATCGAATCCTGACATTGGCACAGCTGTTCATAGATGGGAGTCAAGAGGGCAAAATTGGCCGTGCTGTGTGAGATCAGAAGCGATGGCATGCTCTCTCTCTCTCTCTCTCTCTCTGTCCCTCTGTCTCTCTTCCCCTGTCAATCAGAGTGATACTAGCCAATCATCACTGTCTGTGAGCTCATGTATGTTTCAGAGGGCACATAAAGTTTTCGTTTGAGTGTGTAACTGCTCTGTGACGTTGCATGAACAGCAGTCGAAAAAGATGCTGTTGACTGGCTTTACATGTCTCAGAGTCCCCTGTCTATTAGCCTTTACCCTCCCTGGCAGCTTTGGCATGATAGGGTAGAGCTGGCTGAAGAGCGGGAAGTGGCAGGTGACCAGATTGAAGAGAAAAACAGGGAAAATAAAAGCAAACGCACTTTAAAGAGAGTGCCAGCTGTACTATTCTGTATGCATGAGCTTACAGTTGGGAAGCACAAACACCACCATCCTAGACCGTTATTCACTACACATAGAGCTATTAAGGGGTCTGCATGCAGGACTAAATATTCACCAGTTTAAAAGAAAAAAAAAAGTAACAGAGAGGTTTATTTACTTTATTGTAATTGTACAGTAAGTGAATTGCTGTGTTATGTCATTTTCAGAAGCTGCTGTGTGAAAGGCTGGAGGAACAGCTGCAGAACCTGGACACGGCTCTGAAGAAACGGGAAAGAGCTGAGAGGAGGTGCAGATACCCCACACAACACACACACACACACACTCCTGACAAACACTGTTTGCCTGTTTGACCTCTGTGGTTTTCCTGTATTTTGTCAGTTTGTCAGTGTGTACACTAGTTCAGACCTGCAAGTTTTCACCCATGTTTTCGTGTCTGTAGGCGTGAGCGCCTGGTCTATGTGGGAATCAGTGTGGAGAACATCATACCCAATCCAGTAAGTACATTTTAATTATACACAGTCTTGTTTAGCATGTATTTATAAAATACTCTGTTGGAGTAAATATTTAAAAACAAATGAATTAATGAGTTGTTACATATAACACCTCTTTTTTTTAATAAACATGTTATACCACAGCGCTGTTGAATCCTCATTTCTGATTGATTGTGTGTTGAATGATTTTCCATAACAGCTGCTCTGACAGTAGTGCTGACTGTAAATCAGATCACAGGTTTATATTAATGTGTTTATTCTGATACTTTACTGTTTCTATAGTAACGGTTAAATTATAGGGCTTTGTATAGCCCTTGCTCGCACATTTAATTATTTTTTTTTTTGGTAAGGAAACATTTATTTAACATTTATAGAAGGAGTCTCGACTCTGAGAAAGCCTTCAGGACAGAGGGCTTTGCGGTTTTTCAGTTATGTGACGGTGTGTTTTTTCATTTTACATATGCAGTTCTAAACTTGAGTGATGCAGCTGAGGTTGAGGAACTGACAGAGCCAGAATTCACAGACTATGCTTACAGTGCTGCCATTTCTACTTCTGTAGTTTTTATTTCAAAAAGAACAAAAAGGATGGAAAAATAAGCTTCCGGTTTAGGCCACACCCACTTCGGTGTCTAGATGTCTAGATGTAACTTCAAACATGCTGTCTGTGCCGTGCTGCTACTTCGGATAGGTCCTGCTCACCCTATCCTCTACATGCATACAAAACTCAGGCAGTATCATCAGTTTAACTGCTGATTTCTCCTTTGCATAAAAAAAAAATATATATGAAGAAAAATATTTTTACCTCATACCAATAAATTGGGCAGTAGTTTGACCGGCCAGATTAATAATCCATTTCTTCTTCTTACCCACAGGACGCTGATGCAGAGGACGGAAAACAAGAGAAGAAAAAAGGTGCAAAGAAGTGTAAGAACCTGGAGAGGAGATCAACACGAAAGAGAAAGTCCATTAGTTACAGGTGATTTTGACGTGCCACAGAACTCAAACCTGACTATCTCTCCTGCTATACTCGCATTTGACTGATTCATTTTTAATGACCAGGTTTGATGACTTTGATGAAGCGATCGATGAAGCAATAGAGGAAGACGTACAGAATTCAGATGGAGGAGGTGGGGAAACGTGTATGCACAAGGGGATGAAAGAATGTCAGGTTATTCATTATTCTTGGAATAAGTTGTAGTATTTTGTGTAATTTCCCATAGATGTGGGTCTTGATAAGGATATGGCCGCTGTCACAGGCCAGGAAGAGAAAGAGGGAGCCAAAGAGATCCGACAGCCTGTGAAAACTCCTGCTCCACGCAAGAGGAAACGCCGCCGGAGACTTAATGATTTAGACAGCGAAAGCACACTGGATGAGGAGGAGAGCGAGGACGAGTTTCAGCTCAGTGACAGGTGAGAGTTTTTTTTTTGTTTTGGAGACATCACACCGTAGCAGCCTGGAAGGGCTGAAATTGTGATATTTACACAAAGCAGATGAACGTACAGCCATCTGCGCACTAATGCAGAGTCACACAGCTACACCCCGGACATCAGTAATCACGCCTTTCTGTCCTATTTCTTCTGTCCCCTTCCTTGAGCCCAGTATGGAGGAGGATGATTTTGTGGTGTCGGGAGATGATGGAGGCAGCGAAGCTGAAGCTGCATCCTGGGATGGGAGTGAGAGAGGCAGCATCTCCAGCAGTGTAGACCGTCTGCCTCCAGCCAGGAGAACAGCCAGGAATGGCCGAGCACAGAAAACCAAGAGGAGGACACGCAGATCAGTGCAACGCCACCGAGGCTCTTCGGAGGAAGAAGAGGAGGAAGAGGAGGAGGAAGAAGAGGAAGAGATGGGTTTGTAGTCACAATTATATTTCTATGCTCTAAAAATTTGGAACACACATCCTCCTAATATTTGTGTGATTTCTTTCAGTTTATGTTTAATGTTTAATTTTTACATTGATCAAAATACTGTTATTTTATGGTAATGGTTGTAACACAGTTTAGTGGGGGTTTTTTTGTTTGTTTGTTTGTTTTTTTTTTTTTTTTTTTGCTTTGATTATTAGACATTGTAAATGTCTTTTACAGCGTAAATGTATTTTATTCATATTTTTTATTATATGAAAAAATACATTTACATTTTTGTTATTTATATATCTTTAACTGTCCATTTAATTGGATATATTTTTACGGTTTTCGTTTTTTTTTCCACATACTGTATTTTGAGCTGCATTTTAAATCTGTGAAAGGTGCCAACATTTATGGCATTTTTGATTTTTGACACTATGCTACAGAGAAACAGGAGACACCTGAAAACTGTGCAGCAGCAGCAGCTGTCAGAACAAACACGAATAAAATTCCCAGACGGAAAAACGAAATCCCTGAAGGGGAAAAGACGTGGGATGTGAAAGGCGCGTATTTGTTTCTGGTTACAGTTCATTTTGCTTTGTGCCGAATTTATGTAGGTGAACTCTGACCTGGTAATTGACAAATCTCAGTCTTGTGCACCAGTAGAAAAGAGGTGGGTGAGACTGTGGTCTGTTTGGTTGTGATCATATTAATTAATACATGATTTGTGTAGCAGTCACAGCAACCTTTTGCCTTGCTGTTTTGTTACTGTTGCTTGGAGCACAACTAAACAACAACAACAAAAAACATCTGTCTCGTCCACCAACATACTGCATCTTGTTAGCAGTGTTTCATTATTATTATTATTAGTAGTAGTAGTACTAGTAGTAGTATTAGTAGCATTATCATTCATTCATTCATTCATTCATTCATCTTCAGTAAGCTTTATCCTGGTCAGGGTTGCAGTAGCCTATCCTGGGGACACACCCTGGATGGGACACCAGTCACACACAGGTACACACACTGATTTACACCTAGGGGAAATTTAGCATAGACGGTCCACCTACTATCATGTTTTTGGGAGGTAGGAGAAACCTGGAGAACCCAGAGGAACCCCACACTGACATGATGTAGAACATGCATAGAAACTCCACACAGAGAGTAACCCGGAACTCGGGATTATTATCCACTGTAAATCTAGAGTTAAGTGGGCCATTAACTAAAGATTGAACTTTTAAAGTAACACAGGCAGCATTTTGTCTTTCTTCCGGTTTCCCTGATGTAGACACGGAGGGCTCCAGTGAGGTCAGTGACAGCGATGTGAATATGAGCAGAAGGAGGTCACGGCGCAGTCAGAAAGCCCAGATCAACTACTGCGAGACGTCCGAGTCTGAGGGATCGCAGAAAGCCTCCGAACGGAAAACTAACCAAGCGCCACGTCGCCGCCGAATCTCCAGCTCTAACAGTGAGTCAGCTCTCCACTCTGTTTCACTCTCTGAACGTCCATCATCCTCTGTTTAGCAGGGAGACGGCCTACTGTTAAACTGGTAGCTATATGTTTCCCTTTGCTTGTTACCTACATTCGCTACACTCTCTAGGTTCAGTGAAAAGCCAAAGAAGGAAGACGCCAAACATGTTTTTGTTAATGAAGGACATTTAGGATAAAAGCGAGAATTGTATATATGTATTTCATGTTTGCTTGAAACATTGCTTTTAATTCTGTCAGTTCTAATCAGTGCACACGTCTCAGTATTTGTGATAATGTCTAAACTAGTTCAAAGCAGTGTTCATTTAGCTGGTAATCGAGACTGAATCAATACAGTTGTCTGTATGTAGTGTTTTTTTTTTGTTTGTTTGTTTTTTTTATTGCCTAATACATTTGTTTCTCCCAACCATTGTTGGAAAATATAGTAGGATATAGTATAGTTGAGCAAAACTGGACTGTTTGCACAATCCTGAGTCACACTGTATCCTATCAAAATGGTTGTAAATTGTATCATATTCTGTCATTTAGATCATTAATTCCATATTGAGATTGCATAGTATCATCTTTGTAGGGAACAACACACACTTTATAATGGTAAACTTGCATATATATGAAGTCAGGAGTAAAATACGACAGGAAAGTAATCAACGTCGGGGTGGTGTGATGTCGATACCGTGCCTATAGCTTTTATTATTAATTATTATTCACTTTTTATTAGAAATTAAAGAATGGCATGTTGTGGAATATCTGTTAAAAAAAAAAAAAAGTGCATAAACAGTCATTTCCTCACCAACCTTTCTTTTTCTTTCACTTGAAGTTAATAAGACAAAAAAAAAAAAACGCAGCTTGTCATATCACCGAGAAACTTGCACAAAGCCCTCTGTCCTGAAGACTTTCCCATAGTGGAAAACGTTACTGATTTTTTTATAAAGCACTGACACTGGAGACTCCTTCCAGCAGTATTAAACAAACATCTCCTTAATGGAATCTTCGCCAGAGCAATGACTATATTTACTATTTCACTGTTAAATGTATTTTTTTACTCTGATTATAATTAGGCTTAGATTATTTAGATCGTCTCTGTGAATGAGCTGTTACTATAGAAACAAGACAATATTCGAACAAACACATTAATATAGACCTGTGATTTGAATTACAGCCGGCACTACTGCCAGAGCTGCTGTTAAAGAAAATTAATCAACACTTTCTGACCAATAGGATTTGAGAATTCAACAACGCTGTGGTGTGAAATAATTTAAAATGTCCTATGAGTACAGAGATTAATGGTTAAGTAAATAATATATTAAACATCAGTTCATTCAATTAAAGCTTTTAATATTATTTTATATTATTCTAATTTATCTGCATTTTATTCCAGCATCTGTTATTTCTAAGGACTCGGAGCCTGAGGAGGAGCCTGACTCGAGGAGCAAACACCGAGGCAGAAAGAGACAGTCCACAAGGGAAGACTCCAAACAGAGGCACAAACAGCTCAAACTAAAACCAGCAAGAAGTACAAGCGAGGAAGAGGAGGAATCAGACGAGGAAGGAGACGCTGGTGCATCCGATGAGGAAAAGAGGCCACTCCGTAAAAGCCTGAACCGTATCGAGTCGGATGAGGAAGAAGAGGACGGGGTCGAGAAAAGACAGATGAGAAAGGTGGCCGGAAAGCAGGCCAGCGGAGTTACAGACTGCAGGGAGCTGAGTGTGAGGGCACACACTAGAGGCTCGAAGGACTCGATGATGAAGCACAACGGCCTGCTTCCTCCTAGATCTTCAGCTCAGGATGAAGACGAGGAGGAGGAAGATGAGGACGAGGAGGATGACCTCACCACCGCTACGGACTTTGTTAACTTTGTTTTTGACAGCGAACAGTTATCGTGATGTGCTGAAGAAATTTCATATATTATTTTCTCATTGCCTTTTTTTTGAGTGTTTTTGAGTGTACTGGACCAATCCAAGCTTCCAGAGGAATTTTCACGTGATGTCTAAACACAATTTCGTTACATACATCATGCACGTCAGATGTAGAGCAGGGTCTCGGTGCACATCCTGATTTTTATGAGTGAAAGGTGTAAAATTTGAAAGTTACATTTGATCGACCAGTCGCAAACTTGATCACATGACATGGCCACATTAGTTTCTCTAACGTTTGCTGCCTTGTTAGTGGATGACTGGCTCATGATTTTAATTCCGCAGTGTATTTAGCAAGAGACTGGAATGTCTGGGAATTTACGGCGCTCGTTTTCCAGAGCTGAAAACGTATGTAAAAAAAAATAATAATAAAAAATTCAAAATGTATGGATATTCTAAACTAATATAGAGTCAAGACACTAAGGTTCTATTTCACATTTTTGTTTCCCTTTTCAAGAAGCTTCAAAAACAGAATGAAAACTGAACATACAACGTCTTGATCTGGTCTGGATTTTACTCTTGACGTAAAGGCAAGGTCGCTGTAGTGGTCTTCCATGTCAAGCCGGTCCACTAGTGATTGTAACTTTGGGTCTTTTTCAGTGAGTCAGATCTTTTAGCTCAGCTCATCAATTAGAGTCGACTCTTTTGGTTCCCAAACGGCTCATTGCCATTTGTTTTTTCCCAAAAAACAGACCATGTTTGATATATTGACCAGGGTTTGCTCTCTTTATGGTTAAAATTGTTTCATACCATTCAACAAAATAACATTTCCATGCACTGCACTGCGGTATTCAAAATGAATTTAAATAATTGTTACTAATCAATTACGGTTAGTAATTAACACCTGACTACATCCAGAACATCTTCAACAAACAGCAGTGCAGCACATCCTTCCTGTCTTGCTCATCATACACACAGCTGAGAGTCAAACACACGTCACACTCATGGAGAGCTCAGATGTTGAAAAGTGGTTTCCATGGAAGCATTTTGATTCAAATACCTTGCCAGAGTAAAAGCATGCCTACATCGATGAAATAAAATGGCTCATAAATGCGTATATGGATGTGAATCGGCTCCTCTTCGCCTAAAGTTCACAAATGACACATTACTGTGGTCCACTCTGATACATACTTGCAGAGATCACACACATCACACACAAAACTACGTTGCTTACACGAAGGTGATTTGGTATTATGCAAATATCTTGCTTATGGGCCAGAGCTGATAGCTAGCTAACTAGGAATAGTTTACTATTATATAAGAATGTGGTGAAGGAGTGTGTTATATAATGAATAGAACATTTTGGGACATACGGTTCTAGGCAAATAATCAGTAATGGGTTTATGTGATGTGGCCTGTAGCAAAGCAGAGTTGCTCTTACTACCCCAAAGGTGAAGTGTTTTATCCCTCTTATACCACAGCAATTTGTCAACTTTCAGTTTCTTAAAAAAAAACACTTCATACTTTTATCCGTTTAGAGTTACATTCAATGTTGTGGACGTACATGGTACAAGTTAGTTCCTGTTATCACTTTCATTATGGCAGCTATACAAAGTCGTTCCTTCCGCTGCCTCTTTTTTTCCCTCTGTCTTAAAGTTCGTAAGACAGAAAACGCAGTTTGTCGTGTTACAGAGAAAGTAGAATGCACTGAAGCCTGTCCCTTGGTGGAACACTGACTGTTACAAAGCTTCGATTTTAAGCTTAGGTTTAGATAACATGAGTGTCCGTCATGCAAGTCCCTGTGAATGAGCTGTTACTATAGAAACAATACCGCATTAGAGTGAGCACGTCATTAATATAAACCTGCAATTTGAAATACAGACAGCAGTGCTGTCAGAACTGCAGTTATGGAAAATTAATTGACACCTTTTAACCAATCAGAATTGAGAATTTGATGGTGCTGTGATATAACTAAGCATAAATAGCTAGCTAGTGAGCTTGGTAATAACTACTATAACTATAAACATAGGTGTATAGTAAAATTGGGTACTGAATAATTTTTTTGTTGCTTCAGGATGCTACTACTGCATTAGCTTAAACTACGTAAGATGTTTTAATGCCACGTCTTGACACCATAGCTTTGATAAATCCTTTTGTAAGCATGCTGTCGATGGGAGCACCTCAGTCACCGTGCTCGTTTATAATTACACACTTAAATAGTTTACCTAACATTAGCTAGTTTGCTAGCATATTGGCGAACTACCTAATGTCACATGTCGAGCTACTGCTAACGAAGTAACATTCATGTTATCGAAGCCGACTTTGCTTTATCACAGTGCTTTATTTTGATATCTGTACTATTATATTGTGTACCTAAAATCAGTTTCTATGCTAAGCACTACATTAAGCCAAATAAATATATTAAAAAAAAAAAAAAAAAGTTTAGAGGTGGTGTCTTATGATCAGGTTTGCACTGATCGACTGATCAAATCCAGTCCTTGTTGACTCAGGGAAAATCAGGATGTGTGTGTCTCAGTAATCCATGTACACTATAGCTGTTCTTCAGAAAGTAAAGCACTGTAATTTGTAAGGCCAGTAACGTGTCATCTGTCTAAAGCTTATATCAGCCTGTAGAGACACTGTACATTTTCTGCTTGTATGCTAGCATCTTTTAAATCTGTGGTTTAGTAATGTTTTCAGTTTTATCCTCTGTTAAAAAAAAAAAAAAAAAAAAAAAAAAAAGTTTTTATATGAGAAGGAGATTCTGTGGGAATCTGTTTGAAACCGTTTTGCTAATCTTGAATAACAATCCTCGATGCCAGCCTGTGTTTAATTAATACATTTGTTCAAGGAGAATCTTAACCCAACCGTATTGACGTCTTGAGCTGTTTTGCCATCAGAAAAGAAATAAAAGTGCCACAAAATATCCAGGCACGGAATTTAGTCAAAGCAAATTAGCAGCTTTTATGGAAATGACTTACATACAGTATATAGCTACTTTATAAAAGTAGTGTGTCTTATTACTATCCTAGATCTCATTTCTGATGTTTGTTCATTTAAAGTTGTGTATATTTTGAATTGTTTCCCCAAATTTTGTTGATTATAGTGCATCTACAAAAGTAACCTAAGGTAGTTAAATCTGTCCATGCTGATTTTTTTTGTTCTCTTTGAGTTCTTTTTTTAATACTGTATGTGATAAATTGTATGTGCCTGTTGACTTGCCCTTAGGCTGAAGTAAATCTTCTTGACTGAATGCACTTATCAAAGCACCTTTGATTGTACCAGATGGCCCAGCTCAGCACTAGACGGTTTCGACTCTCGTTCGAAAGCACTTTAAACAATGCCCTCTTCTTGCTCCTTGCTCCTTCCTCCCCATTCATTCAAAACTGTGCTGTGCACTCTACTTGGTTATTTGAAATACAACACTACCAAATCATTCCAGGTACACACCACATGAACCAAGTCTGGAGTCCCGGTCAATGTGGCCTTTGTCTGCTGTAAAGTTATTCAACTGGAATGAGTGTTACTTATATTTTACTGTTCTAATGTTCAGCCGCAGTACATAACAAATCCAAAACCTAAATAAACGTGATAAGCGTATCTCTGTGTAATAAAGTCTCTGCGTTTATTATAGTTACTACAGTTTCAGCAAACATGGACCTTTTTGATTTCCAGTTGTGGTCATCTGACCTTTGGCTTGTAATATCACTTCTAGAGCGGAAGGTGGCAGTGAAGATCCCCTCAATATCACAAATCTACAGGAAGTGTTGTCTTTTCTCCTGTTGTCAATATAAAAACACTGCGATGTGGTGCGTCCTAAACCGACCCCTTGTTCCATAGCCTATGTACTTGGTGTTTACTAGGGGGTGAAAAAAAGGACTGAGAAGTACTCAAGTGAAAGTGTACATAACGTGTCAAAATCTTAATAAAAAGGGAAGGTACCCAGCCAAACATGTAGTCAAGTGAAAGTAAAAAAGTTGCTACTTTTACACGTATTTAGATGTTAAAAAGTAAGAAGTAAATGTGTTTAAGTGATAAAATAAAATTTCACTGTCATGTTTTCATGTGAAAAGTAAATGTTACTTATCTAAAGTAACCTTAGAAGATTTTTTAAAGAAACTAAGTTTGCTGGGCATATGCATGACTAACACTATGTAGTTTGCTAATGAATTAATCAGAAGAAAAATAGCTTGTACCGTATAACCAATATTCCCCACATTTACGTTAACTACTGGAATCAATGCTAGTCTAACCAGGCAATAGCAAAGAAAGCAGGCTAACTTAAATATAGCCAGTTAATGTTAGCAAACTGGCGAAGCTTACCTCAACATACAAGTCATGTCATCTCTCATACTTAGATATGCAAGTCATATCATCTCTCATACCTCAACATGCTTCTCATGCCATCTCTCATACCTCAATGTGCATGTCATGTTATCTCTCATACATCAACATGCATGTCATGTCATCTCTCATACATCAACATGCAAGTCATATCATCTCTCATACATCAACATGCAAGTCATATCATCTCTCATACCTCAACATGCAAGTCATATTGTCTCTCATACGTCAATATGCATGTCATGTCATCTCTCATACGTCAATATGCATGTCATGTCATCTGTCACTCTGAAAAGAGTCTGCACAGTAGAATGAGCTAGACTTTGTGCAGTAGATATGGCCAGACGGGCAATGGGTCCACCTGTCACGCGCCCATATTAGTGATGGACATGTTACGTGAGCGCACACACTGATATTACCTGAAGTGCAAATTAATATGGCGCATGGGCTAACTCAGAGTGGCTAATACATCATTAGTAATTCATCTCTAAAATGCTAAATGGTAGTCGTCTAATTTTTGCAGGTTTATTGATTTTACTGTTGTCAGAAAAAGATTTTAGAGCTTTGAATCATGACCTACTAGCTACCATTTGCTAGCTAGCTGAATGTATCTGTCATTTTAATCAAAAGTATTGAAAGTGTAAGGAGTGAATATAAGGTACCAACTGAAAATATTCTGGTAACATTGACACTCAACACAACCTATTTTTTGAGGGGAAAAAATCGCTGCGCTCTATCATTTTCATCTAGCTCTTCTGGAGAAGTGCGGTCTTATGCTCCACTCGTTTTGTCTGTGGAGTTCGTTTAAAAAGGAGTGACTGGCTAAATTTACCAGGATATTTCGAGTGTTCGCTAAGGTCATACAGTAAATTGTAGATTATTATGAAATTTAGCTAGTGTTAGCTGCCTTGGTTTGTGCCATCACTTTGTTCGCTCGTGTTGGTCTGCTAGCTTAGCCATCAAAATGAGCAACGTAGTGAAAAACTGCAAAGAAAAACTCCCCGCTGAGGGTCTGTTCGAACAGTTTACAGCAGAACGAGACATGGCTTTGCTACAGGACTTTCCAGAGCTTGAGGTCTGTGTGTGGAAAGTGTGTGTGCGTTCATGAGGTTCAGCTATCATATCCAAAACTGTCAATCACCTCACCAACCATACCCTTTTATTTATCGTAAGGAAAAATATTGGGGGAGATATCAAGGTCAAATGAATTTGACTGTAAAAACGACAAAATACTATTTTTGAAAATAATTTATGGAGATGTAATTTAAAATTGAAGTTTGCCACCTGTCCCATTGACTATGTTTACATGCGCATCAAATTCCGTTTAAGGTCTATATTTGGGTTGCAGCCAGATTCCGAATACGATGTTTATATCGTACAGGCATCCGGAATATTCCTGTATACACGGTTGTTGTAAGTATGCCTGAGTTGCCATTCCTAAATACCTAGCCTACAGCTAAGCATCTGTTAGCACCCACAATTCCTTGCAGTGCAACCTCCTTTCAGTGGATTTTCTGAATGAGGTGTTTATAATATCGCCAATATTAATTAATATCGGAATATTGATGTGCATGTTAACGTAGCTACTGACTAACATGGGAATGGTCGGGGTTAGAACATCGTACTGCAGCCAGCCACTAGACTCCCTCAGAAACATTTTGGTTCGTCCACCTACAGTATATACACTCAGCGGTAAATATGTAAATACTGTAGTTTTTGGTGCCATGATCAAAGGAGACTTCTTTTTTTATCATATTTATTTATTATTTAATTATTTATAATATATTATTTTACACTCTGATAAAACTCTATTATATCTTATGCTCCTCTAAGTGTCTAAAAAATATTTGTCACCCCTTTTTGATATGCAGATTAGACTATGACGTCATATGGCGATTTTACGCGTTAGCTACTTCCCCCTGAAAAGAGTTCAGGAGTCTGAGTGCAGCACAGGAGTAGGTAGGGCGCTAGGTAGTGATTTGAGACGCGCCCCGGAGCTCATGTGGCGCGCATGGAAACGACAAAGTAACGCGTACCAGTGTGGTGCTTTAACCAGAAAATAGGTTGTCTCCAAAGCGTTTGTTCGCTTTTTAATTAGTTTAAACAATATTGTGCAAAAGCTTATTGTATAAAGCTGCAGTATTTGTTTTTATGTTTAGCTAAAAATACGTCAGTTGCTATTTCAGGCTAGCAGCTCTGTTGTTGTTAGCTAGCATCTTGTAGTTGTTTAGCCGCTGAGGCGAGGTCGCTAGCTTTAGGAAATAAATAAGGTGACAGGTGAGGTGTTTTTACTCAGTTTGTGAAAATATGGTTTTGTTAAAAAGTTTGCCTCCTCCTGCTGAGGGAGTTCGGCATCAGCAGGCCGAGACTACAGCGGTTTTAGACGGTAAGGGACTCGGCACAGGGACGCTGTATGTGGCCGAATCGTAAGTAACAGCAACATTAGCCTTTATTCTGTGTGTGTGTGTTCTTTATTGTTGTTTATTGTGTGTGTGTGTGTGTGTGTGTGTGTTGGAATGACACACGTCTGCTACAGGCATTAATGTTCTTCGGCTCTAGCTTAACACAGCTCTTTAAAGGTATAGTTGGACTAAAAATAAACTTAAACAGTTTACCTCAAATGTAGTCAATCAGCCAAGATTTATCCCACTTGTGAAGTTTGCTTCTTCAGGTTTACACTGATGATATGAAGCTAATGTTGCTAACAGACAAGGGAGGCTTATGGACACCAGATTAGCATCATGCCAACTGAAGGTCTAAACTACACACTGACCTTAAATGTTTTGTAAAATATTAGAATATGTCGATTTTATAGTTATATACTATGGGTGTAACATTATGCCTCTCTCTGAATCTGTTTGATAGCTGAAATCAGAAAGTGTATTATTATTATTATTATTATTATTATTATTATTATTATCATTATCCATCCATCTATCCATTCTCTGTATCGCTTATCCTACACATGGTTGTGGGGAGCCTGGAGCCTATCCCAGGCACAATCACAGGGCACAATCACACACACACACACGTTCACTCACATTAACAATTTAAAGTCTACAACGCATTTGTAGCGTCTTTGGCCTGGGGGAGGAAACCGGAGTACCCTGAGGAAACCCCCGGAGCACAGGGAGAACATGCAAACTCCTGCAAACAGGGCGGAGGCAGGATTCGAACCCCCAACCCTGGAGGAGCGAGACAACAGTGCTAAACACTAAGCCACCGTGCCCCCATTATTGTTATTGTCATTATTATAATTATTGCTTTAAACACTGGAAAAAAACAAAACAAAACAACAACCCAGAGATAGAAATGTCAGTCTGGGGTGTTAATTCTGGCTGTAACAGTTCCTCAACCTCAGCTACATCACTCGAGTTCTTATGCTGCCTTCAAGTCTTCCATCAGATGCTCGTATGTACGAGTTTGGAGACGATGAGTGCGATGTGGGTTGCATTGAAGTGGTTTTAGTAGGAAAATATGACACCGTCAATGACAAGATGATTATTTAGCCTTACTGAAAGTAAATGAAGAACTAATTAGTTAAAATGCAAAATTACCACTTAAACCTTGCCATCTGCTGTAGACGTCACGTTCACATTGGCGGCTTTCATGACTTTTTGATATTGCTACGCCCCCAATTTGGAAAGTCAGGGTTCATAGAAAAATAGGGCTTAGTGTTAGTTCCTGACTAGTAATTAAGACATTGTGGTGGCGTTCATGTGCGCTAAACTTGTAATTATGATTTTTCTGATAGTACTGGAAGGCAGCTGGTCTCGACTAGGGATTTTTTGTTTGTACCTGTGTGTGATTATTTTCTAGTAAATTTAGTGTGTTGTATTTCCCAAAATACAGACTTCCAGTACACACTTCTAGCCTTAAAAAAACAATAAGGAGTAGTGTGCCTTCTATTCGTGTCATCTCAAAAAATCTATTCAAATTTGGCTATATCTCTATTATGTACAAATCATAACAAACTTCTAACAAACACTGGGCCAGACCTCCTACCTGAGACTGTTGTTTGTGTGGAGTGACACATGCTGAGGAAGAAAGTGATTCCAGCTTCAACATGGCTAATGTCTTTAATCTATCCTTTGGTAATTTTTTTAATATAGATAACAATGCGTCAGCACATGAAGAGGGTCATAGGGCTTTTCATAGTCCCTTTCCACTGCACAGAACTTTCTATTGGCACCATTGTATCACAGTGTGCCACATCGCAAACACCGAATGACACATTTACATAAAAAAGTGGGCAGCGTTGCACCACTTTACTTTCCAATCTACACAAATATATAATTTCTCAGAAACTCTTATCAACCTGAAGGTAATGGTGATGCACTAGCTTTTATTGTCATTACTGCGTTACAGCTTCCTGTTATCTCTCCTCGGTTTGAGGCAAATTAAATGAGTTGAAAAATCTCACACCAAGTTCATTTGGTTCCTGTTTGGGTTTTTGTTTTTGAATGTGCAGTGGAATAAATGCCTTGGGCAAGATTACCGTAAGATTCGATAGGATTTGTGTATAATGCTTTAGACATGTGGTTTGTGCAGTGATATCCTGGAGGTTATAATGTTTCCTTACTTGTAAGCACAGTGCAAACTGGGAGTAGCAAATGTTCCACACCAAGCATGTCTTGGCTGATAGGTTTATTTAGGGTAAGGAGAACATTGTGTGAGTTAGGTTTTTGAGAGTGTCTGACTTTTGACCTTAGACCTTCAGGACATATGGTAGAATGTATGTCCTGAAGTGAGACATTTAAAAGTAGCATTAAAACCAGTAACAATTAATATTCTTTCTTGTCAGGTGCCTGTCATGGTTCAATGGCTCGGGAATGGGTTTTTCACTGGATTACCCCTCCATCAGCCTGCATGCCATCTCCCGAGACCTGAGTGCTTATCCACAGGAGCATCTGTACGTGATGGTCAACAAGAAACTGAATGGTAGGCAGATGAATGTCTGTACCCCATGACACTTTCAGATACATTTGGGACACATGCATGTTAAATGATGCAGGAAACTAGTAGTTTGTTAAATATTGTATTTGTGTCAGGTTGATAGACAGATTTTTTTTTCCCCCTAAATGGTTATACATCTTTAGAAATCAATAAATTTTTTTATAGGTCATTGCTAAGATAAGTAATAATTAACCTCAAGCAATTTAGACTTCACTCGCTCGAAGTGTTTTAATCTGAATGATTGAATTACCAGACGAAAATGAGGCTGAGATGCGGGAGAAAGCTCCAGATGAGGAAGGCGAAGAGGAGAGCGACGACGATGATGAAGATGAGGTCATCACAGAGATCCGCTTTGTGCCCAGTGATAAAGCAGCGTGTGAGTGTGTGCACCTTGATTTCTGCTTTGCTTTAAATTGAAGATTTTTCATGCACAGCTCCACATTTCATGAAACTGCACACCGTGAACCAAGCAGTGTGATTATGATGCAGCAGTTGATCACAAACCTTAAGCTTTTTGCATTAAATGCTACATGTGAGAGTAAGGAAATTTGATTCTGAGCAGTGAAAAGGCAAGGCTGCTGTTTTGTGGGTCAGTAGTAATGTCTTAGTCATAGCAAAACAAATTCACTGATTTCAAGTCAAACTTGACTTTGTACGTTAATATCTACATGACTAATAGTAAACATAGTTTTAAACATGAATTTTCCGTTTATTGAGAGTGTGTGGGATACAAGTGGTGTCGGGTCTACAATAAAATAGGCTTCTATATCGGGGTGTAGTGATACAGCATGTTGAATCATTCAAAACAAGGTATTTCAAACAATACATTCAACAGACTGCATATTACGGAAGGTTATTCATAAAATACTGCTTATATTATGTGAGGTGTATTAAACACTTAAACTTAATCAAGCCTACACTCCGTCTTCTGAAAACGTAGCTTCCTCTTTATCTCAAATCAGGACAGGCTACAGCAGTTTAAAAAAACAAACAAAAAAAAAACAAAACAGTCTTCTCACAATTGGAAAAAAAAAAAGTTTTTTTCCCAAGCTAATACACTAGGATACTAATAACACACGCACAGAGCAACGTCTCTCTGCTTCATTGCAAAGCAAATTTCCCATTTCCCGGCTGATTTTTGGTTCCAGATAGTCGTTCCAAGTATCTTGAGCCAGTCTGTGACACTCACTGCTGTGCTTCTGTCTTGAAGAGTTTCATTTACCTAAAATAGATCAGCACTGGGGTTTTGACCGCTCTGTTTGGGTACATCAAAAACTTGAAGCTTGGCAAATAGGCAGCAAACCATTGATTAATACTCAGTTCTACACTAATAGCTGATGATGCACTATATAGGTGCATTCTATACACAGTGTTATTTTCTAGTGGGAATACATTTGATTTCTGGTCATTTATTTGGCAAATCCAGTGTAAAGCCATTTGAGCAGGTAGTTCTACAAATTAACTAAACTCTGTTGTGTGTTGCAGTGGAGTCCATGTTTTCTGCCATGTGTGACTGCCAGGCTTTGCACCCTGACCCCGAGGACGCGGACTCTGACAATGAGGAGTTTGAAGGGGAGGAATATGAAGAAGAAGAGGAGGAGACTGGTAAAGAATCTGTTTTAATAAGGTTTTTCATAGATCATACATAGATCATACACATACATTCCCTCATACGCTTTCAGCAACATAGTCAAAGTTGCTCACTACTGTGCTCTCTCTTTCCCATTCATATCAAGGCCAGGGTGATGTACCTACGTTCTACACATACGAAGAGGGTTTGTCGCACCTGACTGCAGAGGGCCAGGCCACGCTGCAAAGACTCGAAGGGATGCTCGCTCAGTCCGTCACGCAACAGTTTCACATGGCCGGAGTTCGCACTGATGAGCCATCAACTGAGTTTGAAGGTCTGTCTAGTTTGTTTTTGAGTTGCAAGTAGGACTGATGTTGAAAATACACTAAATCAGTAAGTGAAATGTTCAGCCGAAATAGCATCAGATTTGGCCTTATATCATTAAGTAACCACTAGGTGTCAGTAGCAGGCCAAAGCCCAGTGATGAGGTAAGTCTGTGCCATAATTTTTCACCTAACCCAAATGAAGTCTTAGTGTATGTTTGGTAAACGCCCCAAAATTTTCTATAATACAGGCTAAATCTTCACATACCTTCTTCAATCTACATAGTCTTATTTTTAAACAAGAGATGATATAAAATAGTATATTTAGACCTTTAATTTTAAAGTGGATCTAAATTGTCCAAAGAACATCCAGATGTTTGGTATAGTTCTGTCTTTAAACTAGTGGGTCGAGGAAAAAGGTGATTTCGGTTGTCCAAGACACATTCATAACAGTACAGTGTTCAACTACAACAAGTTGTTCATGATTATAGATTACATTAAGTGAAACTGTGTCCTAAACTAAGTCTGCATGATTGATTAAGATCTGAATGTGGCTTGAGGCAGATATGTACTGAAAAGTGTTTGGGTGAGAGAGACTTCTTACATGTTAGCTTGTTCAACTTTGTATATTTAGGTAAGGGGATAATTGTGTAATTTTGATTTTCCACTGAATTATTGATTTAGACGCTACACTTGTTTGAATTTTGGTTTTGTGGTGCTGCACAATGTGGACTAAGTATATTTTGAATAAGGTGCCGTTATCATGATTAACCTATAGGCCAGTAAACACTCTACAAATAATCTCTGATTTCTGTCTTTGTATTTGTTCTCCAGATGGGATGGAGGTCGACCCAAATTCTGCAGTAGCTGGACAGTTTGATGATGCTGATGTTGATCACTGGTAAATAATATATTATTTTACACCTACATCGCACTTTAATTAGTAAGTTTGTCAGCTAGAGCTTAATTATAAAATGTACAAGCTTAACATAGCACTTCAGTTTTATCTTCAGTCTCTGGCTGTTTTTCATGTCGTAATGTTGAATTTATGAAATTTGTCATTCTTTTTAGGGTGTGTGGTTATGAAAATGCAAAATTGTAAATATACAAGTCAATATGATGGTATTTGCTATGTCGGGTTATAAAGCTGAAAACCAGTGATATGATTCACATCCATTGGACTGTTTTTAAAAGGGTAGTATATTTCAAAAAGATTGATGCACTTGGAAATCAGGTGGTTCATATAAATCCCAAGACTGGTCACTTATGAATTCTTATTTATATAAAAGTATGCATAAGTATTCACCCCATTGGAATGTTTCACATTTCTAGTGTTATTATATGGAACTGAAATACTGTGAATCTGCATAAAATACACTATGTAGGCAAAAGTTTGGGACTCCTGACCATCACACCCATATTTGTGCCTTCCCCAAAGTGTTGCCACAAAGTGGGAAGCAAACAATTGTATAGCATGTCTTTGTATGCTGTATTATATTTTCCTTTCACTGGAACTAAGGGGCCCAAACCTGTTCCAGCATGACAAAAGTCAGGTCCATGAAGACATGGTTCCCCAAGTTTGGGATGAACTGGAACTGTGACTGACCCCCCAGGCCTCCTCACCTGACATCAGTGCCTGACTTCACTAATACTCTTGTGACTCGATGGGCTCTAAAATCTAATGGAAAAGAAGAAGGGTGGAAGTTATTATAACAAAAGGGGACACTAAATTGTGAATGGGATGTTCAGTCAGCACATATAGGTGTGATTGGCCTGGTGTCTACAAACATCTGGACATATAGTTTAGGAGGTAAAAGTTTTTGTTTGAGTCCAAAATTGAACTCTTTGGCCTTGGCACAAAATACTACATTTGGCGGAAACCCAACACTGCTCATCACCCTGAGAGCACCACTCTCACGGTGAAACATGGTAGTGGTAGCATCATGTTGTGGGGAAACTTTCGATCATCAGGGACTGGGGAACTGGTCAGAGTTGAGGGCAAGATGGATTGACTCAAACACAGGGCAATCCTAAAAGAAAACCTGTTCCGGTATGCAGTAGACGTGAGACTGGGGCAGAGGTTTGACTTCCAAAAGGACAACAACTCTGAGCATACTGCCAAAGCTGGAGTGGAGTGGTTCAAAACGAAGAACCTGGGTGTGTTAGAAATGCCTAGTCAAAGCCCAGACCTCAATTTAGTTAAGAATCTGTGGAAAGACTTCTATTCCTCACTGTAATTGGTTTTCTGCAGATGCAGTATACTCCGCTGCTGCTAACTGAAGCACTTAAGGGGCTCTGAGTGACCAGGATTCGTTCAGCAAGCCGACTTCTCCAGTCTGCTCCCCACATTAAGTGGAGCTGCTGGATTTCAACACAGGTTTACCTGATGCCAGCACCATTTCTGTTCCTGTGTTATGTTTTGTATTCTTCCTTCAGACCAAATTATAAGTGCTCTCTAAAAGTAAGTCATATTTGTATGAAATGCCATGAAATAAAATAGTTTTTTGTATAAAGCTCTTGTAAAAGATGCCTAATTCCCTTCTAGTTGTGGGTTCTTTCTTTTTGGAGCACTTAAAGCTTGATGAGTGCAAAAAGTGGACATTTTTGCACTCCATCTTCTTGGAGCCATTTTATTGCTCAGAATGGTGTCATTGTTAGATTCAGAATTTTTATTATTATTATTATTTTTTGCACTCATGAAACTATTAGTGTTAAATTTGGTCTGGAAAAGCTGTAAACATTCAGTCTTCAAGCTGGACTTGTACAATATATGTGGATTTTATTGTTGTGTGTGGTATCTTGTTGCGGTAACTCTTACTTGCGAAAGTGTGAGTCTGGAACAAACCTTTTTCCTACAATGATGCATACTTCGTTTGTTGATAAGTCATAAACATGACTTTACACCCTGTAAGAAAGGTTTTGTATCCAAGAGGAGACAACCCCAATAAAATATACTCTCACAGGACTAAGCTATAAAATGTTCCAGCATTGAAGATCCAGTTCTCCCACAGCACCGGCATACAATTTTTAAATTTTTTTTTTTAAAAAGACACCAATTAGATCACTACTATTTAGTTTTCATTTCAAAGGCATTAATCATAAGAAAAAAAAACTTTATATTCATAAAAAAGGTTAAAGATATGGTTGAATATATGAAATTAAGTATCTGACTAACCTGTGTTATCCTGCCAAATAACACGGTGCCCTCCAGAAATATTGGCACCCTTCCTAACCATGAGCAATTATAAACATTATACACACTCATTCAAATTTTCCACTCATACAAAAAGGAGGAACAATTTATCTTGGTTCTAACAAAAAGTTAGCTTTGCATTAGAATGGCTTTTCTAAGATAACTATTTTCTTGCCAAAATATTTGCCAAAACCATTAAGCACAATTAGCACCACAACAAAAGGTGGGAATTTGCCAGGTGAGGGTATGGGATAAGTTGTTTTATAAACAGTGATTATAACAGTGCTAATGATTTGACTGTTACACATTGTATTACAAATTATTCATAATTACGTTAGTTACAACCATTCAGTCCCCCCCCACCCCCCGAGTTTCTCCTTTTCACTTTGTCAATTTACAGCAAACATTTTCCCATGGTGGTGGTGGTTTCTTTGTGCTTTGCATTTGTCTGTACCTCCAGCTATTTTTGATTTCTGGTCATGGAAGCCTCTGAACCTCTACCCACACTTTTTTGCCGGTTGGTTTGGTTTAGTGTTTTGCCCTAAGGTTATCAGCTGGGCAAAGTTTGCTCCTTGTATGCCCTCGTGTTCACGGCTCATTGATCAGTAAATCATTCATGAGCTTCTCCCCAAGTCTCTGCTGTCAGGCAGAGCTTTTGTGCACATGTGCCTGCTGATCAGGATATAGGGCTCAAACTCACATGATTACTTAAAGAACTGCCTAGTCATGGAAGGACTATAGAAGAGAGATTGTTTTTCACTTTTTGTTTAGGACTGAATTTTTGTCACAATTTTAAAAACCTGCACCTTATCCCAGCTTACAAATATTTTTTACATATATTAAACTTGTTCTTATAGTGATGTTTCATATCATAATAATTACATAACATTTTATCACAGCTTACAATATTATTACAATAAGTAAGCATGACAGTGTGTGCTGTTATATGCAGAGTGTGGTGTGTGATGGCTGTTACCATCCTGATGTTAAGTATTTTCTAATAAAAACACACCAGTGTTTTATACCACAGCAATTTACAAACACTTTGAACCATTTATAGTTTAATAGTTTCAAGTTTAATGTTGTGGAACATCTGCAAGACAAGTCAGTTCCTGGTATCACTTCTGTTATAGCAGCTATAAACTGTTGTTCCCTCACCATCATCTCTTTTTTTTTTCTCTCTCTCTCTCTTGAAGTTGTCATGTTACCAAGAATTCGGAAACTCATCTGTACTGTACTCAACTCTCCAATGACTCCTTACAGAAAACTTCACCATTTGTACAATTATATGTTTTAATCTGTTTATTGTCTTAGATAACGTAGGGTGTCCATCGTACAATATCCCGTGTTACTATAGAAACAATAACATATTATTGTTCCAGCCCTGCAGCTGGAACTACTGTTTGTGCTGTTATAGAAAAATCAGTCAGGTTCGCTGAGTTCATTTAATAGACGTTTTTTTGAGATTTTTGTTTGTTTTATTTAACAATAAATAATACAGAAAAATAAAGAAAACTATAATCTGTAAATTATAAAATGTATATTTCATAAAAATAAAAGATTTGTTTTTTTATTGTTTGTTTGTTGATTTGTTTGTTTTTGGAAGGAGTCTCCAGTGTTAGCTCTTTATAACAGTCTGAGGTCTTTGTAACTTCTAAAAGCAGACCGAAGAAAGAGAGACTGGTGATGGAATGACTGTTTATAGCTGCTATAAAATGTAACTGGAAACAAAACTGACGACATTCAGTCCTTTAATAAATAAATGAAAAATGAACATTGTTGTGGTGTAGGAGGAATAAAACACTTCAGCTCATGCTGTTATTGGAAAATAATCACTGATTTCTGTCATGCTTTATTGCTTACATAGCACCTGATGATGAGGTCAGGCCTGAGACCAGTCATCTAATCCCTATATCCTCTGCTTTGATTATGTCATGTTAGAGCAGGATTACTCCAGTGACTACTCATTGTGTTGGAGTTGTTTGCACTGGGATGATTTATGTTTGCACTAGCGTTTGGTTTTTGTTCTAATTGAAGGCCATTGTGTAAAAGGTGCAGACAGCAGATAGTCCGTGTCAGTGATCTTTCTGCTGCTGAAAGGATTATGTCTAATTGCAGATTACACATGGGAGTGGTGAGACAGGAAGCCAAGACGAAGCACTCAGATAGGCTGAACATCCTGTTATGCACAGAAACCGACTCCTATCGACTTATGTTCCCACTGATATTGCTGCTGAACCGGTTAATATGCAGCTTTGCTCTAAAGGGGGCGCATTAGTATGGCTTGCTTAAAGAAATAAATCGAATTGGCACAAATCCTGCGCCTAGGACAAATAGAGTAGATCAGTGAACATGCTTGGTTCTTGGTTGATTTCCCTCAGGGATAATTTGTAATGCCTTAGCATTTTTGTATTGCCTTCAGCTGGTGGAAATCAATAACTCCAGATTGTTCCAGGATGAAGAAAATATTATGATAAAAGGGAGGAAGTGGGGTAAAGGTCACTCTCTAGTTTTGTTTATTTGTTGTAAACAAATAGAGATCTTCTAACTTCCTTTTATCATTATATACCAGAGTGCTGTTGAATTCTCGATTCTGATTGGTCAGAAGCCGAATTCTTACATCAGCAGCTCTGACAGTAGTGCTGTCTGAAAAAGTCAGGAGCCAGTGAGAGTAAAATGACATATTTAATTATGTATTTATTTACAACATATGCTCTACATGATCACCCTTATGCGCTACACATTTTTTCATTCTCTGCACCATATTTTGGCAGATTTTGCTCAACATATTCCCATTGGTTCCTGACTTTTCGGACAGCCTGTAGTAGTGACTTACACAGGGACTTGAATGGTAGACACTCCACATGATCTATCACTAATATTAAATGAATTTTAAAATGTGTTGTTATTTAACAAAGAAAAATGCATAATTGTTGATTTGGTGAAGCTCTCTGTAAGGGAACGTTTATTTAACATTTATGGAAGGAGTCTCCAGTGTTAGTGCTTTGTAACAGTCTGAGATAAAGCTGTGAAATTACGTTTTCTGATATGGGAAGCCTTCAGGACAGACGGCTTTTTGCTTTCTCGGTAACAAGCAATGCTTTCTTCTCTTATTAATTGCAAGAATAAGTGAGAGAATGACCGTTTATAGCTGCTATAATGTAAGTGATAACAGGAACTAACTTGTTTGCAGACGTTCAACAACATTAAATGTAGCTGTAAGTTGATAAATTGTAATAGTTAATGCATAAAAGGAATAAGAAAAAACCACTTGCAAACATGCTGTTATAGGAAAATCAACTTTGGGGCGGTAAAAGTTACTCCTCGTTTGCAACTCCATCTGATTATTATATATACAGTCAGGTCCATAAATATTGGGACATTGACACAATTCTAACATTTTTGGCTCTATACACCACCACAATGG
>CM075008.1:21497925-21566322 GCA_037576675.1 Pangasius sanitwongsei
GCCTGGCAGAGCATCACCAGGGATGAAACCCAGCGTCTGGTGATGTCTATGCGTTCCAGACTTCAGGCTGTAATTGAGGCTCCAACTATATGACTGTGTCTTCTACAGACTGGATTCGGGGCATCAATAAGGGCAGGTATGTAGTTTCCGTGTATTTGGATTTGCTTTCCTGTGTGCCGTTTTAAATAACAGGTCCAAATAAATCCCTTAATCCTTAAAGTTTCCAAGTAGAACAGTTTTTGGAAGCTAAGGACCCTTGATTATCCAAAGAACCCTTGAAGAACCGCTTTTTCTTATAGTGTATGCATTAAGTGTGTGGTACAAGCTCTAAACGATTGCTTTTCTTAATACCTAGAATTACTAGCTCCTTTAATAGTTGGTACTGGGTTCTTCAAGGGTTCTTTAAGAGTTCATTAAGAGAGCTATGGGTTCTAGTTCAGATAGGGAACCCGTACTCTTGTATGGTTTCACACAGAACATTTAAGCATTGTCCCTAGAGGTTCGACCAAAGAACATTTAAAAGTGTCAATGTTTTGTTTTGGTTTTTTTTTTTTTCCCACACCATTTTGGCGTCTCTATATAACAACAGTACAAACCTCAGAGGGCCGGCTGTTTGCACGTACGCTGCCGTCTCACTTCCCCCTAAAGTGTGTGATACCACCAAGCATAACCAATGCAAATAGAATACACTCCCCCTTCCCCCAAAAGTGTGAAGGAAGTGGTGTGAAAGTCTAAACCTAGCTGCGACACACTGATATATGGGTGCGTACACAAGTTCCACAGAAAAGGGTGTATTAACAAGCCTCTTTATACAAAGTCACGATTAATCAAGTGGAGTACAGCAACACTGGAACGGTTTGTTTACGCCTTGAAACCGCCTCCCATTCCCACCCATTTAGACAAAGCCATGCCCCCTTGAAACTACAGTAAAGCTGGGAGATATGGTGATATAATATTGATATTGTGATCAATTATGTCACAATTTTTTACAATTTTTAAATAATTACAAACTGTCTGGAAGCAGCTAATGTGATGTTAAATTGTGTACAGTTTTTTCCCTATTTTTTGAGCTGTTTTTTAAAATATAAAATAAAAATCACTTTTTTTTTAATTTGCTTATTAATAATTAACAAATTTATTATAGTTTATAACAGTTTTTTTTGCACAGAAATACTATACATCATGATGCATATCGCGTATCGTACAAATATCTTCAGGAATCGTGATATGATGTATTTGTCATATCGCCCATATCGCATTTATCGAATTTATCGAATTAGGATTACCAGCGATGGTCATGACATCACTTTCGAGCTTCAGTCGTTATTTAGGTGTAGATCATAAAAGTACCTGACGTAAGCTGTAACGCATTCGTAAAGATACCATTATCTCACACTATATTTGTTATGTAGTCAAATCAAGTCAAGTGGCTTTATTGTCATTTCAACCATATACAGCTAATTAGTACACAGAGAAACGAAACAACGTTCCTCCAGGACCATGGTGCTACATAAGACAACACAGAACTACAAGAGACTACATATTTCTACATATAGTGCACGTTCAAATGTGTGCAAACAGCACAAGACAGTACAATAACTACCAAAACAGGACAATAGGCACAGGAAGAGACAGTGCAGCTCCGACCAGTACACAGTTCTAGCATGAAAGTCAATCAGATATAACAGTAGTGCAAAAGAATAACAATATAATAAATTGCTGTGAATGTAAACATACTATGACACAGTATTCAGCAGATAAGCTTATACTATATGACCTATATGCAAAGCCGTCCATTATACAGTTCAACTCCATGCAGGAGAAATGCCGTTAATTCTGCGCCCTTCATCGCCAGTAATAAAGCCTCCCATCTTGGAAAAGCGTGACCACTGTTTATTCTGTGTTTTACCACATTTCTTGTCAGCAAGTTGCTTTTGGGAAAAGTGTTTTTAGCTTACAGTATGCGGCTGCGCTGGGTGCTTTCCAGAGTCCACCATGTTTCCGAACAGACTGTGATGGGGGTGGAGTGAAGGGGCGTTAGGGGCGCGTCTCGAAAAAGACTGACAGGAGGCCATGTAAACACAGACGAGCGCTCTGCACCGGACTGCACTGGGTTTTTTATCAGACACGTAATACACTTGTACTCATGCAAGTGCTTAAACAATTATTTTTAAATCATCTTCTACACAGCATTTTCCAGGTTGTTTTTTTTTTTTTCAAGTAAGAAAAAAATCGACAATTGCACCTTTAAATAATTATTTCCCACGTTGGATCAATAATGAGCACCTGAACCATCTAAGGTTCATTACATTCACGATATAAAAATAAGTCACTAATATAATCCAATGTCTTAATTAATACGATACGTCCTTGATGAAGTTTCTGACTGAGGCTGAATAGTGTGCCGACATTTCCACCCACTGAACCACTGCTATTTTAACAGAACCCTCAGTAATATCTGATTAATTTCCACACGTATGTAAGCGTGTGTGTGTGTGTGTGTGTGTCTGGGAAGTCCCATTAGATCTCACTGTAGCTGAATTTTTTCTTGAAATGCCACTGAAATATCTTTATTTAGGTTAAATTCTAATGTTGTCTTGACATCTGCCTGAAAGATTGTGTTGTGTAAAGAGCCAGTTTAACAAACTTGACAAACTTTGTGCGATTTCCTCACAGTCTGATCAAGTTGTTGGATAGCTAAATGTCGCGGCGAAATAGAAACAAGCCTAATAAATTCTGTAATCAGTTCCTGGATGTCAAAATGTCCGCCATGTTTCCGTACCACAGACGGAAATAAACCTTTAAATCCCTTTTTTTTTTCACTTCTATAACTGATAAATCCATTACTGATTTATAATCATGTTTTCCTGGTTGTGGTGTTGTTGCTTGTTTCCAAAAGCTGCAAGCAGAAATTTCTCCATGACTTTACCCAGACAGTTTATAGGCAGATAGTGTGTACACTCCTGGCCAAAAACCATGATTTGTTGTTAATGATTTGTTATTAAAAGCTTTTAATGGTCTTAACAACAAATCACTGGTCAGGAAATGAGCAGGAATTAAACAGATAGATAAAGGAAGTCAGTACGGGAAGCTTTTCCCTTTGATTTCTTTAAATGTTTAAGCCTCGTGGCGCTTGATGAGCTGCATCAGGTGCGGCAGAAAACCAAATAATCACTCATCTTTTAAGAAAAAAAAAACATCCCAGAAGATATTTTTGGACAATTTTGTACACCCAGACGTGTGTTAGTTTGAATTTTACATCAAACATTTTAATCATTAATCATGATTTTACCTTTGCGTACAAGAAGACCATAGAAGTGAATTTCCCTGTTTCTAGCTTTTCCCCAAACAGTTCAGGAAAAGGAAACCAGCGAATGGAGGCACAGGAGCTCTCAGGAGCACATCTGTTTCACATCTGTTTCATTCTCGCTCAATGATTTGTTGTTAAGACCATTAAAGGCGTAATATCTTCCCATTTTGGGCTTGGCCTGTTTTTTTATGCCCAGGAGTGTAAGTAAAGTATGTACATGGATCAACTGTAAATGTGTGTAAATAAATTCTCGAGAAATTCCAGACAATATAATAAGACACTTGTTTGCACAGTTGATGAGGAACTTTTGTATGAAACATCCTGTTTCTATTGAAACGTCGTATGCTACTCTTAACCTTTACTACGTCTATCGTTATTGAATACACTGCAGTTACTCCGTGGATTCTTGTATATATAATACGACTGAATATCAGTCTGAGTGCAGCCGATTTATCAACCTTTAGGAACATGTGGTAATTTATCTTATGCTCATTTACATCATCTCATTTCTGTCATAAATTTAAATGAACATCAGAATATTAGCATTAATGGGTGTTAACTACTTTTTTTTTTTTTTACATGACGGATGTGGTATTAATGCTGAAGTTTGATTGCTGTAACACTGATGCTGCAGACAGCGTTAGCAAAGGTAGCTGAATAAACACAGCTTGAGGTAAGAGAGAATAAGAGATAAAACATGAACATGTTTACTCTCACTGTCACAAAACTAGTTTCAACTAATACTGATAAAAGACAGAATTTCAGTTCTTTTGCCAGCAGAAGTATAAAACTCAAAGAGGAGATAAGTGCTTCAGCTGTATCCTATCTCAACGCTGGTCTTATTTCCTCAAGTCAACACAGTTTCAGATCATCAACCTGATTAAACCTGATCATGTGGTACTTTAGGGAAATAAAGTCATTGGATGCCATTTGCGTGCAAGTAGGAATGAAACACTATTAAATTACATCGTGATAATTGCCTAGCGCTTTATTAACCCTTACACTGCTAGCATGTTAAATATATTAGCATGTTTTTTGCTGTACCTGACAAAGTGAGTAAAATATTGACCATTTTAATCACAGGCCAAAAACTAAGCCGGGATAATAATAATAATAATAATAATAATAATAATAATAATAATAATAATAATAATAATAATAATACAGTGAGGTGTATGTGATGTGTGCTAGAGTGCTAATGTGTTAACTAACCAGTAGCCAGCTAACCAGCTAACTAACTCCATGCTCACTCTGTTGCTAATCAAAAAGTGGTTAAGGAGTTAAGCTAGGAGATAACACTAGAAGTCCCCGAAATGTTTTGTTTTTCACACAAAGAACTTCGAATGAGATCAACGCGAGACACTGCTTACCTTGAGGAGTGATTTTATTCTGGATAAAGTTATGAATAAACTTAAAGTGAGCTGTAAGCGTAGCAAATGAGCGCTCGGTCAGCTTATCCTTCAAACGGAGGACATGTTTTCTTTACAGGATTTCTTTACAGATTGAACGTATTTCCTTCTTTAGTCCGCATTTTCTATCCCTGATTTTTTTTTTTTTTGTCTTTTAAAGGGCTGGTTTAGAAGCTATTGCAAGACACCGTCTCGGATGCTTCTCTTCAAGAAAAATCTGACAAACTCGGAGACGTGAACTACACGCAGGTGACTTTAATAATCTGAAAATCAGCGTAAGCAGCTGCGTAACCCGACTCCGAACACAAGGAACTCTACCTGTATAGATATTGATTGGACTTTTGGGACTTAAGGCGTCATCTCTGAACATGATCCCATGTTTTTTTCAACTTCAATGGAACTTTTAATCCTTTCTCGAGAAAACTAGATCCAGCGCTGCCGCCATTATTATCCCTGGAACAAAACTGCTGGCTCCTTTTGAATGAGAGCTCACTATGTTGATGTGTAATAACAATTTTGCGTGTTTAACATGTTTTACCACTGAGCTCAGGTGATCCATGCAGATCTCTCGTACCTGTATCTGCTGGAATATTCTCTTCAGGTTGTGTCTGTGCAGGAAGTTCGGCTCCTGCGTGCAGTGACTCTCTAGCTGGATCAGGAAGTTGTTGAAGAGCACCATGGCCATGGCCTCATGATTCATCGCTGTTTCCCTAAAAACAGAAACGTATAGAAACACGTCTCTATATATGCACTTGGATAAATATTAACATTTATGTATCGCTACTGGTAACCGATACTGCTGTATGAGTATAAATTAATGACTGTATGTCCATTTAATTGCTGCAAACTCCACCTCTCTCTTTTACTTGTGCGTTTATTTTTTAAAAATAATGTTGCCATGGAGATTTTCTAATGCCGTAAAACATCCAAAAGGCAGGCATCTTTCATTAATCTCTTACCAATTAACCGCTACTAATTAATGTTTGCCGGCTAGCTTAGCTACTTTAACTAGCATCGATTACATCTGAAACATTAGCTTAGCTATTTTAAGCATTAGCTCAACTCAAACACCTTTTGTATTTAAAATATTATATTAGATTTAAATATTATAAAACAAATAGCCGTTGTGCCACAGCTGTTTTCACACTTTGCCAGAAAACTTCATTTGGTCCCATTGGTTGATTTTGAGTTTGTGTCGGAGAGGACTTCATCAGCATCACTGCAAATTTGTTTTCACAAATACTAAATCGTTTCTACATTTTTATAAACTTTTTATTTATATTTTTGTTTTTAAATCATAGTCACTTCATTTGGTTCTTCCGTCTAAAGATCTAGGTGGTGTTCTGTTTCACCTGCACTCCACTAACATGCCTTTCACTAACATGCACCGTCAACCAGTTGAACCTTTTCTGCTTTCACACTCATCCAGACTCTCGTTGTGTAAACAGACGTGACTCGGTGGGAAAGAAAAATTGCAAATGCCAAATCACCCTAAGAAAACAGGTGGAACTGAAAAGCTCAGGAAAGAGTGACGTTGCATGTTAAACCACAGTGCTGTTGAATTCTGGCTCCTGATTGGTCAGATGGTGCTGTAATTGAAATGGCTGGTGGGTTGCTGTGGTGTAGGAGGAATAAAACAGTTCAGGGCGTGCTGTTATAGGAAAGTAATCAACAACAGGCTGGTAACTGGAACTCTGCTTCATCACACCTCCCCATCATTGATTATTTTCCTGTAACCGCATGACACAGAGTGTTAAAATAGAACAGCCAGTCATATAAAAATATGAAAATGTCTTCTGCTTTTGAGATTCATATTTCAGCCGTGATTTGATGACGATGATAGATGCTTTTGTGCCATTTTCTGTTTGTCAAATGATGTCTTTTGGTTGAAGTGCCACATCCAGCAGGTTTATTATTCCTTATAGCTAATAAGTAGTGAGGTTCAGGTTTGTTGTGGTTTACAGGTAACAGTGATATTTGTTGAATAAATAGGATCAAGTCTGCTCTTTCGTCTGCACGCTAGCTGACATAACAGCCTTTCATGCGAAATGTTTTTGTCTCCGATTATAAGGCACTGGCACTTCTGGTTTGTTTTGGGGGTTTTTTTTTTTTTTTGTGCACATTTTCCGATCATACTGCTACCTTTTCATTTCATATTCTACATTTCTTCATTCATTCCACTGCGGTTGTCAAATTTACATTTATTTATTTTAATGTAAGTTTTCTTACAAATAGTGCTGATATAAAACTTAAAATTTTGCCAAAAAGCGATTCATCAAATATTTATCTTATTTTATCTTGTATTATCTCATATTAGCTCATATCATATTATCCTGTTCGATTTCAGTTCAGATGCGTTTCACATCACGGTTAAAAAGATAAATAAATGGATGTACACTGTTTTGCCTCGTATACAGACTGAAATGTGTTAGCTTATAGGTGTTTATATTTCCAAAGGTTTTCAAAAATGCTCATTTTGGAATCACTGTAGTGGTTAATCTGGAGATTTTATCTTCCAATCTGACATCAGATCAACACTCAACACCTATCTGATCAACAGATCGGACTCACCCATGTATATATATATATATATATTTATATATATATATATATATATATATATATATATATATATATATATATAATTTTAGTTATTCATTTTAATAATTTGGGGTCCTACCAGTCCTGGCTTTCGATCCAGCTCGCCAGCACCTGTCTCAGCTCCATGGGAAATTTATCATCATAAAAATAATCCACCTGCTCCAAGAACTTCATGTCCAGCTGCTGGATTTGTTTCCATTGACTCATCCTGCTGCTGAGGATGAAGACGAAGAAAAGAGAGAAAAAAAGAAACAACAAAAAAGAAAGAAAGCGCAAACAGACTACAGGCAGACTTTATTTTAATAACTGGAGTTAATCAGCTCCAGAAGTCTCCAGGTTTCGACTCAGTTTAGACAAATCCGCACGTATATCCGCGTTAATTCCAGGCCTGGAGAAGTCTACAGAGCTGTTCAGAGCGCACTGCACAATAAAAACCTAGATTTCACGTTCCGTCGCCAAACTCTGTCACCACGTTCTTCTCCACTCTACTGTACAGCCCTTTCAGTTCTGCACACTGCAGGGTTGCCAGATCCGCCGCTTTCCCACCTCGCTGAGGAGGCGAACATGCCTACATACCAGGGTTTTAACCATGACCTGAACACTGGGGGGACCAAACCATTTAGTGTGTGTGTGTGTGTGTGCTGGTGGTGATGGTGGGGTGAGTCACAAATGGTCTTTTGGTTCTCTATGCAATCTATCTATCTATCTATCTATCTATCTATCCACACATATATATACAATATATTTGTGTGTGTGTGTGTGTGAATGATACTGATGCAGGTTTATATTAATGTGTAATTAATAATTTAATATAAATAATGTAATTCACAGGGACTTGTACAGCAGACGCTGATTAAAAACGTGTGTAATCACTGGTATGGTGATGTTTTCTGTAAGGAGATGTTTATGGAAGGAGTCTCCAGTGTCAGCGCTTTGTATCAGTCAGAGCTAAAGCTGTAACTTCACAGTACGTTTTCTCCCATTTGCACGATCGAGGAATTTATTTATTTATTTATTTATTTAATTTATTTATTTATTTGTCTTATTAACATCAAGAGAGAGAGAAAAGGCGAGGCTGCTGAGGGAACAGATGTTTATAGCTGCTATAGCGTACGTGCAATTAGGAACTGTCTTGTTTAAAATTACATGTAATTGTAAACAGAAAAAATCTGAATTGTTGCTCTTATAATAAAAGAAAACTGTAACTGCTGTGGCGTAAGAGGAATAAAACACTCGAGGACGTGCTGATATTGGAAAATAATCAACTTTCGGGTGGGAACTCTGCTTCACCTCACCACATTGTTTTTATTTATGTTATTTTATGTTGTTATTGTTTTTAGACTGTGTAAACCTGAGCTATTTGTAGGCTGTGTGTAAGACCACGTCTCATATACTATTTATTTGAAATACAAATAATGAAATAAATGTTCGCAATAATGTGAGTTAGACTAAATGAGGGAAAACATTCAATCTGGCAACGCACAGCAGGACTTTACTTCCATGCATTGTAGGTGCAAGCATGAAGGGCACAATTATTAATGTCACAGGACAAACAAAGACCATGTTCAGTCAGGGTTGGAGTTTTTTTTTTTTTTTTTTTTTTAACCAAATATATACAGAGCTGGTTTTCTCAATGTGCCTTTTTATTTGTTCTTGCGTTCTTGTGTTTGTCTTTGACTTTTCTTCCTCCACCCATGTTCAGAGCTGATACTGACTCATAATTTATTGCCAAAAAAAAAAAAAAACATTCGAATGTCTCGACCGTACAACCCTACTGATTTTTTTTTTTCAATTCTTTATTTATTGTTTATTTTATTTTTGAAGCAAAAAAAAAAAAAAGAAGAGATACAACACCCACGATACGAGGAGGAACAAAAACCAAAAAAAAACAACACCACACATTCGAACAAAAACAACAGAATAATGGTTGTATTATAAATGCAGTAGTAATTAATACTGATTTTCAGTATGTTGAGGCTCCTTTGGTGTAGAAACGAGTAATATTTTGGCAGTAGGAACAATAGCAGACCTGAGAGCATGCAAAAGCTGTTCCGAGGATGTGAAAGAGGTCAGAGTTGTTTTAATAACAGTATTATAAAGGGTGAGTCTGGTATTGTGGTTAAAAATGAGTTAAAACCCACATCATTGGGGGATTCTGTATTTTCCTGTGGTGTTATTTTTCATTACTGGCAAAGTTTTTTGATGTAATTAAAATCAATCAAAAGTAATAATAAATCTTGGTATGTCGAAGAAATGTAAAATAAGAAATGTGATATGAATGCATCATTTGGACTGAACAGGTAATGTGTTATAGTGTCTAACACATCATGTGGTAGCTCAGTGGATGAGACATTGGACTTCTGATGGGAAGGTTGTGAGTTCAAATCCCAGCGCTGCCACTGCTGGGCCCTTGAGCAAGGTCTTTAAAAGTTGTGTAAAAATGAGATAAATGTAAGCCACTTTAGATAAGAGTGTCAGCCGAACGCTGTAAATGTACAGCAGACTATTCAGACCGAGCATCGGTTTGAGATTAGACCCCATGGGGACCGAGATCCTGTGAGACGCAACAAGAAAAATCACTCCATCGCCGTAGGATTTCATGAAGGGCACAATTATTAACTTCACAGGACGAACAAAGACAATGTTCATGAACATGTGGTGGTCCGTAACAACTGCCTGGTCCGAGTCGTGATGATCCACTTGATTTGAGGTTGCTCGTATTCAGCGTTGAATTTATCCGTGATGTCACACTCCACAGTAGTGATTAATGGCGCATATGAAAGTAGACACTCAGGGTTTTAAGAATTTGCAGTGGTTTTTTTAGTAAGTGTTTTTTTTTTTCACCTAGCATACTAGGTTTAAAGGTTAACATTTTATTGTGTCAGTTGTATACGGTGTTTCACGATCAAAAAAGCTTTAGTTGTGCTGTCCGTTTATCTCCAGAAGCTAAACACAGAGTCACGTTACTCTACATACAGAAACCCGACAGTGTCCTGAGTAATATCAGACTTGCGGCGATAAAATAATTCATTCGTTCGTACTGATTGAAAATGTCTGATAAGTAGATTTACGTAGAACACCAGTGTACTGCTAGAAAGGGTTAAATTAGGCTACTACTGAGATTCAGAAACCCTACCGATAAGCATATATGCCTTTCTTTACTGAGTTTATTACTATTTATTAGTTATTTAATGATATTTAATGCACTGGCTCTAATACGTTAGTGTTTCTATAGTAACAGCTCATTCACAGGAACTTGTATCGAGGATGATCTACACTATCTAAGACTGATAACAAAGTGATAAAAAAATGTGTTGATGCTTAGCAAAGAAAAACATCTAACTGTTGACATGGTGAAGGAGTCTCCAGTGTCAGAGGTAAAGTTTTCCGACATGTTCAGGACAGAGGAGTTTACGCTTCTTTGCGGTTTCTCGTTTTTTTTTTTTTTTTGGTCTTATTGACTTCGAGAGGGAGAGAGAGAGAAAAACGAGAGGCCGGTTTACTATAAATGGTTAAAAAGCGTGTCTTGTTATTTATTAATAAATTAGCAAATGTGATTGTTTGCAAATCACTGTGGTACAAGAGGAATAAAACACTCCAGGATGTGCTGTTACAGGAAAATAGTTTATAACTTAGCAGTGGATTCATTTCCTATAACAGCTTGAGATTAAAACCTTTCAGTGTCAGCCTTGTTGAGCTCTAAATGTCTAAATGTTCATTTCAGTATTTTTGAGTTTTGCGAGCTGGAATGTCAAAACTTTGATGAGTCTCAAAAGTCGAGATTTATATTATATTCAGAAAGGCAGATGCAAACTTTTAAACTCGTATCATTTTCATTTTTTTTTGCTCTAAAAAAAAAAAACAATCACCGGGACAGTTTAGTGTAGCGAATCCACACATCAGCATGTTTTTGGGAAGTCGGAGAACCCGGAGTAAACCCACACAGACACGAAAACAACATGTGAAACTCTGCACAAACAGTAACTCGAGACGCCCTGGAGCTGCGAGGAGGCGACGCGACCCACTGCACCTCTGAGACGCCCTGTAACGTTTGTATAAAACACAGTTCTTTGTCTTCTTCATATTGTTCTCAGGCCGCACAATCTTTTGCGTTCAACTGTAACATGCGAAACCATATATTAAAATGAAGTAAAAAAAAAATGATTAAAAAATATAATGTTAGTATTTCTGATCATGAAATATATCATTTAAATGAGTTTGAGAAGAGAAATGCTGAATCTGGCAACAGAGGTTATGCCGACAGTAACAGTTACTCTTCACATGCAGTGAGGTGCGGAGTCTCTCTCACAGGTTATGAGTCACATATTTAAATGCAGAAAAACTCAGACAGAAAGGTGTAAAAGATCTAAAATAGCAGGATAAAAGATCTAAAATAGCAGGGCGGAGGACAGCTTTGGACAGCTGTGTTATTCCGAAACCGAGGAGAAGGAAATCAACAGGTACAAGGAAGCAGGTCCATCAACAAGGAAACACTTGATTTTTTTTTTTCTACAGGGAATTCCCCTCTGATTTTTAAAGCTGTCATGTGTGTTACACAATCCAACTACCTGACCTACAGCGTGATCACTTCCACTGAAAAACGCCAGCATGTTAGATATCACACATCTCACATCTCACATCACTGCAGTGAGAGATCAAGCAAGGTTCAGGCTTCTGAAAAGGAATGAATCAATTACATTATGGCATAAAAATTTAAATAAAAAAGAAGAATTATTTGTGTTTTCATACCTTCAAAATGTCACTAACCATAATAGTTATGTACAATATGAATATTTCTGCTAAACTGTCTTTTTTATGGACTCTATAATATACAAAAATATATGTTACTTTATTCAGTGGCATATTTATAACTGGCTTTACTTTTTTATTTTCTGAAAAATATTCTCATAAATGGAACAATACAACGACTTGAGTGATAAAAAGCGAAACTGAAATCCCCAGCATGCTCGGCTCACATGGTAACGATGCGGTTTTTATTATTTGTTGCACATTTTGACTGTTGAAATATTTAAATTGTAATATTTTTGGAAAGTATATTTGCATTGTTAATGAGTCAGTATGCAAAAATACAAATATGTAATCATTTTGGGGAAAGGTTTGGAAAAAAAATAAATACTAATATTGGAAATCAATCACAGAAAAATACAATAACAAACAAACAAACATACAAACAAACATACAAACAAACAAACATACAAACAAACAAATAAGCAAACAAATAAATATTCGCTGAGTTTCCGAGTACACACATTGGGTTTGAAAAAAGACAAATATGAGTTTGGGAAAAAAAAAAGAAAAAGAAAACAACAACAACAACAACAACAACAAGCATATAGAAGCTGAGTTGCCAGTATTGTAAATATACATATACACTGATTTGCCAAATATAAATTACATTTTGGGAAAAAATATTTAAAAAAAATAATTAAATATACACTGAATTTCCAATGCTGCCCATCTGTACTCACTATTTTAAAAAAGGAAATATATACTGAGTTTGAAAAAAGAAATTACCACAATGTTGCAATTCTACACAAAAGAAAACAACCCACCAACAAAAAAGCAAAAATTCCATATAGATATATATATATATGGTGTGAACTCTAAGTCTAAAAAAAATGTTTAATTTGACATTATTCATCATTACAGGATAATAAAAATGGAAACGTAAAAAATGAAAACATTACGTTGCTGAGCCTTTACAGTGGAACTGCTTGATAGAAATAGCATGACGTGATGCGTGTGACATCATCTAAGGGGGTGTGGTCAGCACCAAACAGGAGGCGGACCCCAAAAATCTTGAGGTAGTAAAAATGACACATTTTATACAGGTTATAAAATTGTCAAGCTAATATTGGGCACGTTTGTGCTGCTTATACGTAACATATATGGTTAGTTCAAATCATTTCCAAAAATGTATAATTTAGTCTTTTTCAAGGTGTCTGAAATAATAAACATGACTCAGTGTGGTTCAGGTTAGGAGGTTCCGCATGGTTCGAGTTCAGTGAGTCATAAAATAGTTTTGCGAAGAAGTAAAACACACTAACATTAATCTTCTCTCACCTTCTGCTAATCTAACACTGTAGTTATTATACACTTAATCCAGTGTAGATGTAACCAAGGACAGGGAGAGACATCGAGAGAGAGAGAGAGAGAGAGAGAGAGTACAAGCAGTACCACACAAACAAACAAACAAACAAACAAATAAATAATCAGCCAATCATGTGGCAGCAGTGCAATGCATAATATCATACAGATACAGGTGAAGAGCTTCAGTTATTGTTCACATCAAATATCTGGTTTGAGTATTTCAGAAACACAGAATGGTGAAAACATTAATTAATTACAGGCTACAGTAACTCAAACTCAAATAAGCACTCTTTACAACCGTGGTGAGCTGAAAAGCATCTCAGGACACACAGCACACGATTGTGACTCTAAACCCTGTTGTTACTGCTGTAAGAAATGAACTATAGAATGTTACTCACACCAACAGCTTAATATGTCGTCATTTTACTGAGTCTACTGTGAGCACACGATATTATAACTTCAGTAACAACTTCAACAATTTGATCCACCGTTTCCGTGAATAAACACGAAACAACTAAACAATGTTTTTTTAAAGTGTCACTGAGAAGGGAAGTAAAGATTTCTTCCTCATGCCGTGTTAGGGAGTTGTTCCTCACCACTTTCAACTCCGGCTTGTTCATTAGGGATCTAAATCTACATCTGGATTTCTGTAAAGCTGCTTTATGACAAAGTCCACTGTGAAAAACGATGTATAAAAGAAGCTGAATTGTGTTGAATTGAAAATAAAGACATGACCAGTGGAAATATGTCCAAATTAACAAACAGATTAGCGAGCATTTTGTCCCAAATTCCCAAACATGTCTCAAATCTGGAATCATGCTGTGCCAAATTCCCAAACACGCTGTCACAACTTCCCAAATACGAGGTCTCAGATTCCTAAACACATTGTTACAACTTCCCAAACACGATGTCTTGAATTCCCAAACACACTGTCTCAAAATCCTGAATTTGATTTCTTAAAATGCTAAACATGTTGTCCCAAATTTTGAAACACACTGTCCCAAATTTCCAAACATGCTGTCCCAAAATCCTAAATTTGATGTCCCAAATTCGCAAACATGTCTCAAATCTGGAATCATGCTCTACCAAATTCCCAAACACGCCGTCACAACTTCCCAAATATAATGTCTATAAATCCTAAATTTGATGTCCCAAAATCCTAAACACACTGTCCCAAATTCCCAAACATGCTGTCCCAACATGGGGTTCCAAATTCTTAAACATGCTATGCCAAATTCCCAAAACTGTCTCCACACACAGCGTTGAAACATCCTAAATTTGATGTCTCCAATTCCCAAACACACTGTCCCAAATTCCCAAACACACTGTCCCAAATTCCCAAGCACACTGTCCCAAATTCCCAAACACGCTGTCTCAAAATCCTAAATAAAGTCCCTAAATCCCCAAACATGTGTTGGGGATTTTGTTTTATTAACAGCAGGAAAACTTAGAAAAGGTGAAACTTCAGAAACGGTGTAATGTCTGAGTGTGTAGACACACATCCCTGTATCTACACACAGTTCACTGAATTTATTGTTTGAGAGTTTAAATGATGTAAAAATCAATAATTATCTTCATTCCTTTAGAAAAAATAACCTTCATTGATTTTAATGTATCTTTGTTAATATATATATATATTCTTATTACTGTTTATTCAATGCACTATATTTTTCCCTCTTTGACCACCAGACGGCGCTGCTGCTCTTATTTTCCCCCCCCCCAAACCCTGACCAACCAATCAGCTCGCAGGAGGCGGGACCTGCCGGAATACGGGTGCGGAGAAGCGGATGGCGCGGCGGAAGTCACGTGACGGTGGAGTTCAGGGGTCAGCGGTGTACGTCACAGCAGGGAAAGATGGTGGAGCAGAGAGAGACCCGCGTGGTTCGCTGCGGCGGCAGTAAAATAAGCTTCAGGGCGCCGGCCATCACCACCGACTCCAGGTCAGGACATGAAATTAATCAACGGTGCGGTGTTTGTAGTGGTGTGTGTTCACGTGCGCTCATTCGGCTGCTCTTTGCGTGTGTTTGGGTGCCATGAGCTCGTGCAAAACATGCATGTATCTGCATGGAGCAGTAACCTGCACTTCAGAAGTGCCATTCAGTGGAAATGTGGCGTATTTTTTATTTATTTTTGCTTTATAATGATGACGTCTTTTATTCAGATGTTCAATCTGAGCGCCTAAATCGTATTAAAACGTAATATGTCGAGTTACACCTGATACACTGATCATTAGACCACCCTGTTGTTGATTATTTTCCTCTAACAGCGCGGCATGGAGTGTTTTATTTCAGAACTCAGAAGGTGCTGATTAATTTTCTACACCAGCAGCTCTGACAGTAGCGCAAGCTGCAAGACAGACGTTTCTATACGTATAAGTTGACGTGGTGAAGATTTCTGTAAGGTGTTTGTTTAACTTTTATGGAAGGAGTCTCCAGTGTCAGTGCTTTGTATCAGTCAGAGGTGAAGCTTCACAGATGTTCCACAGCATTAACTGCAGCTTTAGACAGTGTTATGTATCATTCTTTAAGTGCAGTCGTTGCCAGATTGCTGTGGTGTGAGAGAAATAAAGCACTGTGAGGTGTGCCGTTATGGGAAAGTAATCAGCTGCGGGTTGGGAACAGAGTCTCTGCTCCGTCCTGGTTTCCGTAGGCTTCCTAACCGAGACGTCTTTCTGCGCAGGTTCCTGCTGTGTGCTTCGGGAGACTCGCTGAAAGTTTTCAGCACCAGTACAGAGGAGTGCGTTCATGTCCTGGACGGTCACACGGATCAGATCAGCGGAGTGGCGTTAAACCCGGCCAACCACCTTCAGGTCTCCGTCACTCTCTCTATCACTCTTTCTGTCCTGCACAGACAAACAAATGATCTGTCCATCTGTGTTTGATGAACCTTGTTCCTGATATATTGGGAAAGAGTACGATACGATACGATACAGTCTATACAGCAGTGTCTATTCCTGTACTTGTGAGATTAGAAGTTGTGTTGTTTTTGTGTTGTTTTTGTGGAGTGAATGTTACTAAAAATACTATTTCAAAGTCCTCGATCTACAGCGTGTCCCAGAAGTCTCCGTTCACAGTGGCACCACGTCAGTTGTGTCTTCGTCAGCGGATGTTCGTGGACGTCCACTCCTCAGTCGGTCCGCAACACTTTTTGATTTAAAATTTTATTTTTTAAAAAAAATAAGTTTGGCGACAGTGTCGTGCGCGACGTGCTCGCCATGTTTCCTGTTAAAGTCCCTCGCGACCTTGCGTGAGACCGCTTCCCGATCCAGCCATGAGAATGATTTCCATACGTTCTTCTTTCGTCAAAAACGTTCTTAAAGACTATCTGAAAAAAAAAAAAATATATATATATATATATATATATATATATATATATGGAGACTTTTGGGACACCCTGGGACACCCTGTACTTTATCCTAGTCGGTGGATCTGGAGCTTATTCCGGGAATGGCAAGCCAGTTCATTAGAGGGTACCATGCACACACACATTGGCACACACATCCATGCGCAAATTTACACCTCAGGGCATTTTTTAAAGTAGCCAAATTCAACATGTGGCATGTTTTTGGAAGGTAAGAGGAAACCCAAATGGATGAGGAGAATAGGATTTGAACTGGGGACCCTGGAGCTGTGAGGTGGCAATGCTACTTGCCGCATCACTGTGCCACATCATGAACTTCAATAATGTGATAAGGTACTGGAACTGCCCTTAAGATGACAGCTGAGATTAAAAAAAGTGAAGGCAGCGGTGCTTGTCTAGACAGCATGACATGGCAGTTGTCCAAACATATACACATGTCCCATGCAAATGAATACTGTCATGCAACAAGACAAGCTTTTGGGGCGGTGCAGTGGTGCATGCAGCAGGAAGCCCTGCTGCCTCACAGCTCCAGGGCTCGGGTTACTGTATGTGTGGAGATTTGCATGTTCTCACCATGTCCATGTGGTTTACTTCTGGTTCTCTGGTTTCTTCCGACCTGTGAAAAACATGCTGCTAGGTGTGCTGACTACACTAAAATTGCCCCTAGGTGTGAACGAGCGTGTGCACGATGCCATGTGATGGACTGGCACCTCATAGATCTAAAATCCAGAGGAATGAATGAATGAATTAATGAATGAGTGATGAATGAAGTCATCACTATCTAAGAGTTTGCCTCATAAAGACATTTTAGGTCTGAGCCGTTTGTTTTCTTGATGATTAGAGAAGTAAACACCAGTGCAGCACTAACGAAACCTCTCACAGTAATAAAAACACAAGGATATTTGCTGTCTATTGCCATTCATTTATTGTAAGATATCATTAGCATTAATATTAGAACTGATTAACTTAGCTTGGTCCAGTTGTTACATATCAGAGGTATTAGAAATGTGCTTTGTTAGATATTCACTACACTTTCTCACCTCAAACTACTGGCAGTTTTCATCCCCAGCAAGAAATCCCAGCAATAATGTGCATATAATTAATAGTCAGTGCTATTTAAGGAATAGGTCTGCGGAATAATTACTTGTTAGCTAAAATAGCTCCGAATCTAAAGACGTCTTGGTTGAAACACTGTCCAAATAAGATTCATACTTCTGCTGTCGAGAATGTTGCACTGCAGTACAGAGATAAACTTTTTAGTGACATACATAAATCATGTAGTAAGACTGGATAGGTATGAAAAAACTGACTCTGCATATTTTGTAATGTTTCACAGTATCTGCTTATGGCTAACTTGTGCAATTAATACTTAGTCACTATCAAAGAGGACGACATTCAACGCTTTATAAAACTGCAGCTGCGAAATCATTTGAATATTATTTAAAATAGAGCCTTCAGTAGTTTCGAAACATCATTCTTTTCTCTGATGATGTCAGTCATGGAAATAAAGCTTTTACGACTTCATCTGTATCGATATAGTGTAATGATAATAATGTAACTATTTCTGATTTACCTCATCATACCCGTATATCATCCTTCCACCTATGATGTAAGCTGAATTTATGAGAACTTGGATTACAGTCATGCAAAGTCAGGTCTCTTAGACCTGTTGTGTGTTATTTGTGCTACTAAATTCCAGTTGTTTTTTTCTGTATTGTCTAGATTCCTAAATAATAGCAGCAGTTAAATGGATTAAATCTATGTTTAGATGTTTAATATATATATTTATATGTCCTAACCATTCTCACCATTGCACAGTGTCTGTAAGACATCCAGACATTTCAACCAACACCTATTTCAGGTACTGCTAAAACTGTGCTATAATCCTAAAAATCGATATTTTAAAACAGTAACCAGCATGTAAAGCTTCCAGTTCTGTTCAGTTTCTCTTCTTCTTCTTGACAACATGGAGGTTCTGGTCCTTGTGAGTTGTGCTCTTTGCAGTAAAAGCCAGAATGTCTTTATTAAACAGCAGGAGAGAGCATGCCATGCCTACACACACACACACAAACACACACAGGAAAAACACAGACTTCTGCTTTACTGCTTCATGCAGTGTAACCAGTAAGGTGCACTATTTTGCTCTCTAGAAAGTGTTGTGACTTGTACAGCAAAGCAGCATACATGTTGTCACTTTTGAATTAGCTCATATGAAATATTTCATAGGTTTGAAAATCCTATAGCAACATTTAGAATAAATTAGCAGGGTTGCTTCAAGATTTTACGGCTAATGGGGGGTACCAGAGTTGAGGTTATACTGTACATACAGTATGTGACGTGTCATTCTTAAAAACTTCACGTGAATAATAAACAATGAGTAAGCAATTCTTTATCTAAGCTAAATTCTAGGCAATTAAAATACCGTGCTTGATTCTGATTAGTCAGAAGGTATAATTAATTTCCTATACCAGCAGCTCTGACAGTAGTGTACGCGAATCAGGGGTTTATTAGTTAATGCACTCATTTTAATACAGTTAATTTCTATAGTAACAGCACACTATACATGCTATACTACGTATATATATACTATACTAGACATGCCACATGAATGGATTTTTAAAACGTTTGTAAATGTTGATATGGTGACGTTTCCTGTGAGGAGAGTCATTTTTGGAAGGAATATCCAGTATTAGGGCTTTAGAACAGTCAGAGTTAAAGATGTAACTTGTTTTAAGACACAGGAAAGTGTTCAGGAAGGTGGGCTTTCCGGTTTCTCTCTAACATGACATGCTGCATTTTTTTTTAACTATAGCTGCTATAACATGAGTAATAACTGGAACTAATTTGCATTGTGCATAACTGTAAACTGATAAATAGTAATAAATAAAAAAAATTCAGAATTATTGACAAATTGCTGTGGTATAAGAGGAATAAAATAATTCAGGATGTTCCTTTATAGGAAAATTAATCAGAGTGCTAACAGTTTACAGGATCAGCTGGTTTGATAACTAGCTAAAAGAACAGTAGTAATGAAGTTACATCGATTGTCTTGCACAGATGGAGTTATATTTATATATAAATAAGGTTACATTTCTGAAATATTAATTATATTACTCTTCAAGTGTCAAAAACAGTACTGAAACACAGCCAATATTTCAGCAGCATATCAATGTTTCTACAACTGCTGATATGTTACTGCATACAGTTACAAAGTACTTATCCTGTTCTAGAGATTAACAGCAGAGATGATGTATAATGAATTCAGGCAAGTATATGTCTCACCTAAAACCGGTCCCAGCCAGTAGACGAGGCTGTTCTTTGCAAAGGTGCTGCCACTGCAGGGGAACTGCGCTGAGAAAGCCAGTGCCGGGTTAAACACCGCTCCTGTTGTACTGCCACCTGAAGAGAAACACAGGTCAGACTCAAGTAATGAGAAACAGAAGGCTGCAGATTCTCTCTGCTCCAGCGTTGCCAAAACAGGCCTTCCACCCCCACTGCTCGCGGTTTTGCTCGCAACACAGCCTTACATTCCACTGTCAAGAGTATCACAGAGCTGTAATATGCTCAAAACAAACAAAAAATAAACTTGTGACCTTTGACATAGGCTGCCGAACATACAATGTGCTCACCAGTCTAGTGGTTAAAGTTGTAAGAACACTGTTGCTAGGCAACTGGGAAATATGGACGCAGAACATAAGCTCGCTAAAGATTAAAGCGAATGCTGCATTTGACTAAAGGTCATAACTTGCAATTTCTGACATCCGACTAGGAAGAACCAAATGAAAAAACACCCAACTCGGAATTCCTACTCTTGAACTCAGGAAGTGATGTAAAACAACATGGCTGCTCACAGCATCAGTAGTAAACAAAGTAGCACTTCTCTCATTTAAATGGGTTATGCTGTATGTAATAGTATTTGCTTTATGTCAATCAACATACTACTTGTTAAATCTATAACATGGACTATACTGTTTGCTTTTTTAGGAGGTATATATACATCGCTCAGCACAGTTAGCTGGCAAGCTTGTTGCTAACAAAAGACGAACATGTGTTTGTTTTTTTTCACTTTGAACTTAAATGTTTTAAGTTGAACTTTTTCAACTATAATTCCAAAATGTTTGTTTGGCGCAAAAACCCACGGTGAAGCTTGGTGGTGGCAGCATCATATTTTGGGGCTGCTTTTCTTCAGCAGAAATCAGGGTTTTAATGAAGATGCTGGGAATCATGTATACCTCCAAGTACCAGTCAATTTTGGTGCAAAACCTTCTAGAAAGCTGAAGATGAAAAGGAATTTCACCTTTCAGCACGACAATGATCCAAAGCATACATCCAAATCAACAAAGGAATGGCTTCACCAAAAGAAAATCAGTGTTTTGGAATGAGCCAGAGCCCAGACCTGAATCCAGTTAAAAATCTGTGGGGTGACCTGAAGCGGGCTGTGCACTTGCAATGTGACAGATCCAGAACGTTTTTGCAAAGAAGAGTTGGGAAAATATTGCTAAGTGAATATGTGCCAAGCTGATAGACTACAAGTGCTATAAAATAATAAAATAAATAATAAAATAAAAAAGTTTACTTTTTTTTCACCTAAAATGTTTCTGATTGTTTTTCACCTTTCACCTTTTTCACACTCAAGGTTGAAAAAGTTCTAACATGATTTATCTTGGTTTCTTTTCTTCTTTTTTTTTTTAAATCACAAAAGCCTGCCATTTTAACGGGGGTGTGTAGACTTTGCATATCCATTGTAAGTTGATTGCAGACATTGAATCAAAAAAGCATAAGCGTACAGGTATGCATGTTGTTATTAGCATGTTATACAACAGCGCTGTTGACTTCTCCAATCTGACAGTGTTCATTAATTTGCTATAACAGCATACCTCTGATAGCAGTTCCATAAATGTTTATTTAACATGGTTATTTATCATTTATGGAAAGACTCTCAGGTATCAGCACTTTGTGACAGCAAGTTTTCCACCACAGGAAAGTCTTCAGGACAGGAGTTTGTGTTTTGTGGTTTCTCTGTAACATAAACTGTGTTTTTTGTTCTTTTTTTGGTCTTATTCACTTCTTGCGGATGTTCCACAACAATAAATGTAACTATAACCGGATAAAAAAGCATGATGTGTTGTTTTTTAATGAATAAAAATTGTAATCATTGGCAAATTGCTGTGGTACAAGTGGAATCAAACACTTTTGAAACATCCTTTGAAAAAAAAAAAAATCGATTGCACCACTCTGTCGTTGATTATTTTCCTATAACAGCACATCCTATTATGGTTTACTCCTTACTTATTCAACACATTGTGCTCATTTATTATTAAAATGTAGGCTACATTATGGTCCATATGTAAGTGTTTATTGTGTGACCATCATGCACTGCTGCTTTTTACATTCCCTGCTCATATTAACCATATGAAGGGTTTATGAGCAAGAAATGGACTAATTGCTCATAGAAAAATCATGTAAGCACTGACTGAAACGCTTCACTTGGACCCAGTGTTAATGCATCTACCTTTACAATATCAAATCATTGTGCTTTTGTAAAATAAAGAAAATATACAGGGTGTGCTTTCAGCCGTCTCAGGCTCCGCGCATATCTGTTTGAAATCGAAAACAAATATTCTCAGTTTATGTAATCCATATGAAACCAAGGAGAAGTACAGTCTTTCCGTCTCACTTCATTATCTGATAATGACCTGAGGCGGAACACACCCACACGCTATTCACAGGGAAATAGTTCGGTGATTCCCGTACGAGGCACACGCCCCCCCGGACAATGCAATCATAAACATCATTCCACATAGTTTATTTCTTTGACTTTCCTACGTGTTTGGAAGATGGCACGCTATTCAGGCGAGGAAGCTCTTCAGATGATTTTGGACAATGAGGAAGAATTTACCTGTTCCTCAGAAGAAGATTGCGAGTCCGACGACGAACGGTTGCATTTTGAAGAGCGAACTGATCCAGCTGAGGATTTTCCTGCAAGTTGTTATGATGAGTAATTCCTATATAATTCCTATTCTGATAATATAAAAGAGAAATTATTTTTCAGACTTTGTTTTGCCTAGTTTTGGCTAACTTTTGGCATTTCACATACCTGACTGACAGCTCATTATGCAGCTCATTAGGCGGGTCTTTGTCTTCTCAGGTGTGAATCACAGCATTATGCATGATCATTCACGCCTCCTCGCATATGGACTTTCTATACAAAGAGTGTCTTAGAAAATTTAAGTTAATATATTGTTTTCTCTGAATGAGTGACCAGAATGATTTTCACATCATTTTGAAGCAAAAACTCTAGGCTACTCAAAACTCAAAAGTCTTGGGGACAAATGTTTTGAATGAGTTTTATGGCCTTATTTCAGTAACTTTTTTTTGCTGTTTATCAATAACCACACATAACTCTTATTTTCTCCAAAATACAAACTTGTACATATATGCTACACACATATTATTGTAGCCCAGTTTGTGCTGATTACAGTGTAACCAGACTTTAGCCATTTATATTTTTAAAAGCAAATGAAAAATGCACAAATGTCAGGGCATGTCAAAACTTCTCCAGGGCCCCGAAACACCCTCAGACCCCAGAGGGTTAAGAATATTGTGCATAACATTTACATTTACAATTATGGCATTTGGCATGTGAGTTGGACATGCACACAGAGATTGTACATTATATACTGCAATGCATTGTGGGATTTCATTAGTGTGCTGGTATCCTGCACTATGATTTCAGACTGAGTTAGTAGTTTGACCACTAGGTAAGGACACACCTGCATACACCACTGTAGTGATCACGGCGGCTATAGCGTGCACTCTGTACTTTTCCTCCACACCGCGCGTCAAAGTCGCCGCGGCGTGCACAACAAAAGCGCACGCGAGCTCCACGGCCACGGCTTCCAGCAGATGCACGTTCGCGATCGGACTCGCGCACGTGAAGCCGGACCGCTCATGGCGCGCGTGCAGGTCCGAGAATCCGAAAGCCCACGCGCGGCGCATGGCCAAACCCGCCGCCACGGCCGCCGCGAACTGGCACGCGGTCCTCCGCAGTGCGCATGCGCCGCTCAGGGAGTCGCACCAGTAGCGCTCGAGCGTCGCGGTGGGGTTACCGGTAGCGCCGCGGAACGTCAGCGCGTGGACCACCGTTATAACGTAGGTGAGGCTCAGGGCGATTTCGGGCGCGTCTTCCGACAGCAGCTTTAACTCGTGAGCGCATGCGCACAGCTGAACAGTAGAAATGATCTCCGCCGCATATATTCCGCAATCTCTCCTCTTCCCAGAGAGCAGTTTCGGAGTCGCTCTCCTCGCAATCTCGCAAATAAACACAATCCCCACCAGCATGCACAGAGTCACCGCTACAACCGCCATTTCCGCGGAGTTCCGTCACAACCGTGCCATCTCGCTCATTTCAGACCGGCTCAGTAACTTTACTGTTACGCCTTTTCACTCTGAACATAACCACGCCCACTTCCCCAGAGTTGCCAGGTGACGCTGAAGAAACCCTTAAACAGTCATACTAAATGTGGAAAACTATTATTATTACTATTATTATTATTATTATTATTGTTGTTGTTGTTGTCATTATTATTGTTGTTGTTATTATTATTATTGTTGTTGTCATAATAATAATAAAAAAATGTCATAATAATAATAATAATAATAATTATAATTATTGTTATTGTTGTTGTCATAATAATAATAAAAAAGTCATAATAATAATAATAATAATAATTGTTGTTGTTGTGTTAGTATACAATTTGAATTTTTTTTCTTATAATTTTTTATGCCTTTTATTATGCCTATAATTTATTATTTTGACTAAACAGGATGGCGGTTTAATGGTTAGCACTGCGGCCTCACACCTCACACTTGTTTTTTCCTTTTCTTTCTCTTTTTTTTTTCAAAAAGGGAAAAATGGTAGCTTTGTATTGATTTGTACAGATCCTATTGGTGTGAATTGTACTTACTGCTTAAGCCCTTCTAGTGTAACCATAAGTTTGAATCCATTAGATGGTCTTAAGCAGTAAGTAAAATTCGCCCACACAGGATGTCTGCAAATCAATACAAAACTCTTCTGACTGATCATCTTTATCTCTGATGGGAGTGGCCTCTTCCAGGATGACCCCGCCCCCATCCACAGGGCTCGAGGACTCACTGAATGCTTTGATGAATATGAAATTATGTAAATGATATGCTATGGCCTTCACAATCACCAGATCTTAACCCAACTGAATACCTATGGGAGATTTTGGAGTGGCGTGTTAGACAGCGCTCTTCACCTCCATCATCAAAAGACCAACAGGGGAAATCTTTTGGAAGAGTTGTGTTCATTTCTCCAGCACAGACCCAGAGACTTGTACAATCTCTGCCGAGCTGTTGTTTGAAGCTGTTGTTTGGTGGCTCATGGTGGACAAACATCTCATTATTTCCTTTAATTTATCACCTGTCTGTGAAATCCCCGTGTGTAATCTATATCAAGTCTGATCGGATGTAGTGATAATTACACCTTAATGTTTTTTTTTTTTTTGGTTTTCCCTCAACTGGAGACCTTAAAGCTGCAACTGTTTCCCTATCACACAGAGACTCAGTACCCAGAGACTATACCAATATGTGATCTTCAAATATAATTAACCTATGTTCTTTTAAACCCTGTTTGGCTAGCCACTATGTTTGGTGCACAATCATAAATCACACAAAAGCACCTAAACAGTGGATCTGGCAACACACTGTCACACGTGGAACTTCAGATCTCTGGAATGGTTTCTAGATATTACAGAAGTTCATTTAAAACAATAATACTTTTTTTTTTTTTTTTTTAAATCCAGTCAGGATTTAATAGGAACTATAATATCCAAATGAAAATCTGGAATGAGGATGAAAAAACATTTGCAGAATGAAGTGGTAAATTAGGGACTTAAAGCAAGACACTACAGAATAATAGGGAAATATTTTAAAGCAATAGGTATCACAATCAATCTAAGTATTTTTTTTATATATAAATATTTATAAATGTAAATGTGCATACATTTACACACGCTTATGATGTTGCTAGAATGATTTATTTTATTAAATCATTTTTTATTGGAAATACCATGCACTATTATAAAAATATGCCATTTTCAGTATTAAATCTAATGCAAATGCAACAATAATCAACATTTTGGGAAGTTCCTCTGTAATAAGCTTCTAATTAGGCATAGGAATGAACATGAAAAATAAATTTCATGAATTCAGCCAATCTAGAAATAAAGATTTTTGGTTCTGAATAGATAAAAAACTATTCTGAGGAAGTGATTTTAAAAACGCAGTGTAGTTTAATGTTTAATCTCACTCTATTTAGTGTGGTTTATAAAGCTTTTATAAAGGAAATTGACATGTATATCTGTACATTGGTGTTCAGATACAGTGGGACAGTTTTTGAATTTTCTGTGCTTTCATGCCAGTAGTAACACAAGCTCCCTAACAAGTGGTACATTTCTGAAATCCTCAAGGTGTTGACTATCTACATGTGAAGGAAAAATGTTTTTATTATATTCTAAAACAGCATGGCTCACCCTTTTTGTGACAAGCTTTTGTGCATTTTGTGTATCTCTTGTCTATGTGTGTTTTTGCTTCCTAAAAAGTAGTACTAAGCATATATATATACCAAGCTACCAGGGCTGGGGATTTGAGCAAGACCATTAGCCTACTGCTCAGATGTATCCTGCTTCAGCCAAATGAGCAAATGTACTGGATTCACCTGGATTATGTGGACCATATTTTATACTATGATCAAAAGAACTGTAAAACACATTTAAAATAAAGTACTGTAATATATTTACAGATCATTACTGTATGTTTCCAGTAATGATCTGTAAATATATTACAGTACTTTATTTTAAATGTGTTTTACAGTTGTTGTTTTTTTACTGTAAGTGACAGTTATGTACTGTAAGCAATTCCAGTAAATTACTGTAAATTGTGCAGTAAATGTTTTATGGTGCTGCTAAGTTAAACTGTCCCAATATACCTGAATCCACCTTATATCAGGAACCAAGCTTTAGGGATTTATGATATAATAGTGAAGTGGGTGGAGCTTAAAGTCTTTTTCAGTGTTGCAGAGTTTCAGGTAAAGCTGTGGTCACTGAAATAATCATTTTCTGTTGAGATTTGATATGTATTAATACCGTTTAAGAGGAGACATGTTATAGATGTAGTTTATCCAAAAAATCTGAGGAATGAGTGAATAGAAGATTGTCATTTATACCTTTAGTGTCCCTCAGTTGTTCAAGTTTAACAAATGAATAACACGTTAAAGAATCTCAGTAGCAAAATTCCTGTTTAGGAAATTCTGTTTAGGGAATTTTAAACATGATCAAGCTTTATACTCAGAAAAGTACTTACGATAAGCTAGAAGTGTTGTTGGGGATGTATTTTCTGCAGTTATTGATCTGAAGGAAGATAGCTGGGGATTTCATAATGCAGTAACAGAGCACACTTCAGGCTTTCTGCAATACTGCATTGTTCCTGTAGGTGTCGCTGTGTTCTTGTCTAATGTCATTTCCAATCAATGAGAAGGTGTGGCAGTGTGACAGACCACTTTCCTTCCAGTATACATGCTTAGTATGCTGTATCCTGCAGGGAAATTATAAATTATACTTCTGCTTTAACAAAACAATAGAATGCAAAATTTTAGTTTAGTGTATTAGCATATTAAGATAGATAATTTCTTTCAATATTATTTGCTTTTTTTATGCCACATATCAGAGATCAAGGCAAGACATTTGTCTAACCGTGATCTATAATATGTGGCATAAAAAGCAATATATAAATATATAATGGCTTAAATTCTTGTTAATAAAGGAATTAAAAACTAACAGTATACTAGGAAGATGGCATTTCACTGACTTTACAGAGATTATTAATAAACACATATAATAATAATAACAATAATAATAACTATTTAAAAATAATAAATTATGGAGTACTTTAGCACATATACCTTGAAAAAATAGTATTAATAATAATTTAAAATAATTCAAACTAAGAAGAAATAATATCAGGGTTTCTAAATTTCATAGTTAAAAATGTTGTACTAATTTGTGACGTAGCATGCAGTATGAATATTCTATAAAAGTCCCGCCCTCTCTTGTGTAAAGCGTGCTGAACGGCAAGACGACAAGGGTTGCCAGATTTGTACAAATTATTCAATATATAATTAAAATTGTACAGAATGCAAAATAGATATTGTATCCGATATTATAGAGATATAATATGTTATAAATTGATTTTTTAGAATTATGTATGTATTGCTATACGATATAGAGAAGTGTACGAATCAGATGAGACGTCTCTGTCAGGTTTTAAAACAATATTTGGTGACAATAATAAATAACAATCTGGCAACCCGACAGCATGAGGGCCCGAATATGGAAGCGGGCACGAGCGGTGTGGGCGGGGCGTTGCTACGCAGCAGTAGGGTTGTGTGCGCGCGCGCGCCTCACGGGGCAAGTTTAGGGTAAATGAGAGAGAAAGAGGCAGAGTGGCGCTGCGGGAGTGTGTGTGCGTGTGAGAGAGAGAGAGAGAACGAGGAAAGGAGGAATATTATTTCCTCTTAAGCTTTTCGCTTCGTTGTTACAGGTGAGTGGCTTAGAAACCGCAAAATGGCTACAGATTTTATTGCCTTGGTTTTATGTGGCGCGCGCGCGCGTGTGTGTGAGAGACCACTGAAGCGCTCACGCCGTGGGTATAAAAGTAGCCTGTCTGCTCTGGTGTCTGTGCGCGTGCGTGCGTGCGTGTGTGTGAGATTTCTTACAAAATGAGCTTCACCCCTCAAAATCTCCTGCCAAAGGAGGTTGAGAGAGTTGCACTGAAATAGCTGAAACTGAAATTTTCACATGCTTAGACATATTTTTACGCGATGAATGGTTGGTAAATTATTTATGGCACTAATAATATTAATAATTCCATCACTAGTGTCTTTGCATTAAGCTTGTTTCTGCTTATTAACTGGACATTTGGGTTTCATTCTGGACAAACTCATTGTGTTTGTGTTTCTCTTGGCTGTTTTGCTGATTTCTGGTGATTTGTGATGGCTGCTCATGCTGCTCATGAGCTCATCATTCCCCAGCCCATTGAGGGTAATGTGGAGCTCTCAGTCTGCTAGACCAGTGTCTGCTTCTGTAAGCCTTCTGAACTCCACATCTTACAGTTTCTCCATCTCTGATCTAATGAAAGGTGCGGAAATGAACTCAGGAGTCGAGTCGAGACAGGTATGTTAGAGGATTTAATTTAACAGGATTGAGAATCACTGGATTATATCACATTCCCGTGTTGTCTAACATCTGCCACATCTGTGGTCCAACATACAAGATTATTGTACTATTAAGCAATCTACATTTTATTTATACAGCACTTATTCTGATTTTATTGCCACTTGGTGAGGTTTTTGGACGGCGCATCATTCTTGCACTTTGCTGTTTGGATCCTATAACAAGGCAGTTGATTTGATCGATTTAATATCTAGCTTCCTGTCTATCCAGCTACGCTTCCAGTAATAGTTTTTATCCACATGATGATGATCATCATCGACGGTGTTCGGAAAACTGAGATCATCTCACAAAAAGCAAATTAAGTCCCATTGCAGGCTTGTGACCAGATCTGTCAGTATCAAATCCTTGCTGTAGTCATGATAATAATCCTAATATTCAACTTTCTTTGTGTTATCAAAATACCATCTGAAGATCACCAGACTTTATGTACTTCTACTAGTTTTTGTAGACAGTAATACAGTGAGCTCAGGTTGCTGCCTGTGTCTTTGTTGGTTTCCTCCCATACCTGTAAGCGGATTTGTGAATCAGAACTGCCCCTAGATGTGAACAAGTGTGTGAATGGGTGTGCATGTTGCCCTGAAATGGTCTGCTGTCCCATTCAGGGTGGATCCCTTCCTCGTGCCCAGTGTTCTCTGGCTCCACTGCACCCCTGACCAGCATAAAGCAGACACTTATGAAGATAAATGAATCAATGATAAAGCAAGTTCTGGATCTGGGTTTAATTGTTATAATTACTTTCTGTGTTGTTCAGTGGGGTTGAGGTCAGGGCTCTATCCAGGCCGCTTGGGTTCTTCCAGTCCAACCTTGGCAAACCATGTCTTCATGGAGCTCGCTTTGTGCACAGGGAAACTGTCACGCTGGAACAAGTTTGGGCCTCTTAGTTCCAGTGAAGGGAAATTGTAATGCTACAGTAATCAAAGACATCTTATACGATTGTGTGATTCTAACTATAGGTGTGATGGTCAGGTGTCCTGTAGTGCATCTGCTGTAGCTTACAGGCGAAGTCTACCGTCAGATTTCTTCCTGATCTCTGGAGACAGTCTGCTGCCAGTCTTCAGTATCACACCTGTGTGTATTTGTTCGGGCATGTTGCTGTCTGCTGTGATCAAAGTCTATTTTACCATCTGTGCTGACAGACAGACAGAGGGAGAGACTGATAGTTAGAGGGAGAGACTGATAGACAGACAGGGGGAGAGACTGACAAGCAGACAGGAAGAAAGATGGACTGACAGATAGAGGGAGACTGACAGACAGACAGAGGGAGAGACTGACCGACAGAAGGAAAGACAGACTGACAGAGAGTGGGACAGACAGAGGGAGAGTCTGACTGACAGACAGACAGAGGAAGAGACCAACAGAACGTAGTGAAAGAAATGGTCTGATGCAGATAGACAGACAGAGGAAAAGAGAGACAAATAGTGGATGGGAGAGACCTACAGACAGAGTGAGAGAACACATCAGACACAGATAGAAAGAGGGACAGACCAACAGCGAGAGACGGAAAGAAGGACAGACAGTGAGAGAGACCAACAGACAGATGGACTTAGAGACAGACAGACAGACAGAGGGAGATATAGACAGATGGAGAGAAACCAAACCATCAGACACAGAGAGAAGGAGGGAGAGACTGACAGACAGAGAGTGAGAGAGACTGACAGAGAAAGGGAGAGACAGAGGGAGGGAGGAAGAGGCAGACAGACAAAATGAGAGACCAACAGAAAAGTGGAGAGAGACCGTAAGACACAGAATGGGAGAGACTGACAGAGAGAAGGAGCGAGAGACTGACAGATGGAGGAGGAGAGAGACATGTAAAGAGAGAGAGAGACTGACTGACAGACAGCTAGTGAGAGACAGACAGACAAATGAGACTGGTGTCTGGGTTGAGGCTGATTATTATACACGTGTTTTTGTAGCGCGAGGCTTCCTCTGATCAGGAGTGTGTTTCGTGTCGTGTGTTGAGGTGTACACTGTGTGTTATTCATCTGCTTTGAGAGCTCAGAGGTGCCGCTATGGGGGCAGGGACAGACAAGTGTATCAGCGTTTGGTAATGAGGATCTCCCTGGGGCTCAGACTCTACCATATGCTCCTTGAAACACCCCTACGCGTCATCCCAAACACCCCAGCCTGCTCTCACACACCCTCCAGATGTGCGCTTGGCCGCGTCCGAAATGCACTGCTGTCAGGGGGATGGAGGAGGGGAATGTAGGGGCGGAGTGACCGATGACCTAACCCGTTGATATGATATCAGATGCATGATTATGCACATGTGTGAGTGTGGTTTCCTTTCTGTTTTTATGACCAGGTTTTCTACACCTCTCTTTTTCTGTTTCAGGCTTACACTTTTTCTTGATAGCAGAATATTAGAAATTCTTACTTAAAAATGCCCCATGGGCATGTTGATATTTCCTGAAATAATAACGGTGCAGTCCATGTTGACTAAACGCTTAGCTGTCACTATGGTTACCATGTGAGAGACGCAAGCAATTTTTTAAAACCCCGCAATTTAACATAGTGTATGTTAGTACAAATTATCACTCGAAAACACACCATAAGATCAGCGTTTTTCTCCCCAGTAAAACCGGAGAGCCAATCGACATATTAATCTAGAATGATTTACACCTGGAAGCCCCGCCCCCTCTCCCCATCTCCCCTGCTCTCGTACAGGCACTCTTGCTTTCTGTCACGGTAAATGCAGAATATTTTGAGTTCATTAGTGTTTGATTTAGCTAGTGTTAGACAAGTATATAGTTAATGTTTATTTATTAGGGATGCCACTGAAAAATTCAGAGAAAATGGTAAAAAAAAAAAAAAAAAGCACTTGGAAAAAGTCAGCTGAAAGAGGAAAAAAAGATGAAAAATTAGACCCAAGAGTCAAATCTAATGCTTTACAAATAATGTGAATAGTGATAATAATTAGAAAGTAATTAAATGCGCTGCTCTCCTGCACCGGTCAGCACTCAGGCATGTTTAAACACTTCGAGCGGCAGATGAACATAGAAAATGTCGGCCGTGTGGACATTTAAACAGCCAATTTGTGAAAGGATTACTGCATAATCACCTACAAATCCACCATCCAGATCAGTTTTTTACAATTTCCACAGTTCCCCTATTCTCCTTAAATGTGAAAGGGTGGAAAGGCTTGTTTTCCTCTTTTTTTTTTTTGGGCTGGCAGTTCTGGATGATTAACACAATTTCTAAAATGGTACATTGCAAGCAGGGAAAAATAAAAATCAGTATCGAGACAAGCTTAGACCCGTGTCTGTTTTCCCTTTATGGGGTGTGTCTGACCAATCCGCTCCCCAGCCTACTCTGCCGTTTGATACGCTGCTATAAATAATAATCTGTAGTCTCTGAGAGAATGTGTGCCTGTTAAATTCAGAAAAGCTGGCTCAGTTTAGTGATTTGTGATCTTGAATATTTGTACCTCTGTTTTTAAACTTCCTGTTGTTTCCCATTAAGCAGCATTCTAACCAGGCACAAACCTCTGTAGCGCCACATTCGGGATTCAGCTGCATTGAATAATGCTACATAATTTAGGGTCCTAATCATGGCTAATTACCTTCTGGATATCCAGGTGAAGCACTGAACATAAATTCATGGTGCTGGATGATTAAATGATGTAATAGAGCGCACACAGGAAAGAGAGTCCATTTGTGAAAGAGAAGTAAAATAGATAAGCTAATATAATGGCCGTCTGTGTAGTCATTTGCTGTTGTAGTATTATACTATTATGGCATGTTGTAGGTCTGTATCATATATCATATAATCCTCATGTTTGGGCTTTGTGCTGTGGTTTTGTTTTTGTCTTTCTGTGCTCTTTTTTTATTCTCAGTGGCCCTGTTAGCTGAAATGATTACGCAACAGCCATCGTTCCACATCAGCATCTTCAACCTGAGGTACAGTTCCACAAGACGTGTTGAAGCTACTTATTTCCACGTCTCTCCCTTGCTCACGACTCTACTTCCTGACTCAGCCTGGCTTCATTTGCTGTGCTTCGTAGCCTGTTTAGTTCACGTGCCCCCAAATGCAGTCATGTGCGGACTCCTGCCTAGTCACGCCATAGCAGCACTGTCATGTATAAATATCTCTGTTGCTATATCTCTCTCGCTGTTGCTTTCGTATGATAGGCTGTGGGGTCAGCAGACGAGCAGGCAGAATCAGACGTTAGCTCAGTCTCAAATGCCAGAATTCTAGAAATGCTAGAATGTCAACCATTAAAAAAAAAAAAAAAGTCACTAAATGGATCATTCTCAAAATGTGGTGAGGAAAATATTCAAATTAGATCATGTATTTATGTTATGACTGTAATGAAATTTATTTTTGTGCGAGTAAGTAAAAATCTTTAATGTGGTGCCATTACTTTAAGTCACTGGAGTTATTAATTGTCCTGGACCAGTGTAACAGTGACAGTAATGCCGGCGACAAATTTCCACTTTAGATGTATTTTCCAAGATGGCATCAACAGCATCTCAAAGCACTCATCATTAATCACACCAGCATCAGTAGGTTATTCCATTAAAACATTTATTCAGTGAAAATTATTTTACAGACAGATTGAAAGGTGGAACTCCAATGATGAAGAGAAAAAATTTTTTTTTACAAGTACCAGTGTGCAGGGAAACACTGTTGGTGCTGGAGGAAATGTCCGCTTATTCTACTGAACTTTAACCGTGGAAGCAATTGTGCACAACTCGAAATGATTTCGAAATACGATTTGAACACGGACGCCTCCACTCCATGTTCGTCTTTTGTTAGCAACAGGCTAGCCAGCTAACTGCGATGAGACCTGCAAACTGTATACGATATAGATTTAACAAGCGAATATGTCTCTATGTTGTTTGATCTAAAGCAAATACTTGTATACGTTTTCTTTGTTCCCGGTCGGAGGTTGGGAATTACGAGTTACGACCTCTAGTCGAATGCAGCACTGGGTAGAAAAGTTATCAGATGCTAAATGAACCATGGGCGGAGCATTTTATCCGAGACTTTATCTGTAGCGTAGCCAGAGACTGTACGTATATAGCATTCCTCATGCTTTTTGTAAGGCACTGGGCATGTTTTACTGCTTATTAACTGTCTGCTAGATATGATATTATAAAGTTGGCTATGGATATGTTATCATTCTCCCATTGTGTCGTTGAATTCGCTAATCCGTTCGATCAGAAGGTGTCGCTTTATTTATATTTATTTTCAGCAGCTCTTAACGAATGTCAGCTGTAATTCAAAACACAGGTATATTTTAACGCGCAAATACATCGTTTCTATAGTAACAACTAATTCAGACGCTTCATGTAATCCTAGTCTGATAATAAACTAATGAAACAACATGTTGCTGTTTAACAAGTGTGTAATTGTTGATATGGTGAAGCTTTCTGTAAGGAGATGTTTGTTTAACATTTACAGAAGGAGTCTCCAGTGTCAGCGCTTTGTAACAGTCAGTAAGTTTTCCACCGTGGGAAAGTCTTCAGGACAGGCGACATTGTAGCTTTGCGGTTTCCCAGTAACATCGCAAGCTGCGTTTATTTATTTATTTTTTTGTCTTAGAACAAAGAGAGGCTGGTGATGGAATGACTGTTTATAGCTGCTATAACGTAAGCAATAACGGGAACGAATTTGTTTTGAGGACATTCCACAGCTATTTTTATTTAATAGGGTTTTAATTTTGTGCTCTAGAGTCTTTTATGTATTTAATTATCGGTCAAGTTATAGGTATATTTGTACAGATATGTTGGAGTGTTTAGTACGTCGCTGTATTATTCAGGACGGTGACTCCACTAATAGTTCTACGGTATGAATTGTAGGCTAGGTGTGTATCTTGTAACCTCTCTTCATTATCAGAAGTCTGTAAGGGAACCGAGAGGGCTATTAGTCTACGCTTCCACTTAACACAGCCTCACCCTGCTTTCACACAAGCAGATGAAAGTTCACTGATGAGAGTCACTTCCAGTTCTGCTGTGACCCAATATTCTCGTAGCTGTTCTGATTAGAAATACTAGCCATGATCTATACAGTCTACTGTATATACTATTTATAGACATCACTGTGTTACTTCTGATTAAAGTATATTTTAATGTACATACATCATAGGAGTGATCAAATCTTCCAGAGGTATTTGGATTTACTGGGTCATGACTTTATATAAAATTTAGAAAATCATATAGCTGAATGGGAAGAGCCCAAAAAAATGCCTAGATATGTGAAAAAGTGTGATGGAAACGTGTTTTTTTTTTTTTTTTTTTTTTTTTTTTTTTTTTTTAAATAAATGATGATATACACGCATGATGCAACAAGTCACATGTTTCAGTGACAATTCGCAGGTTTATATTAACGCACTTGTTTTACTACATTATCATTTCTATTGTAACAGCTAATTCAGAGAACAAAACTATTAATAAACAGATTTAAAAAAATGGTTTATTTAACAAAGAAAGCATCTATTTATGTTGTTATGGTGAAACTTTCTGGAGATGTTTGTTCAGCGTTTATAGACCGAGTCCATGAGAAAGTCTTCAGGACAGAGAGCTTTGGACTTAGCGGTTTCTCTGTCACATGACAAGCTGCGTATTATTTTTTTGTCTTATTCAAAAGAGGGGAAAAAGAGAAGGTGTTGCTGTATGACTGTTTATAGCTGCTACAACATAAGCGATAACAGGAACTAACTTATGTGGACGTTCTACAGCATTAAACGTAAGCATAACCGGATAAACATTATGATGTGTCGTTCTTTAACCAATAAAAAATGCAATCGCTTGCATATTGCTGTGGTGTAGCATGAATAAAACATATTGGGGTGTGGTCCTATAGGGAAAATAATCATCTTTGGGGTGGTGACTATGCTTCACGTCGGACCCTTGTTGTTGATTGTTGATTGTTTTCCTATAACAGCGTGCTGTATCATCTTTATATGTTACTTCATTGCGGAAGAGGAAGACCCTGGATAAGCAACGCTGTTGCAAGACTTGCAGGTTGTAAACGTTTCCCTCGCTGCTGTCGGATCTCCTGTCCTCCTGTCTTCAGGATGACTGTTTACAGCACCCACAGGCCCTGGTGTCTTTTATGTCCTGTCTTGATTTTGTTTTCAGAATAAGAGAAGATCCGTGGACAATACGAACAGCACCATGTTTCGTTATAATAGTATGACAGTTAGATCAAATGTGTGTCTTGCACGGGTGTTCAGTCATTTAAAAAAAAAAAAACGGCCTCTACTTTTTTTAACAGTAATGATTGATTATGATGGACACTTTGGGACTGCCGCACTGCCTGTGTAGTGCACTTAACTTTAGGTCATCTGACATCAGAAGGACCTAAGGTTTTATAGCATGAGGTGTGTTGTTTGTATTTCGCAGGAAATGAAAGCTGTTCAACCTGCGCTTCAGCCTCCCAGAGGACGAGCGCTGGCCATCTTGTTAGATCAGGGTTGTCCTGGCACAAAATGGACTTTGGGCAATAAGTCATCAATGCTATGCTGATGGAGTGCCAGAATCAGATCAGGAAGTAGAAAAGCTAGTCACGAGAACTTGCTAAATGATTGTAATATCCCAGACACATGATCGATTGCCACTGTTAATACTAGCGAAATTAACAGGAGGATCTTTTGATATATAGTGCAAGGTATTTTAGTGCTCAGGCCTCACTTCTGTATCCTCACTCGCCCTCGCACTGTCATATATGAGAAGTGAACTTTGTCTTTAAGGCCTTACTTGATAAATCATTATGGACATGGTGGAAAATGGTAGGGCTTGTAGATATCTAAAATAATTAGACAAATATCCCTTTGAAAAAAAAAAATGCCATGATAAGATTACATATCCTCGCACCCCCCCAAACACCATGTGTAAGACCATTTAAAACAGGGTTGTCACGGCAACCTGTTTCTCACCGATCATGCCAAGTTCCTGCTTTCGTTCTCATCCCCCGTACTTCTCAAAAGCTTCACCCAAGTATAAGCTTCGTCGATCTAATCATGGCTTAAAAACGACACGGAAGCCCACGGCCCGGTCACATTATCACCCTTGCCACATTGGGCGTCGTTTTTCCCACCTTGAGCAGAAAGCAGAGAAGAAGAAGCCAACAAGGACACCACAGTATTTTAGTCATCATGTTGAAATTAAAACAGTTTGCTTTTGGAATCACTTAGTTCCACATTCTGTATTAATTCAAGCCACATGAAGAAATGCTTTTGTAATAAATCTTATGACTTTTCTCTCTCTCTCTCTCATATGCCTTCACTCAGGGTGTTATCACACTTTGTCTGAATACTCGAGTCTGCACCCTGGATCGATTCTGGGCTCGTTTTGGGGGAGGGCTTTATAACCGTAGGTTTGCTTTCACATTGAAGAATTCTTTCTGAATTCCTTTCATCGATCAGCTACACAGTTCCGTATGTCCACTTTTGTGCACACAGGTTTGTAAATCGGTGGCTAGTAGGTTTATCCGCTTGCTTGAAAATGCATGAAAACGTTCAGGAATATATACGTGCGAGCGAGGAGTCATTTTCGTATAAGAAAGTTGTTAGCCATGTGGGTTGGGATGACACGTACTTTTTTTTTGGAATGCTCTCAGAGATGATTTCCATGCTTCGGTCATATGAAAGTCTGTTTTTATAAATGAAAAGCAGTTATAACCCTGTCCCCAGCTTCACGTAAGTACAAACCGGAAGTAATATGACAAACCAGAGCGATCAGCTTCCACACTTGTTGAAGTGGTTGAAGCGAACCCCAGACCATCGTTTTCGAGATGACCAGGGATCGGTTCCCAGGAGTGAAAACAGCTTTCACACTTGTACTGAACCCGGGACTGCCTTTTTTTTTTTAAATCTTATTTTATTTCTAGTTCTCCATCTGTTTCCAAAATGAGAGATATCCTCGTCTGTCATGGATTAGCGCTAATTTGGTGTTAGACGTCACTGATATTCAATTCCACCTGTCGCCCAGCCCTAGTTAGTGTAACTGTTTCAGAAAATCAGTATGCTAGACTTGAGGGCTTTAACGGAAGGGATTTTTTGGTCTCATTTAGACCCGAGGGCATGTGTTTTTGTTGGCCTGGTCTTGGTAGTCTTGGCATGCTTGGCAGTTGTGAGTTAATCATGTGCCAGTCATTCATTATTTGTTGGATTATGATATTTACCAAGCACAATATTGTTATTGTGGACACAAAATATAGCACTTGAGAGGAAGCTCTCAAATTTTTTGGGCAGCGTTTGTGCTGCCGAGACAAAGTCCGTCCCATTTGCAAGGACAGCTGTCTTGTCAGGAAAGGCAGCATTGCATGTGGCCATCTTGGACAACGCAATACTGTGATTCTTTTCACTGGACAACAGCTTCGTGAAAGCTGTGGCGGGCTGAACTGTCTCTCTGTCTCGCACTATTGTGATGAATCATGACTGTTATGTTTTATCGTGGTTTACTATCGGCTGATTAATACCTGCACAGGAGTCTGTGTGTGTGGGAGATCAGTGAGACAGCAGGTTTTGATTAAGGACTGATTTATATTTCTGTATTATCATATCAGTGAGCATGTGTATGTGCAGAATGTGTACACCTGACTATGGAACATCCCATCGCAAAACCATGGGCATTGATATGGAGTTGTTCCCCCTTTGCTGCTGTAACAGCCTCTACTCTTCTCAGAAGGCTTTTTACGAGATTTTGGAGCGTGGATGTGGGAGTTTGTGCTCATTCAGCCACAAGAACACAAGAAGTCAGGCACTGATGTCTGGCAAGAAGGCCTGGCGCAAAGTTGGCGTTCCAGTTCATCCCAAAGGTGTTCAGTGGGGTTGAGGTCAGGACTCTGTGCAGATAACTCAAGTTCTTCCACAACACACTTGGCAAACCATGTCTTTATGGGCCTCGCTTGTGCACAGGGGCATTGTCATGCTAGAACAGGGTTGCCCCTTTAGTCCCAATGAAGGGAAATCTTAATGCTACAGCATACAAAGACACTCTTTACAACTGTGTGCTTCCAATTTTTTGGCAACAGTTTGGGGAAGAACCACATATGGGTGTGATGTCCACATACTTTTGGCCATATAGTGTAGGCTTAGGCTATGTCCACATTAACCTGGATAAATTAGAAAACCTTTTGAAAATCCGTTTTCTCTACGTTTTGGCCTTCTGTCCACACAGACGGCGTTTTTGTCCAGCGAAAGATTCCACCATTTTTGTCCAGCTTTTCGAAAAAAAAAACACTCCCCCAAGGGGATAAATTTGAAACCGAGTTTTCGCGTGGACTGAGAAAACGTAGCTATTCTAAAACGATTATGTATTTTTAGTCATGTGACACAGTCAGGTGACCCATTCAACTCAAAACAAACAACTTTTTAGTCTTGGGTTACCCGCAGCAACAGCTCCACCTCTTCATCTGTCTGTTTGAAAAACTCAGTGCTTTTCCTCGACGTTGCCGCATCAGTATAAAGAGGCGGAAAGTAAATAAACGCCCGATGGAAACGACACAGGCCAAAGCTTCTTACGTCGTTACACATACTCAGTATAGGAATGTAAGCGTTTACAGACGTTTCAGCATGGACGAGCAATTTTTGGAAAACGTTTGAAAACGCCAGTGTAGACGGAGAACGTTTTAAAACGAAAATGCAGTTTTTAGCTCTATCCAGATTAACGTGCCTTAAATGGGCAGCCAGAAATTAGAGAGATGGCACAGAGTCATTCGAATGTGTGTTAATGTTTGGCCAGTTAAACTCGTCTCGACGAGAACTTGATTGCCAAAAGTGAATTCCTTTGCAATACCGTGTCCTTTCTCAAATAAGTTAATTGGCTTTTCCACCATACAAACATTATTCATGTGCGGTCTGAGAATTCCTGGCTCTCGAGTAACCTGCTGGAAGAGGAATCAATCAAGTATGCTCATTAAAAAGAAATATATTTGGTGTTTATATTTGGTGGAATCTGACCAGCTGAGTTCCCAGCGCTAATCAGCTAACCAGCATTTGCCTGACGCAGGGCACCACAGATTCACCCCAGCGAGCTACACTTTCCCACAATACCTTTCTCTACGGTGCAACACAAATAAACATACACGCATCTCCTCAAAAGTGTAAATCATTGCTAGACCTGGTTTATCCTCCTCACGTGACTCTGCAGTGGTTACATGACGTTGCTCACATACTCTCCTGCGTACCTTGTGAACATCTGGAAGATTAAAAGCGATATCCATTAGATGGCACATCAGAGCCAAAACATTCCTTTCCGTCAGTGATTTCATGCCATATTTGTCTCTGTGCAGCAGCGTGATGTTAAACACACCGATGCTAGTTTCTCTTTAAAACTTTTTGCTGTCATTGTGATGGATATCATGAACTGTGTCCCAAAATGAAATCTATGCCCTTCCATTCAGAAGGGCTTAGGAATCTGGAAGCTCTAGAGTGTAGGTACATAAAATTAAAAAAAATTTTTTTGTCAAGTTTGAATGCTGCATGGGAAATCAGACTCCAAATGAACGCAGGACACACACACACACATACACACACACATATTTAAAAGCAAGTATAAACCAGGCCTTAAAGGGTGAAGTGTGTGTTGGGTGTAAACAGTGCATGGGGAAAGACAGCTTATGATCAGATTTCTGTGTCTTTATTTGCCAAATTGAAGGAGTTTCCCTGATCGATTATTACTAACGTTAACAAACGGTTATCGAATAATCATTGGCGGGTGCAAGGCAGCACACAAGGCCTGAATAGAAAATACAAAATGCGTAATAATTCCTTCAAACTTACTTTTACTGAGAACTGAGTGTAAAGGAAAAGGACCGAAAAAGATCCACAGCTGAAGCACCTGAAGAACTTGAGGCTCATTTGGACTCAACTTGTCTTTCAGTCGATCCACAGCATTATACCTAATCCATTACGTCATTCTTTTTTTTTTTTTTTTTTTAATAATATTAAAATTGGAATTGTTGGCAAATTGATGTGGCGGAAAAAAGAATCAAACACTTCAGGACCTGCTCTTGGAAGATAACCATGAACATATTACAGAAACGTATCTCAGTTACAGTGTGAGGCTAGGGTGTGTGTGTGGATCCACAGCAACTCGGACTATTGTGTGTGTTCAGGGCCGAAACTCCCCCCCACGCCCGCAGCAATGCGGCTTTCTCTGTAATTTCCCAGCATGCTCAGCAGTTTGCATTATTTAGAGCATCGCCGTGGTGATGGGTACCTCTGAGTGCTGGGCTTCTTTGTGGGTGGAGTCAGACAGCTGGTGGATGGAGGCAGCTGTGTCAGGGATTCCCTTCATGTCTGCAGCCTGTGTGTGTGTGTGTGTGTGTCAGTGTACAATATAGCTGGATTCTGCTTCGTCTTATTCTTCTTCGTCTTCATCTTTGTCTTATTCTTCATCTTCTGCTTATTCTTCTTCGTCTTTGTCTTTGTATTATTTTTCTTTTTCTCATTCTTCTTTTTCTTCTTCTTCTTTGTTTTTGTCTTATTCTTCATCTTCCCCTTATTCTTCTTCGTCTTGGTCTTATTCTTCTTTCTCATTCTTCTTTGCCTCATTCTTCTTCGTCTTTGTCGTATTCTTCTTTTTCTTCTTCTTTGTCTTTGTCTTATTCTTCATCTTTCCTTTATTCTTCTTTGTCTTTTTCTATTGTCTTATTCTTCTTTTTTCTCATTCTGCTTGGCCTTCTGGATTCTTCTTCATCTTCGTCTTATTCAACTTTGTCTTCATCTTCCCCTTATTCTTCTTTGTCGTTGTGCTTATCTTTGTCGTCTTCTTTCTTTTTCAGTCTTCTTTGTCATCTTGTTTGTCTTATTCTTCTTTTTCTCATTCTTCTTTTTTCTCATTCTTCTTTGTCTTCCTCTGTCTTACTCTTCTTTATCTCATTCGTCTTATACTTTGTCTTCTCCTTATTCTTCTTTGTCTTCATTTTTGTCTTCATCTCTTTATTCTTCTTGATCTTCTTCTTCATCTTATTGTTCTTCATCTTCGTCTTAATCTTCTTCTTTTCCTCCTTCTTTATCTTATCCTTTGGCTCCTTCTTCGTCTTGTTCTTCCTCGTCTTTGCTGAGAGGGAGTGGTTCTGCAGGGAAGTCACACACACACACACACACACACACACACACACACACACAGTGTATACACACACTCTACCTCCCATTAACTTTACTGTGCACACAAGGACAAGGGTGTGTGTGTTTTGTAGCGTGTAATCACTGACTCAGGCTGTCATTACTGTTAGATATTGGCCTCAGAGTCTATTCAGCTACCTGTAGTTATGTACCAGTTACACAATTAGTAAGGAATAAAACACTGCCGTGCGTGCTGTTATAGAATATTAATCAACGACCGGGTGGTGTAATGTGACCTGCTGAAAAAAGCGGAGCTACTCTTACTACCCAGAAGACAATTATTTTCTAATAACAGCAGAGTGTTTTATTCCTCTAACCCTATAGCAATTTGCCAAAGACTATCATTTTATAAAATTTAGTAATGAACAACGTGTACGTCTTATCCATTTATAGTTACACTTAATGCTGTGGAATGTCCGTGAGATAAGGTAGTTCCTGTTTTCGGTCGTCCTGTCATTCCCTCACCATCCTCGTTTTTTTTTTTTCTCCTCAGCTTGTCAAGTTAGCGAAAAACCACAAACAAACGGAAAAAGTCCTCCATTTTGTATACTGTGGTATAAAGCAGAATGTTCACCACTCACAATTTTATTACCTTAGACGCTTACTATTCGCACGCTGCCTGCCGCTGTGTAGAAATCTGCCATCTTCTGCACGTCTTCACGCGGGAAATTGAAACGATGTTCACGCCGAGAGTATTTTTTGCTTTAGCGCTTAGAGTGTTGAAGGATCTCCCCACTTGACCTGTGAACGAGCATTAAGCCGTGATCGACTTACACCACAGGAGAAGAGAATCCCAGACACACTGTTGCTGGAAACATGAGACGCTGGTGGAGCGGCCGGTTGGCTCCAGAGTGGAGAATTAATGAAGATTTAGCCTGAGGCTGATAGAAGGTGGCACGTTGCTGATTTTACTGCCAGTCTCTATTGGCCATGCAGCTTTTTTTTGGACTTCTGTATAATTTATATGCAATATTGCTTTCTCTTTCATTCTTTTGCTTTAAGCAACAGCACTGACCAGTAAGGCGCTTTAAAATGAAATCACTGGCTATAAGTCTGATGATAAACCTCCTTATAAACCTTATAAAAGGCCAAGTCCTTCCTCTGTCTTTCAAAAGAAAAAGACATCATTATAAGGTTTTAGTTTGAGCATCTTGATCAGATTATCAGCCGGTAACAAGTGGTTATTTTGGACTTTCGTGGAACCAAGCGCAACAGCACCACCGGTGGTTGTAAGAAGAATACACAATGATATGAAGATGTGAGCCTGGGGCTGAATTCTTTCTAGCCCAGACTGTAGATTGTTGCAGTGATTGCCGTGTCAGGTGATGACACAGAGTGAAACCCTGTATTTCGTGTGCATTTGGGATAATAGTTTTCAGCCTGCTTCGCTGACACATCCATGAAAATGGCGTTGACTGAGAAGGCGCACATGAAATATAGTCATGGAAACACGAAAAAGGTGGATTATTAACTCATATTTAAACCCCAAAATGCCTTTGGATAGGAGACTAGAAGTAGATAGATAAAAAGACAGATGACAGAACTATGAGGTTTGAACAAAAGGGTTACTTTTTTGTTTTCCATGTTTGGAGTAGAGCATTACAGACTATTAAAAAAAATTAATCACGAATACAGCGATATTAGCATTGAGCAATGAATTATATCATGAAAAGTATGGGTCAAACTATACACCCACATACACACTTAAAGACAGAGAGGCTTTAAATGTGTGAGTAATAGTTTGACCCACATTTGAGACCTCTTGATATAATTCATTGTTCAACGCTAGTAGTTTGTTGTTGAACTATTGCTAGATATCGCGAACTATTGCTAGACCTCCCGTTTAACATCACAACGAGCCATGACAGGATATTTTAATTTGCAGCAAGCTAGATTATTGTAGGCTGGACTCCAATTCCAGTTTTAACTCCAGTTTTACTGCAAATCGAGCCAATCACTTCACTGAGGCATAATTCATTTGCATAAAATTGGGAGAATCTCTGATTTGTTACTCGTCACCCCGTCATCAGATATACGTAGCTCTCAGACAGGAAATGAACCATGCCTATTGCTGATTGCTCACTAGTGTGTATATGGAGGGAGCGTCGTCTTCCTCAGGTTGTGGCATATGGGCAGTTTGGGTAGCAGCCTGATGCGCTCTGGCGTTGATCGATAGCAGATATGGTTGTCCATGCCAGAGCAGGCACTCTGCCCTCCAACACACACACACACACACATTTTGATACCTCATCAATCACTCAGATGCCCCCAAATTCCCTGCAGTTTTTCCTCAGTCCTGTTCCCTCGTTCCTTCAGATCCCCACAGAGAGACACATACTTTTACACATGCCTATCCTCTTAAGTATTGCGGAGCGGCCCTGCTGCATTGTGGGCTGTGTTGGATCCTTGGAAATGTTTTCGTTGGCATTTGCCCTGCGTCTCCTTTTAGGCTTCTTCTCTCTCATACACTCTCTGTGTATTAGTCTTTCTTAGGCCACATATACATATATGTATATTTTTGAATTAATTCAAAAGAACTCCGTTTTCAAAAGAACTGTCGTCCACAAAAACGGATTTCCCTTTTTTTTTCCAAAAATATCTTTGTGCTCACGAAAACTATTGAAAACACTCCCATGAGCATGCAAACCCAGGGATAGTATGTCATAAACTGTTAGACGCCTCAGAAATAGCATTATGAGTATGGGTGTTGAGCGGTAGAGAAGGAGAAATGCGGAAAAACATCAACATGGCCAAAAGTTCTCACAAGTATTCATATTTGTGAAGCAGTACATTGTGTATCATATTCTGGCACCTCGGTGTGAGGGAGTAATTAAAACTAATTACTAACACGTTATCAAATAAGACATTACAGACTATAAAGTAACAAGCTGATCAGCAGGCGAGATAAACGATGTACTAGCAAAACCACAGGGGTTGATGACTGACATCAGTGTTCTCCAAAACGTACACTTTTCCCATCCATATGAAAACAGTGAAATTTCTCCACCTTGGAGAGCATTTCAGAAAACCTTTGTTTTCAGTGACCCAAAAATGAACAGGAGGCCAAAAATGTGTTTTTGAAAATATCAGTATACACGTGGACAAGGCCTTAGTGTTCGCTTTGGAAACATCTTAGTTTGCGTAAACACAGCTTAAGTTAATTAAGGGCCTTGCTAATTACCAAATGAGTTTTTTTTTTTAAATTATTAATCACTTTTATATACATGTTAATATTTACCAAAATTTCCCCAATTTGGTTTGTGACAACTCCCAAACGGGGAGGATGAAGGCTCGGACGTGCTTCCTCTGAGACACGTGAAGCCAGCGCTGTCTGCCCTCTTCCACATACACGAGCTCAGAGATGCTCGTGATTGGCTAGCATCTCTGTGATTGACAAGTGAACGGGAGCATGCCATTCCTCCCACCCAGAGTACACGGCCAATTTTGCTCTCTCGGCTAAGGATGACTGTGGCATCGTCAGGATTGAAACTCGCGATCTCCCAACGATAGGGCGAGCACTTTTCTGTCATTTACTAATGTTCTATTATTTAGAAACACTATCAAATTAATCTCTCTCTCTCTCTCTCTCTCTCTCTCTGTTTTTCCCCACAGTGTTTCTCTGTAGAAAGGAGAACTACACAGCAGTAATGTGAGGTCAGGAGAGGTCAGGAGTGTTCAGATTAGTGTTCAGGTGTAGAATATCCAGCCCTGTTATTATGAACAGCCTGCTCCACACCCTCGATTCATCTGGGTCGCTTTATTATAACTCTGCTGTTCTGTGCAGTTTGTGTTTCTCCAACACACAGAGGCATCGTCAAACATCTGTGTTTCTTTCTTCTTAGCTTTTCTTTGTTGAATTGGTTCTTTTGTTTCATCGTAGAGTGTACACCACATTAAAACACTTGACATACACACATTAAAGCGCTGCCCTGTCTCTCTCTCTCTCTCTCTCTCTCTCTTGCTCTCTCGCTTTCATTCTTTGTTAGTGTGTGTGCAGCATTCAGACTCACAAGCGTACATTTACATGCAGTTTTCAAACCCACCCTTTGTTTATTTTCATCTCTTCATCTCTCACTCACTCTCTATACCTGATAGTTTACCAAAGGAAGGAAGGTTAGTGTGCATCGGGGTGTTTGGGCAGGATCCCACCCTGCACTTAATGAATAATGGAGCAACCCTTTCCAATACAGGCTACACGCATTGTTCTTTCTCTCTCTCTCTCTCTCTCTCTCTCTCCTGACTGGAGTAGCCTGCCTGTACAAGTGAGATAAAATCTGAAAGAAATAGCCTTTTTTTTTTTTTCTCCTCTTCTCAAGCATCTTGAGCAGGAGGGTGGACGCTTTAGACTTGAGGTCATACACGCCTGCTGTTGCGTCTCTGATCTTTTTGAAGGTTTGAATACGAGAATAGAAGTGTGAAGCAGGCCACACAGCGCATATACGTGCACACTCCCTCTCTCACTCCCCCTCTCTAGCTTTCTTTTTTACAAACACACACTCCAGTGAATCCGATTCAGCAGCGACAGCGCTCCGTCGATGCAGTCTCGTGTATAATAATAAAGTAATAAAGTCAAACGGAGCCTAAATAATGGCCGTTTTAGTGCCATCGATAAGACCAGGGCTTCATTTGTGTGCATGTGTGCACTCTCTCTCTCTCTCCATCGTTCTCTCTCTCTCTCTGATTGCGGGTGTGTCTGAGATTACAGGATGGTAGCCTGATGCTGATTTACAGATTGATCACGGCTGCTGAGCTATACCTTTCTCTCCGCTCATTAAGATAGTGCTAAAGCTCTCTGCTAAAGAAAGACAACAGGGCTTGCGCATGGTCTGGATGATAAGACCTCGAGATGTTTTTACAAATTCCCAGCAAACGTCTGAAAGAAAATCAGAAATGTTGCGCGTTTCCTTCAAAACATCATTATGATGCGAGTGGAAAAGATCGTCTTCAAACAAGCACACAGTCATGGACATGCTGGAACACACACTCATTTATTCCAAAAACATATTTACAACTTGATCACATCTTCACTTTATGTATATACCAACATTTTTTTTTTTTTTGCCATTATCAAGCGCAAAAACTTGTTTTGCAGTATTGAGTGATCTTATGCACAGTATAAAAATTAGCAGGTTTTGAAGGTTTTACCTCATTATTGAGAGGTTGTAAATTCATATAACATGCATCTTGGGTGATCTGATCGTAAGTGCTCGGAGCTAAGTACAAGTGTGAACGGGGTCAAATGCACCTCAAAGATGCGTTGTGATCCGATCACCCAAACCACGTTTGGAGGTGGTCTGGGATGCATATGGTCACGTTTTGTTTGGAAATCGTGCTGAACGGTAGAGCTCTTTGCCATGAGGATAATAGATAAAGGTTTTCATAGCTTCATTCGTCATCTCATCTCGCATTCATTTATAAGTTTTGTTAGCAGACCACGCGATTAAAGCTTTTGAAACTTCGACTAGACCGCTGAAATGTAAAGGGACATGAGGGATGATTCACATGACATTTCTGTCTGAAAATAAATGCAGCGGAAGGCTGACATAATAAATGTGCGTGATAGACTTTCTCCAGTGGAAACGATGTATGGAGTCCAATCGCAAGTGGTCACTGGAGACGCATTCATAACGCCAGGTGTGAACAGACATGCGTCTCAGCTGTCCACTTGTGATCTGATCACCCAAGACGCATGCTAAGGCCAGGTGTGAACAGGGTTTTAGTGATACTTGGGGATCTACCAGTCTAATACTGAGTTTTGGCATCAGGGCGAATGCTGGCCGGAAACAATAGATTGGTATCGGATCAGATTTGGCATTTTCTGTCCCAATCTAATGACATGTTTTTTTGCCCTGAACGTGTGCTGTGTTTTCTGACATGACTCAGATCTTGCTCATGAATGTAAGACCCAAACTGTCAAAGCATGTCACTGTCACACCTCACATAAATTGGCAGCAAAAGCTTGCAGAGAATTGGTTCAGTTACTAAAAGGGTTTCATTATCAGATCAGAGTTCTGATGAAAAAAAAATGGTGATTTGGACTTGGCTGTGCATATTTAGCCAGTATATGATTCAGTTCAATTCCATTTTATTTGTACAGTGAGTTCAACAATAAAGCTTTACAGAAATCTGAATGAAGGTTTATGTACTTAATGAGCAAACCAGAGGCGACAATGGCAAGGGAAAAACTCCCTGAGACAACATGAGGAAAAAGCCTTGAAGAACCAGACTCAAAAGACTATTACTATTACTATTACTGTACTATTGTACAGCTATATATTCTAAAGTCAAACAGTACTACTTGTGCTGAAAGGATATGAGCATATTGTGAATAAGAGTCCTGGGATGAGCACAGGACAGTGTTTATGATTACAGCAGCAGTTCTTTGGTCCAAATCTGTAGAATGCGGGTGAGATTATCCACTGAAGCAAGGGTGTTTTTTAAGGTAGTGCAGATCTTTAGGGTATACATGTGCGACCATCCACAGCAGTAGGATAATGAGGTGGGACTTGGCAACAACTGAGATGGATGGAAACCTCATCATTACTGTTACATGTGATGAGGATTAAAGCATTATTGAGAATCTGGGACATGCTTCCAGGACATACACTATATATAGCCAAAGGTAGGTGGACATCTGACACCTGGCCTTCCCCAATCTGTTACCACAAAGTACACAATTGTCTAGAATGTCTTTGTATGCTAAAGCATTAAGATTTTCCTTCACTGGAACTAAGGGGCCTAGGCAAAACCTGTTCCATTATAACAAGCCGAGATCCATAAAGACATGGTTGACAAGGTTGATGTGATAGAACTTGACTAGCCTACACAGAGTTCTGACCCCAGCCCCACTGAACACCTGATGAATTGGGATGAATTGAAGCACCGACTGTGTACCAGACCTTCTCGCCTGACCTCACTAATGCGCTTATGGCTGAATTGGCACAAATCCCCACAGCCATGCTCCAAAATCTAGTGGAAGGCCTTCCCAGAAGAGTGAAAAATATTATATCAAGAAAGAGGGGACTAACTCCATATTAATGCCCATAGTTTTGGAATGAGATATGAGAACATGTGAGTGTGATGTCCACATAGCTTTGGCCATATGGTGTATAAGTCCACTTTTGACATCCTTGCTATTGAGAAACAGCCGCACATTTTTGCCATTTTCCTGCTTTCATTTCGGCCGATTCAGTGTATTAGGTCATCGTGAAGCCTTTGAGAGCAGATTTATTTGTGCTTTGGGAGCAAAATGAGTGCAACTGTGGCACCATATTTCCATTATATATATTCCAGAGGAGAAAGTGTGTATTAGGTGAAGATGGACCAAGAACCGGTAGTGAGTCACGAATCTCTGACGGATTTATTTATCCATGGAGGAAATGAGGCTCCAGTGCCTTCTGTCATCGCTATGAGAGGAGGATGAGTGAGAGATGGAGGAATGCGAAGGACGCAGGGAAGGACCGTGACTCATCTCCGCAGAGGAGAGAGGTGGACGGAGGTTAGTTTGGTAGAAAGGACATGGTTGATTGTGTAGGAGTCTGAGAGGATAGACAGGATAGATCGAGGAGTGTGAGTATTCGTTGAGTGAATGACACCTGAGCATTTTTTTTAATGTTTGTTTGCTTTGAAATATTATAATATAGTGTCTTAGACCACATTTATGTTTGGTTGTTCCATGCATCTCGAGTATCAGGATTATATCCCGGTGAAGATCCACAAAAAAATGAAAGTGCAAATGACGCATTTGCAGATTTAAACCCTATTGCTCAAACCACTTCGGGGGGTCTGAGATGCATTTTAGCTCCATTAGTGTAAATGCCGATCACTGTAAGCCTTCCCGATAGATGACGCACATGCTCTGTGAATGCTGATACTGGTGCTTTTAAAAATGTTAGTGAGGTTAAAAACGGAGCAAAGAAAATCATGATTTTTTGATGCAACAATTTCAGAATATACTGAAAGTCAGCGTTTATGTGTAATGATCTGATTTGCATATTAACACACACTACACCACTCGGATTCAGTTTCAGTCTCTCATAGATGTACATGTTCAAACTGCTTTTCGCACATGGGTCTAAAATGTTCTTGGGAATACTAGAGTTGGTTTCAGCTCACTGAATTTAGATCAATAATGTAACCAGAGATTGAATTAATTTGATGCAGTTTGGGTTCACCGCAGCAGTTTATAGACAGACTGACTGAAACAATGCTCTTATCATTGCTCTACAGCTGTCACTCTAGTTTTTAATTGTCTTCTTCATCATCACCTTTATATAGTTGACCGAAATATCAAGGCAGTGTAAGATAATAAGCACAGCACATATAATAATTCCGTGTGCATTTAATTGAAGTGATTACACAGCATACGCTATCTTGACAGGATAATCGGACCAGCACCAAGCAACGGGATCAACTAACAGGCACAATGAACTGTTTCTCTGGTTAAATTGCATGTCATTTAGCACAAAGTAGCTCCATGTGTACTGTACATAGCAGCTTCTGTTCTGCTAAAGATATACGATGATGTCATCAGATAGTCAGGCTAAACATTAAGCTGTCCACCAGCTGTTAACAATTTAGCACGCAGTGTTGTACTATATACATGTTAGATGGTGATTATACAGATGCTGTTTAGCTTAGCGGTTCACTATTGAGTGAGCTGCTTGCTCACTGCACAGTGTCCTGTCCGCTAAGATTTAACTAGGGTGAAGAGTTTTCCATCATTATAGTATGTCGCAATGTGGCATTGTTTGTTAAAAGACAAACCGCTAATTCAGATCAGCCAACAAATAGCTACCAAGATGTTCGTTAGTATGCTAGCTACAGATTTACGCATATGTAGCTTTATTTAGTTTTGCATCTTAGGTTTTTAAACAAGATTCCTGTTACATGTAATTTAATATAGTAATTTAAAGTATCTTTAATTCATCAGAAGCCTAATAAGGAAGTCCTTTTGATGATGGTATGTTTCCCCGAGCAGGATATTTAAAAAAAAAAATCTGGCTTCTTCTCTGAGAGCTTCTTCCTAATGCTGTCTCTGAGTTTCTCCTTTAATGAAATTAGTTTCAGCTGAGGGGGGCTTACTGTACGTTCAGAACAAGACCGGCACTGCGAGATCAATGCACTCAGCATCTCTGTGGCACCTTGAGGATGAAAAAGACTGTCACTCTACATCCCTTTTCTCCAGCCTCCCGTCATTCTCGGCTGCCTGGCCCATCCCCCCTTACCTTAGGGCCCTTGAAAAAGGCTCCTGCCATCAAGATAAAGAACAACCTAATTCTTTCTCACTCGCTCTCCTTGGAGATACTTATGTTTCCTAAACCAACAGAGCACCAGGGGTTCCACGCTTACACACACACAGTGTCTCATAGATTATGCGCGAGTCAGAGATGTTCCCCCTCCTTCAGCCATCTGTCCGTCTGCTCAGACCAGCTACATTAATGCACATGTGATGGATATGGATCTTATTTTAGCAGCTCCTAAAACTCCACTTCCTGCTTCCACCTATGATATGATATATTGTCTACAATATATCATATTTACCCTGCACAAAAAGCAAAGGAACTTATGGAAGCCCCTTTCCTCCAAGTACAAAAGAAAAAAAAAATTACATAAACTACAAAATTATATTTTTGGCAGCAGCAGTATGTCATGATTTTGACTTATCTCAAAATTCTGACTTAGTATCTCAAAATTTGGACTTATTGTCTCAAAGTTGTGAAATATTATCTCAATTCTGATCTATCTCAGATTTCTCAAATGATGATGGCTCTATACAAATAATGTGTCCTTTTTAATCTTATTTAATGCAGAGCTCGAAGCTGTTTAGCAGGATAACCTAATTAGCTAGCTTTGTAGGTAGGCAACTAGCTGGCTAAATGTATCAGATGGTGAATTTGTATTGATGGAACACAACCCATGCTGTTCCTGTTAAGCAAGCACATTTTCTGCGTATTATCCAACGCACAAATCCTAAGTGAGCTACATCATGGCTGTTAGGAACGTATTATTTGGGGATACCAAGTCATACATTCAACATAATTTGACAAAGTTTTGCAGTAATAAATAAGTCAGAAAATTGAGAAGTAGTAATTTTGAGTTAAGTTTGAGATGATAAATCAAAATTTTGAGAACAAGTCAAAATTTTGAAATAGTAAGAAGTTTGAGATATTAAGTCAAAATTTTGAGATGCTAAATAAAAATTTTGAGATAGTAAGAATGTTGAGAAATAAGTCAATAGTTTGAGACGTCGTAATTTTGAGAAGTTTGAGGTAATAAATCAAAATTTTGAGAACACGTCAAAATTTTGAAATTGTAAGAAGTTTGAAATAATAAGTTAAACCTTTGAGAAACCAAGCCAAAATTTTGAGATGCTAAATAAAACTTTTGAGATGCTAAATAAAAATTTTGAGATAGTAAGAATTTTGAGAAGTCAATAGTTTGAGAAGTCAGAATTTTGAGAAGTCAAAAATTTGAGAGACTAAGTCAGACTTTTGAGATACGTCAAATCTTTGAGATAATAAGTCAAAACTTTGACTTACTGCTTCCCAGAAACAAAGAAAAAATGTTTTGCATTTTTTTTCTTCTTTTCTACCTGGTGGAAACGGGCATACATACGGACCGGAACTGCTGTCTGACTCACATTTACGCTGTTCATCTATGACTGATTAAAGCTTGAGCTGTCTCGCATTATCTTACTGAGATCCCGGCATTGTGTGTGTGTATGTGTGTGTGTTCAGCGCTTCTTGACCAGGCTTGGCTGGGTGTGTGTTGTCCATCTGGCCTGCCCTGGCAGCAGTGCAATGGTTAGTAAGCTCTTTCCGCTGACTCATCCACTCCCGGTCCTGCTGCTAATGTAGCTAACGCTGAAAAATGAGCTTTCTTTTTGTTAGCGTCATCTGCTTCTATCTTGGGTAGGAGAATGGATGATCTTTTTTTTTTTTTTCCTCCCTCTCCCTCTCTCTCTCTCCCTCTCTCTCTCTCTCTCTCGCTCTCACTCTCTCGCTCTGTTCTGTGAGCATGTACTGATAACCACATGCGCTTCAAACACATGATGCAATGAAAGCAAAAAATGGGAAGACTCAGTTTTTTTAGGCTACTCGTTGTTTTATTTGCACTTTTCAGTACGGAGTGATAACATTGTAAACAATGATTACTGTCATATAAATCATTTAATATTGGCACTCCACCTGCAACCCATTTCTCTTTCTGTCTCCTCGTCTGTCTCTCTCTCACCCCCCCCTTTTGTCTGTATCCCTTTATTCTTTTCTTTTATGCGTCTTTCAGTCTATCCATCCATCCCCTCTTCATTCCCCCTACTCCTGTTTCGCTTCATCTTTTACCCCCTCATTGTTTTCTGCCTCTCCTCTTCCATCGATCTTCCATGTCTCTGTTTGCGGATGCTGCAAGGTTGGCATTGTATCATTATTAGACCCAAGAGTGGAAGAGAGAGCATCCGGTGCACCCCCACCCTGCTTCAGTCTCTTTCTCACACTGTCTGTCTGTGTCTCTCTCTCTCTCTGTCTCTCTCTCTCTCTCTCTCTCTCTCTCTCTCTCTCTCTCTCTCTCTCTCTCGCTTGCTCTATTTACATGTAAATTGGCAGTGCCTGTGTTAGTGCCATCTGCTGTACTGGGGCTATGGGCATGGTGTCCACGGGACTCCTGGGACACACACACCCCTAGATACATACACACACCCTTAGATACATATACACACACACACACACACACACTGCAGGGGCCTTACTGTATCATCGAAAAGGAAAACACAGATGCAAGTCCCTTCTCTCTGTGTGTGTTAGAGTTCCTCAGAGGCTGTAGTTGAATGGACTTCCGGGCCTCTGTGTGTGTGTGTGTGTGTGTGTGTGTGTGTGTGTGTGTAAAGGGCTTTGGATTCTTCGTGCTGAAGCATACGCACACTTCAAAGAGAAGAGATTATTATTGTTAAACATTAATAATACAATATAAAATGGCAGATCTAGATCCAGTATGATTGAGTATTAAGTAAGACATGCTTATTTATTTATTTATTTATTCATTCATTCATTCATTCATTCATTCATTAAGGAGTATAGAGCTGTTAGCTTGTGTTCACGCTGGTGGTGAAGGGGCAGAATGGCTTTTTATTTTCAATATGAGCTGGCGAGCTACAGCGACAGGAGGGAAAGCTATTGTTGGCAACAAAGTGGGCGAGATGAGCACCACGAAAAAAGATTGAGTGAACTTTCTGCAAATGAGAAAAGAATTAATGTGGCAAGAGAGACGTGTTTTCAGTGCTTTTCGGTTGCACGTATTTGTTCGTACTCACTGCTCCTGAGCAACTTGGTGATACTTAGTGTACTGCTGCAGGCTTGAAGTGTTTGCTTTACCTAAAATAGAGTTGTTATTGTGGCCATAAATGAACAGGAACCAGCAGGCCATGTATTCGCTAAAGATTTACATCCAGAACTGAATTTTTATTTGAGCATGAATACTGATTTCTGATCAAAATGGCCAAAACGTCTCAGTTTCCGCAGGAAGATATCTGATTTATGGTTGTATAGGTGGTAGCTAGATGACATTCGTGCAGCCGTATCGCATTAACCTGGAGCTAGCAGTGAAGCCATGGCAGCAGTCAACTAAAGACAGACACCACGGAGCTACCACTGCCCCTTCATATTATGTGCAGAGCATGATGCATAACAACTCGAACGACCTGTAGTGCCTTCCAGAATTATTGGCACGCTTCATAAAAATGAGCTGAAATGATTGTAGAAATATTACAAACAACAATACATAATTTCCTACTAAAGCAAGAGGAGAAACTATGTCTTTGTTCAAGTCATTCTCTTTTAGTACTCCTTAAAAAAGAAAAAGAAATTAGGAATTTCGCTCAGAAATATGTGTCAAAATTATTCACACCCTTAAGAAATATTTGAAATAAATAAATTATCATTAAAAATATATTACATCATTTTTTTAAATTTGCTCTCAATCCTCAGGAACTCTGTTTTTGCCTTTAACCATGTCCTGTTTCCTTGGGGTATAAATATGAAGTTGTACACATGTAAAACTGCTTTGTTATCCATTAGCAATGGGGGAAAAAACAAAACAAAAAAAATGCCTCAAGGTTCAATGTGTTGTGTGTTCTGAGATGCTTTTCTGCTCACCACAGTTGTATAGAGTCGTTACTCCAGTTACAGTAACCTTCCTGTCAGGTGCAGCCAGTCTGGCCAGTCTCTACTGACCTCTCTCATCATCAGGATGTTTCCACCTGCAGAACTGCTGCTCACTGGATGTTTTTTTTTTTTTTTTTTTTTTTTTTTGTGTTCCTCACACCACTCTGTGCAAACTCTAGAGAATATAGTGCTTGAAAATCCCAGGAGATCAGCAGTTTCTGAACTATTCGCACCAACTGGAACCGACATCACCTGCTCTTGTTCTCCTTTCCTTTAGACTCCTCTCTTTTTCGTAATATTTCTTTCCGTCTGTTTTTTCCTCCCTATACTTTCCTTCATTCTCCATCTCTTTATCCTTTGCTTCTCTTTTTGTTCTGTCTTGTACACCCTAATTAACACAGATGGACAGAAATGTCTAAATACTGAAGCACACACACACACACACACACACGCAAAGAACAGAAGACTGGTTGTAGGGAGTTGTTTCCTTCTGAATAATTACACAGTGGTGTCTCGCGTTCTTCTGTATCACTTGGTCCTTTACTCCTGTGAACATGAGAAAAAAGGAGTGGTTGTTGTGTCTGCAGGACATGTTTATGTCGTGTGTGTGTGTTTGAGTGAGTGAATAATATGCTCTCTGAGGAGGAGAGGCTGTTGTATGCTGATTTAGGGTGCTGTTTTTTTTTTTTTTTTTTAAACGCAAGAAATAATTCATAGTAATCCTAGAAATGCTTCCTCTAGTTTCTAATGGAGTCGCCAATTTTAACCTTTTCATGCATAACTTATTTAAAACTTCCACATTCTTTTGATTTTTTTGAACATATAATTGCATGTCATATGAATTTTGAGTTTTTCTAAATATCACTTATATTTAAAAATGAATAGTAAGAATACCATGAATAATAATTAAAAAAAAAAAAAAAGCATAAAACGTTCTACCTGAAATGGAAAAAAAACATCTTCCAGTGTTTTTTATAAACAAAAATTGTTAACTTTCAGGTCTAAAATCTTTTAGGTTGATGACCAAATTTATAGAAAAAATTAATAATTTTTTTTTGAACAAAACACAATAATATCCTTGATATGTCCATCCAAAATGTATGCAGTTCCAGACTGTTGCATGATGCAGCTGATTTTGGAGGTAAAATGAAAAAAAGAAAACCGGAATCTGTCACAAAAATATATCTTTTTTTTTTTTTTTTTTTTTTCTTCTTAAATTAGTGTTATGAGTAGAAAGTCTGTGAACATAAACCGGAGACACTCTGCACTGAGAATGGCAGATAGCCTAGAGGGCAACAGAAGTCAGGATCGTGATTTATATTCAATTACAGTTAAGATTCCGGTGATTTGGAGGTGATTTGGAGGTGATGAAAGGGTTAAAGTTGATTTCATAATGTTCTCACTTTCTGTCAGGATTGCTCCTCATATCCTGTCCAGCTCTTAAATCCTGCACGCTGCCATAAGTGATCAGTTTTGGCAGGGAAGGATTGGTGTGTGTGTGTGTGTGTGTGTGTGTGTGTGTGTGTGTGTGTGTGTGTGTGTCAGAGGAAAAAGGGCTTCCCTTCTTGAATCACAGCTCCTCTCAACGTTTCTTCCTCATTCTTCTTTGCAGATCACCTTTCACCAAAGATGGCAAGACAAACAAACGGCGTTACGTTTGGGGCAATGCTTTTCAGTCTGAAAAGTCTTCCGGCATGCGGCTTGTTTCATGTCTAGCAGCAGGATGAGGAGCCTGGGCTGGGTGTTGTATGTCACTCAGTGCAGGGATGAGAACCGATGAAGCTTGTGTGATGAAGTTACATTAAGTATTCTTTCACATTCAGTCTGTAAAAATGGGTAAATAAAGAGCATTTTTGTGGAGCTATAAAGAGTATCAACCATTTTGAAGCTGGAATCACTCTCTTCCTCAGCACATCGTTTAGCCTCACTGGGTGTGGCCTGAAGTCGCAAGGCAGAATTGTCTTTAGAACTAGTTTTGGTTGATAAGAAGCCCAACATGAAGGAGAGTGGAGTACTTCCCTGTAACAGCACATCCCGAAACGTTTTATTTTCCCTTTCACACCGCAACCGTTTGACGACTGCAGCTGTTTTATTTATTAAACAATGACCTCATACATTTTGTCATTTGCGCAGTTTATAGTTACATTTAACGTTCACAAAAGTTAGTTCTTACGTTATAGCAGCTATAGCCAGCCGTTGCTTCTCCAGTCTCTCTTTCTTTCACTCTCTCGGTGAAGGAGATGGTGCCTCTCTCCCTCTCTGTCTCCGTCTCACTCTCTCTCTCTCTCTCTCGCTCTCTCTCTCTTTGTCTCTCTTCATCTACCTGTCTCCCTCTCATTCTCTCTCTCTCTCTTTCTCTCTCTATCTTAACCCCCCTTCCTCCCTCTTTCTGTCTCTCGCACACCCTCTCTCTGTCTCTCGTCATCTGCCTGTCTTCCTCTCATTCTCTCTCTCTCTCTCTCTTTCTCTCTCTATCTTAACCCCCTCTTCCCCCTCTCTCTGTCTCTCACACCCTTTCTCTACCTCTTTTTTTATCTCCCTGTCTCCCTCTCATTCTCTCTCACACACCCTCTCTCTCTCTCTGTCTCTCTCACACCCTCACTCTCTGTCTCTCTCTATCTTAACCCCCTCTTCCCCCTCTCTCTGTCTCTCACACCCTTTCTCTGCCTCTTTTTTTTATCTCCCTGTCTCTCTCTCATTCTCTTTCTCTGTCTCTCTCTCACACCCTCTTTCTCCCTCTCTCTGTCTCCGTCTTACCCTGTCTTTCTGTCTCTGTGTGTCTCTCTCTCTTTCTGTCTCACTCTTACCCCCCCCCTCACTCTTACCCTCTCTCTCTCTCTCTCTCTCTCTCTCTCTGCACCCCCCCCACCCCCCACCCCCCTTGGCATTTACAAGTAGTTCCAGTAACATGCTGCCGTTTGCTAAACTTATGCTGATTACTCTTCCAGGAAGCCAATAGAGATCAAGGACTTGATTTTGTGTGTGTGTTTTCCAATGTGTTTTATATATTATTATACACTTCCTGTCCAATTACATTACATTGCACATCAGCTGTGGTGACCCTCTCTGGCTCTTCGTGACGGCCATAAAAATAACATCGACTTGACGTGACCGCATACTGGCTTTTTAAACGGCAGCTTTACGAGTCCTGCAATCTCTCTGCGCCGTCCCTCGTTTTCTTCTTCCTGATTTGTGTTTGCTCTGGTGTGTGTTGGTGTGTGTGGTGTGCTTGTGTGCGTTTGTGTCTGACTCACCCATGTGGGAAGAGAACCCATGCAGAGTGAAGGAACATCATCCCAGTGTGGTCAGTTAATGACATCCTGGAACAGCTCTTTTCCTCTCATGTGCTTAAGTCATGAATAAGAATAGCGTAGAGGGAGCAGCTGTCTGCCCATCCATCCATCCATCCATCCATCCATCCCTGCCTCTCTGTTTATCCATTTATATATCTTTTATTTATCTATATACAGCTGAATGCATACATTTGCACCCCCCCCCCCCCTTTTTAATTTCTGCCTTTACACTAAGACTTTAAGTCTTATTAAAGGCAGAAATGCAGCTTAAACCTAAAAACTAATCTCACATATCAGAGACCTGGAGAAGGAAATACAAAGATATGAAAATGTTGAGAGCAGGGGCTCCCAGACTAGGGGTCGTGACCCCACGTGGGGTTGCTTGATTTACAAACAGGGTCGCAAAAGAAGCTCACAGTCTCCTCTTTTGTTTCATTCATATATTTTAGAATATTATATAGAATAATGTTAGAAATATTGGATCTTGTGTGCTAATATTTTGAAGTGCTCCTGGGAGATACATTCAGACAAGCCACGCTTAATTGTATAGGGTACATGTTGTGGTATTTTAGTCTTTTTCTCTAACCTGACACACTGCACTAAAGTAGTTCAGCAAAAAAAAAAAAATGGACAAAGTTCCCTGTCCATCAACCAAACAAACTAGCATTGTGTCTTAAATCCTATACTTCTAGACTCCTAGTTAGTGTTTGAATTAAAACCTATAATGTAGCCGTCAAACCTACCGAAAGGTCTGTTTTGCATACCAGGATTTCTAGATTAGTAAATACTCTTGAATGTAAGGTCATAGTTTAGGATTTGAGACACGCAGCCCTTGATAACAATCATGATCGTTGCGGCATTTTAAGAGAAACAGAGCTCATCGATATGTTGCTGTGCATGAAATCGCTAAACATTTTACAGTTTAATTTGAAAACCTGACTGATAGGGATGTTTTACTCTGTCGTGGCATCTAGTGAATGTCGCAGAGTGTGTGTGAGCAATGCTACTTGAACAGTCGCTGCTTCTGCATGATCCAAGTATAGCTCAGGCTCTTCTGCTTCACATCAGGCGTATCACTCCACCCTGGCGTGGATTATTTTCCTATAACAGCACAACGCTTCCTATTAGACTGATAATGCCGTGCAAGGAATGTTCCTCTGGATTTTAGTCACAACATTACTGACATAATACAATGTTCAAATGTTATAGTAGTCCTGTATTATAAATCTAGTATTTGAAAAAAAAAAAAAAGAATTGTGGTCAAAGTTCAGGGAAATTCATAATGTCCATTTGGGGTCTTTTGGCCAAAAGGTTCATGATGTCACGAGCAGTGATGATCATAATTCAGAAATGTTAAACCTAGACACATCCCTCCAATGGAAATGGTATTTATGGGAAATATTTTACATATATTGACCACTGTTTTCTGTTTAAAGCTAAATTTTGAAATATAGTACCCAAATCTTCCTGTGAAAAATATTTTCTCGCAACGTCGGCAGAGCAGAGCAGCTGGATTACAGAGAACGCAGGAATCTTTTATTTATAAAAGGAAATTGTGACATTTTTATTTGAAGGTAAATTATAGCACATTAAAAGAGCAGTGTCTTGTAATTTCATCTGACAAGTCACCTCTAATGGAGATTTGCTGAGACAGGAGAATTATAGCCTAAGAATCCATAAAGTTTGCACTGTGCATGAAAGTCTTGATGGGAAGGTGACAGGCTGCTGCAGGAAGTCACATCATTACATAAAGCATTTTTTTTTTTTTTTAATCGCAAAATGCAATTTAATGAACACGAGCTGCTGGCAGAAACGTTCACAAAACCACATTTTCAGCTTGGTTTATGCACATATAGTGGATGGACACAGCAAAAATATTAAGTGGGAAAAAAAAAAAAAATAGGGAAGGAGGTTTGATGTGAGAGTGAACCCTGCTCAAGATGGGGGCGGAGCCTGCAGAGCCCAGAATGGGGGCGGAGCCTGCACTATCATATCAGCATTAAGACGGCATGGAGGGTTTTTAAAGGGGTTCAGCAAGTTTTTCTCTCTCCCTGTGGTCCTGTGTGTTCTGTGTGAGACTCTGTTTGCTCCGATAGCTTTTTTTTTTTTTTTTTTTTTTTTTTTTGGCTTTGTGCATGGAGTTGTGAGTCTACACTGAAACAGGAGATTAGATATCGGTTTCACTTAACATTCTCCCAAGAGAAGACTGGATTTACCGCAGAAAAGCCCCAGCACAGGGAGTTCACAGTGAAGCAGCCGTGCTGCGACATGACGTGTGTGTGTGTGTGTGTGTGTGTGTGTGTGTGTGTGTGTGTGTGTGTGTGTGTATGAGCGAGACAGAGCCACAGTAGGGTGTATGTTTAGTATATTCAGTATTTATCATATTCAGTATTTATCGTAACCTTTTTGTGTCCTTGTTCTAGCCTTGATTCGTGGATCTTGAAGGACCTTCTGTGTTAGGATCAACGCAGAAGGTCCTTCAAGATCTACAAGATTCCTGTTCTCTATTAAAAGCTAATTGAAGCACTTTAAGGCTTTAGTGAAGAGCGTGAATTAATGAATTTCACCCTTCAGGGTATTTTCAGGTGGTTAAAAAGTTTTTCATCTAATTTTCTACATCATTCATACGTAATCTACATTATTTAAGAAGTCTAACGTCTTTATGTTTTTTATATGACATTAATGGTGTAATGTCACTGCATGAACTGAGTTATCTTGTTATTTCATACACTGGGAAATAATGTTACCTCGTTAACCCCAAATTTTATTACACACTATGCGCATGAAATGGTTGCCAAGATATGAGTTGACCTCACTACATAACATTTGATGGAAATTGTTTTTCTTCCTAGCTTTGCCTTTTGAAGAGTTTGTTTAAATGTGACTACACGGAGAGGTGCGAGTTCAGCTGAAGTGTATTTTCAGATATAAAGTTGGCTGCTTGGTGTAAGCAGCAGGCTGGCACTGTTATGTCCTGGGTGTGTTTCTGGCTGGCGCTCAGTGTTTCAGGGATAGGCTCTGGATCTACTGCAACCCTGACCGCGTTATTAAAGATGAATGAATCAATGGTTGAATGAATGCTTGATATGAAAAAGTGCAAACTCGAAATGAAAACCCTGGAATCCCAAATGCCTGAGGCATTCAAACTGAGATTTGCTCCTGTAGTGGGGCATGAAGGAATTGCAGGGGGTGTGGGTGGGATTTAAAATACTAAAAAAAATAAATGTTTAACAGACTGTATCAGACCTGCCAGCATTTACGCATTTTGCGTAGGATCTCTGCATTTTAACGTGAGTGTACAGTGGAACTCCAAAATACGCCAAAAGAGCTCTTTTTTTTTTTTTTTTTTTTTTTTTTTTTTAATAAAAATGGCAAATAAGCAAATCAATATTTGTGCAGGTTAGGCTTCTGCAATATAATGATTTTATCATTTAATGACTATATATCCAGTTTATTGCCTATTATATTATATTACAGCATCTGCCAGTCATTATGCATTTTGCGTCGGATCTTCACGGAAACATTTTTCACTTGTACAAGTCAAGCAAAAGCATCAATAGCAAAAGAGCAGTCTTTTCTCCGCAATAAAACGAAGGATGAGCCAATCGACATGCGAATTTTGGAATGGTCTGCGCAGGTTGAAATAGGTGTGAAATACAATCTAGTTCCACTTAGCTAACATTAGACAAGTATATATTTAACATGGGTTTACTATATTTATCACGGATGTTACCACAATTGGCCAAAATGAGCTTTTCGGGCTGATTGCCTGAGGATCTCTGGAAGCTCCGCCCCCTTCCTCCATCTTGCATTAGTAATATTTTGGCCCATGCTCGTAGCGTTTGAAAGATTTACCGATGCAGCGCCCTTGCTTTCTCACTGGAATTGATCAATAATGGCACTTTTTGACAAAAACCAAAATTTTTTTCTAAAAAAAAAAAGAAAACTCAGAAGCGGGCCTCATGGGAGGGGAAAAACCTTGAATACACCTGACACATGCAGTGTGACAACGTAGAACAACGTAGCAGTGAAATCCAGGCACTGATGTTGCCGTGTTTTGTTATACTGTTTACGGTTCTATTGTGGCCACATTTATGTTCCTATTTCTAGCTGAAAAATAAATGTTTTTTGCTCTTAGGCTTCAGTTAAAGGTGCTTCTGTTTTGGTCTGGGTGTTAATAGTTTCAGTAGCTTAATTAGTGTTTTTGATATTTGCTCAAAGGGTCGTAAATTACAGTACAACAGGTTTTAAAAAGGTCATGAATTTAACTGGTCTGAGCGTGTAGCTGCGCTGTTGTAGTCTGACTCCGGTAATTGCTTTATTTGGAGAATTTAGTCACTCGTTCATCATGTAGTCGGTTTGTTTGCCAGCTAACTGGTGTGCTTGTGTTCTAGTTTTTGTGGGTGTGGGTGTGGTTTGATATTATTCTCAGCGAAACCATGTACACAGCATGGCTGCAGTGCAGTAAGATATTCAGGAGTGTGTGCCCATGTATGTGTTGGTTTTTGGCTTGAATTCTCCAGCAGTGAAGCACCATATGCGAATCTTGGCCGCAACCGTCACATCTGACGAAAGGCAGATGCGCTCACTGACCACATATGAGCCAGGACAGTGTTAATCATGCAGTGTCCATGCACTTTTGTCATTTCCTGTTTTGCTGTACTTTTTAGGAGATTAGTTTCCTGATAGCTAAAGATAACCAGCTAGCCTGAGGAATATTTGAGTACTCGAAAACCTGTTGTGTTACACTACAGTATGTTTCTTTCAGCAGTGCAGAGTTTAAATCCAGAGTGTTGGCATTAGCGTTAGTGTTGGACAGTCCTTTCACACACTCAACATGAGAGACAGTAGAAGTGCTATTTTTAGCAGACATCTAAAATGACATCGCTTTGTGTGACTCAGGGAGAGCCGAGCAGACACAAGTGTGACTCAGAGTGACCTCCTCGGCCTGCTCTCTTCACACTGAACCCACAGACGAGTGCATTCGGATCACACACACATCCTCAGTCTGACACAGACAAACTAATCACACTGTATGGATGTTCAGCCTTGTTATTATGTCAGTTCTTCCTTTGACTGCATGATACTGATGGACGCAGAGGTCCTGCCTTCCTCGCTGGGACTGACAGACATAGAGGCCACACCTCCTTCACTGGGATTGACAGACACATGCCACGCCTCCTTCACCGAGACTGACACACACAAGCCACGCCTCCTTCACTGGGACTGACAGACACACAAGCCACGCCTCCTTCACTGGGACTGACAAACAAAAAAGCCACGCCTCCTTCACTGGGCCTGAGAGACACAGAGGCCACGCCTCCTTCACTGGGACTGACAGACAGAAGCTGCGCCTCCTTCACTGGGACTGAAGGAGAGAGTGATGGAGACAGAAGGAGAGAGTGATGGAGATGGAGGGTCAGAACTGAGTGCTGTGGAGGTGATATTGAATCATCAGCTGTTATGGATGTGCAGATGGGAAAACTCCCAAGATGCTTAGTGATTCAGGAACAAGTCACTTTACAGCACTGTGTCACAGGCGATGAACAATAATTTGTTTACGGTGATGACTGACAGTCAGGAGTCGTTGCAGAGTGAACTGAAAAAGTTCTTTTTTTTTTTTTGGAAGGATTTATTTTTCATTGTTTGACGCTGGACATTAGTTGAACTTAAATGTGTGAAGATGGTTTACTCGACACTCAGAAAACATGCTGCGCCTATAGAAAACAAAAACTATGTTACTAGCAAGCATTTTGATTAAATTCAAAATGATTAAAATAAGAGATAATAAAGAAATAAGAAAAAAAGTTGTTTGTCTATTGATTTATTTCATGCAAATCATAGCATAACAGTGTGTGTTCCCACACTTGGGATATAATTGAACATGTTGGGTGATGTGATATTCTACATTAATACCGCATTTATTGTATCTTATACAATATTTATTGTGTACACATTCTGGAAATGTGGCTGTTGTGCTGCTCCGGGTGAAATAACAAAAGGAGGCGGGGCACGGCGTGCTGTAGCAGTAGGAAGATATCATATCTGACCTATACAAACGACATACTATGGTCTTAAGTAGCCTAGGTTATGTGAACATTAAAAAATATATAAATTAATATATAAAAGCAACTGTGCATATGTTTGTCAGTTCTCAAAGTTCAGGTTATAGAGTTTAAACAGTACCTTCAAGAGAGTGCGAGGCCAGCCGACCTGTACACACAAAGGTGTTCATGAGTGTGGAGCACTTCAGTTCTGCGAGCACTGAGCGCCGAGACACGCGTGTTACCTTTTTCCTCGCTCAAAATTAAAAAATTGTATTAATTAATTTTAATTTAATTTATTAATATTCTGACAATTTGTGTTTAAATAAAAAGAAAAAAATCAATTGAAAATGTGTGTTTTGTTTCCGAGCGGCATAACAGAAAAGCGTTCACCTTATCATCAGGAGATCGCAGGCTCGAGAGCCAAGAGAGCAAAATTGTCCGTGCTCTTCGGGTGGGAGGGATGACGTTACTCTCTTTCCCCTGTCAATCACAGCGACGCTAGGCAATCGTGGGTGTCTGTGAGCTCATGTATGTGGAAGAGGGCAGACAGCAGTTTCCTCTGAGTATGTAACGCAGTCCTGTGACGCAGCATGAGCAGCAGTTCAGAAAGATGCAGCTGTGTCAGTGAGAAGTGAGGGCACGTGTTAGCCTTCATCCTCTATGATTGTAGCGGTCATGTGATAAGTCAGAGCTGGCAAGTGGGTGGGAATTAGCGAGCGACCAAATTGGGGAGAAAATTGGGTAAAATCCTTTTTTTTTTTTTTTTTTTCCCCTCTCATCATCAATCAATCCATCACTTTCGATAGCAGTTTGTGATCTCCTGATAAGGTGAACGCTTTTCTGTCATGCCACTCGGAAACAAAACAGACATTTTCAATTTATTTTTTTCTTTTTATTTAAACACAAATTGTCAGAATATTAATAAAGATTACAAATGTTGTTATTGTTATCGTCATCATCATCATTATTATTATTATTATAGCTAGGCATGTAAACATTTTTAAAACAACAGTTAACGCAAAGTAAAAAAAAAAAAAAAAAAATTTATGGCCCTTACTCATGGTGAAGTCACGGGTTAACCGATTACTGTAGTTCTTTTCCACGCGGTTAAGATGATCAGGAAACACTTTCTATGAAGCCCATGCTCATAATGCATTATACACTGATTTATAAGTATTAATTAGCCAGTCTTGTAGTTCCATGAATGTATTTACGGTGCTGCATCTTTATAAATACATTCATGGAACCATAAGACTGGCTAATTAATACTTATAAATCAGTGTATAATGCATTATGAGCATGAGCATTACTTATTAGTAATTATAACAATAATATAAGCGTAACTATAACTGTTATTATAATGAAGTATATATCTTGATGTGTCTTTAAATGTATTTATAGAACAGTAATACTTGCTTATAGATAATTATAAATGGATAGAAAGTACATAGGGTTTCACAGAAAGCGTTATCGGTGATCGTGTTGCTTATGATGATGCCTTTATGTACACGTGATGGCGCGGATCCTGCTGATCAGCCTTTGTGTGGTGAGACATTTGTTCCTGAGCACCGCTATCGATCCACACACAGCAGCAGTGGACTGTGTAAGCTGGGTGTGTTCTCGCCACCACACACTCACCTGATGTTTGTTAGTGTACAGAAGGCTGTGTTTGCTTTCAGGAAGTGTCTGGAGTATGACGTCTCTCTCGAAGGCTGCTGGTGTGTGTTAATCTCAGTCTGACACAGTTTTGGCGTGTAATAGGGACGTAGCATGAATAAGAGCCTATTCTTCAATCCGAAGCACCTGACACACCGGCTCATGGGAAATCTGCGTGTGGGTGTGTGAGCGAGATGAGGAACAAAGCTATACTGCCTTTCAGTGACAGATACAGCAGCCAAAGGTTTCATGACTCACTTCCTGTTTCACACTGGCACTCATTAGAGTACTTTAATATACTGAAGAGTTTCACACTGAGTCGCCTGTGCGAGTGTGTGTGTGTGCTCAAAATTATTTTTTTTCCCAAAGTGGTAAAATTGTCCATGAAAAACATTCAAGGTTTTGTGCCACCTCTGCTTTCTAGGTGCAGTCAAGTGTGTGTGTGTGTGTGTGTGTGTTTTAAAAAGGCCTGAGTGATGACAGGAGTCTGATAAAAGTCTCAGCTGGGTATGAAAAGTGAGGCATCTCTTTTGTCTCAGGGGCGTATGGGGTTGCCATCAGTGTGAGCAGCCTGTCGGTGTGTTTTAGCAGTGTGTGAGTGTGTGTCTTGTAGGTTGTTAGATGGTGTGTGTGTGGGGGGGGGGCATCAATTGGGGTCAACTTTTCTCACAGAGGTGCAAGTGTTTTCTTCTCAACTACAGGGCATGCATACACACGCTCAAGGCAGGAGGACATGTCTGTGCTTCACATGCTGTCACCAGCTGCTGGCACAGGTGTGTGTGTGTGTGTGCCTGCCTGCCTGCCTGATTGCTTTCACTGACGTAACAATCTTTTTAAGATTACAATTACCTTCACTCTAGTTGTGCACTCATTACATTTTTATATCACAATAACTGCATTGTGGCCTTTACTACAGTTTGCAATATTATTGCAGTTTTGAACAAGTTTCAATGCACTTTTCATCCTTTCACATTCAAATTGTAATTCCTTTAAAGATTTAGCTTTTGAATTTATTCAAGTGCTGAAAGAATAAGCCTACAATTTTGCCTGGGTCTGCTGGAAATTCTTAACTTATTACGCCTCACATGTAGGACACAATCTTTGGTAAAATGTTAATGGGTGATTTGAAACTTTGACTTTGAAAAGGCAAGTTTAAAAATATAACAAGGATATGTTTGGCAATTGTTGAAACATTTGGAATGTGGTACACACATGTATTTATATGAAAACATGCAATTATGTGTATTTAGGTCTTTTTTCATCATCATTAATTGGCCGTGGTCTTAAAATGATCATGTGGTGCGACCATGATTTTCCGTTCAAATAATATATCTCCTTATATGTACAGTAACCTCTGTAGGAAACATTCATTATTCATGTATTTCTGTAAGTCACGAACTTACTTACACGAACAGTACTGTGCGGACGTCTTAGGCACATGCACAGATGGCTTTATGACGGACACAATCGGGATTGTTTCCATGATGTTTTTCAAACTGTCCCACTGCCAGGTTTTTCAAACTGGTGAACACAAATACGAGATTGTCCGCTCTAATAAGGACACATGCGATTCCAACTTCACATTTGTTGGACATTAGGAAACAACTGAGAGAATAGAACTTGATCTCAGGAGCACAAACGCTGTGCATAAATGTTACCTACCAAGACAGGGTAGGGTTAGTGATGATATAACAAAATAGCACCTGTTGAATATCTAGAGTTTATACCACAACGCTTTTGAATTCTCTAGTCTTATTGGTCAGAAGGTGTTGAGTAATTTTTTATAACAGCAGCTCGTACAGTAGTTCAATTCATTTGTAATTGAAATGTATACAGTTTATGTACAAAAGCTAATGCTAATAATACCAAAGAAAAAAAGTGATGCTATTTCAATAAAGCAGAATGTATACATGTACAGTGGATATAAAAAGTCTAGACACCCCTGTTAATGTGGCAAGTTTTTGTGATGGAAAAAAATTAAAAAATTTAAAAGATACACTGCCCTCCAAAAGTTTGGAAACGCCTGAACAAAATAGGGTTTTTGGGCAATATCAGCATAAATCCTCT
>CM075008.1:21566422-21610696 GCA_037576675.1 Pangasius sanitwongsei
AAGAGGATTTATGCTGATATTGCCCAAAAACCCTATTTTGTTCAGGCGTTTCCAAACTTTTGGAGGGCAGTGTAAATCATGTCAGAACTTTTTCCACCCTCAATGTGAAATCACAGCGTATAAAAGTAAAGCCAGAAACAACCAAAAACATTTTAGGGAAAACTAGGAAAAATAAAAAATGTTAACAATAACCTGGTTGCATAAGTGTGCACACCCTTTTATAACTGGTGATGCGACCGTGTTCAGAATGAACCAATCACATTCAGTCCCATGTTCAAAAGTAATGATCATTCAGCTGTAATCAATGAAATTATTCTGATTAACCCCAAATAAAGATCTGCTGTTTCTTTTGGATTTTCTTGACATCATCTTGTTTTCTTCTGGTCCACAAAGAGCTGTACAGCCTGAACAGGGTCTCACTGTCGAAAGGAATCTATCAGGAGAGGGGTATGAAAAAATTTCCAAAACATTGTGTACCATGGTACACTATGAAGGCCATCATCAACAAGTGGAGAAAATGGAGCACTATAGTGACATTACCAAGAACAGGACGTTCCAAAATGTACAAAAGGACAAGACAAAAACTTACCGGGGAGGCTGACAAGAGATCTACGGCAACATTGAAGGAGCTGCAGGAATATCTGACAAGCACTGATTGCTCTCTGCATGTGACAGTAATCTCATATATTCTTCACGTCTGTGTTATGGGGTAGGGTGGCTAGACAGAATCCCTTTCTCACAAAAAACATGCAAGACCAACTAAATCACTCCAAACCATGTGACAGAATGTGGTATGGTCTGATGAGACCAATTCCGAAAGGTATAATAATTCCATAATTCCAAAAGTATTGGTTGGGAGAAAAAGCACATGACCAAAAAGAACACCATACCCACGGTGAAGCATGGTGGTGGCAGCATCATGCTGTAGAGTTGCTTTTCTTCATCCAGAACTGGGGCATTTATCAAGGTGGAAGGAATCGTGAATAGCTACAAATACCAGTCGATTGTAGTGCAAAACCTTCAGGTGTCTGTAAGCTGAAGATGAAAAGGAATTTCACCTTTGAGCAAGACAATGACCCAAAGCATACATCCAAATCAACAAAGGAACAGCTTCACCGAAAGAAAATCAGCGTTTTGGAATGGCCTAGCCAGAGCCCAGACCTGAATCCAGTTAAAAATCTGTGGGGGGACCTGAAGCAGGCTGTGCACAGGAGATGCCCTTACAATTTGACGGATCTAGAATGTTTTGCAAGAAAGAGTGGGAAAATATTGCCAAGTTAAGATGTGCCACGCTGATAGACTCTTACCCAAAAAGACTGAGTGGTGTAATAAAATTAAAATGTGCTTCAACACAGTATTAGTTTAGGGATGTGCAAACTTATGCAGCTAGGTTATTGTAAGTTTTTTATTTTTGCTTTTTATGACTATAAAAGTCTCTGTTTGTGTACTTTGCGACTGAACATTAAAAGTGAGAAAAGATCTGACATGATTTGTTATAGTGTAATGCTTTGACTTCGCAAAAACCTGCCATTTTAGCAGGGGTGTGTAGACTGTCTATATCCATTATATAATCATTAATACGGTGAAGTTTTCTGTTAGGAGACGTTTCTTTATCAGCTCTCAGGTGTCAGCGTTTTGTAAAGCACGGTGTTTTTCCACCGCGGGAGTCTTCAGGTCAGAGGACTTTGTTCTTTCCGGGTTTGCTGTAACATGACAGGCTGGGTTTTTTGTTTTTTAACTTAAAGGGAGGAAAAAGAGAGTGGTGAAGGAAAGACTGTTGACTTTTCAACAGACTTGTCTCATAAACATTTAACAACATTAAATGTAGCTATAAATGGTTAAAAAGTGTCATTCATTAATAAATAAAAATTAGCCAAATTGCCATTGCCAAATTGCTGTGGTACAGAAGGAATGAAATATTTCAGGACATGCTGTTATAGGAAAATAATCAAATTGGCAGTCTCTTTGTGTTTCGTGTGTGTGTGTGTGTGTTTGTTTGCTCCTGTGTGTGAGCGCGTATGTGTCATCAGTTTACTCCATTTATGTGACTCAGTCTGTCAGACAGCCACAAACCGAACCCACCTGGTCACCTGTGACATCACATGAGGGAGGGCTCAGACGCCTCAAAAACACCACACACTCACACACACACTCACACACTCACTCACTCGCACTCGCAGGACACTCGCTAGTGTTTTGGTCTTGAATTGTCACTGGAAAACATACGGCTGAATTGAAGGCCAGTATGTGTTGAGGTAAGGCTGCACCTTTTATTGCTAAGTCAAAGAACATTCAGAACAATATTATTCATTATATATACAATATTTTCATTCAGAACAGTATAATTTTTTAAATTAGTTAAAATAATGACACGAGTGTTAGAGTTTGTTTAGAGACGTGGTGAAAATGTACATAATGCTACACTCTTATGTGTTTATCATGGTTATCAGCAGAACTGCACATTTACAGCAGTAATAGAGACCCTGTAAATACCTCATGTTTATTATGTGGATGGATGGATAGACAGAGTGGATGGATGGATGGAAAGAGATGGAATGAATAAGGTGGATAAATGGATAGCATAGATGTATAGATGGATAGAGTAGACTGGGGATGGATTAGAGAGGAGATGGATGGATAGACAATAATATATGGATAGACAGAGTAGATGGAAGGATCCATTGAGTAGATAGATGGATAGGCAGAGTGGATGGATGGATGGATGGATAGGTGAAGTAAATGGATGGATGGACAGAATAGATGGATGGATGGATGGGTCGAGGTATAGAGTAGATTGATAGATAGGCAGAAGGTAAATGCCATCCATTTACCTACTCTGGATGCATGGAGTAGTTGAGAGAGATGGATAGACAGAGTAGGTGGATGGAAAGAAGGATAGAGTAAGTAAATAGTTGGAGATGGGTGGATAGATGGGTAGTTGGAGCAGATGGATGGACAGGTTGGGTAGAAGGATGGGTGGATATATATAGGATGGATGGATAGATAGGGTAGATGGATGAATAGACAGAGTGGATGGATGGATGGATAGATAGAGTGAGCAGTGGATTAATGGATAGATAGAGTAGTTAGATGGACAGAATAGATGGCTAGAAAGCCAGAGAAGGAAGGAAGATGGATGGATGAATGGATAGACAGAATAGATGGATGGATAGCCAGAGAAGGAAGGAAGATGGATGGATAGATTGATGGAGTATATATATTTAACAGACTATCTGCGCTCTAGTTTCTGGTGAATGTGTGTTGTGGTGTGTTGGTTTGCTGTGACAGTTTCCTCGTCCCATAACTAAGAAACACGGAGCCGAAAATAAGACCGTGGCTTACATAATGTTGTGTTTGAACTCGCAGGAGGTGAGTGTGTGGAAGAGGAGAGGAGGGAAGGCTCAGGTGTGTGTGTGTGTGTGTGTGTGTGTGTGTGTGTGTGTGTGTGTGTGTGTACACAGTTTGTCTCTATCACCTTTGGAAGATTTCTCTGATGGATCCCAAGCAGGACATTTATAGTCGTGACTACATCTTTTGTTGAGTCAGGCGTGTGAGAAGTGTGACTAGATAAAAAAAAAAGTTTATTTTTATTGTGTTGAGGTTGCAATAAATTAACACACACACACACACACACACACACACACACACACACACACACACATACATACGTCAGGTGGCGTCTAGCAGTGAGCTCACAGCTATATCACGAGCTGTTCCTGCTACAGCAAACTGTCACACTTTAAATAGACGCTTGCTGTTACCTGGACAGTTAATGCAGTGGTTTATAAGGATTAAATTGATCTCATCGTTTGTGAGGTGGCTGAAAAATATGCCGTTTATTTGATGACTGCAGTGAATAACAGCTAGTACAGGGATTCTTGATTATGTACATGTTTACAGGACGCTTCTCAAAAACCTTTTGCCAGACCTTGTGAACACGTGATTGGTGAGACTCGTAGAAGCAGTCTGTAGAGTCTTCTTAGCTCAACAAGCAACAAGGGTTGTGTAGCGAACAAGTGCTGGAGGTCTGTACAAGTGCGTGTGCACTAGCATTACACAGACATGCTGATGTGGTTTAGGACATAATATTATAAAAGTATAGGGGCAGCCATCTTGAGCAACAAGAAGCAGAATTTGTTGACAATTTGTATCATTTTGTGCAATGACGCAGAAATGCTAGAACCTTTTGAGATTTGGATATGAATTTATGGAAAAGATTTTGGGTGAGAAAAGACTTCTTTTACTTGTTAAGCTACACAAGCTAGCTCCAGTTCAAAACCAAAGATCACGGATGATCAACCACATTTTTGGCCACACTGGCTATTTAAGTAAACAACCTGTTTTGTGGCGAAATGTTTCTTTACTGCTGTGATTAGCGGCCATGTGTCGTGCACACAGTTACATTTATTCAGCTGAATTATTAGTAATAAGTATATATAAATAGTATAAGTAATTCTTTATGAATTGTGTATTACGTGTAACTTTCTTCAACTTTGTCAGTACTTTAAATAGTTCAGAGTATATTAGAAGAAATGTTAAAGTATGTATTTTTTAAATAATTAAATTAATATAACAAAGTATTTTAAGCTACGCTCATCTCTGATGCCATTGGTAGTGAGCACTACCTAGCTAGCTGAAATACAAAACTATTACATCTTGTTGCTAAAAGTGGTTGTAGGTGGGGGGAGTGAATCTCTTCCACCCTCAGTACCACGACTGAGGTGAGACCCTTGAGCGAGGCACCGAACCTCCAACTGCTCCCCGGGCGCCGCTGCAAAAAAAAAAAAAAAAAAAAAAAAAAAGGCTGCCCACTGCTCCAGTTGTGTGTTCACTGTGTGTGTGTGTGTGCGCACTTGGATGGGTTAAATGCAGAGCACAAATTCTGAGCATGGGTCACCGTACTTGGCCACACGTCACTTCACTAAAAGACATGGATTGGTGCAGGACATGCATGTTACCGATGGAAAAATAACATACAATGTTGAGTTTGAAGTGTAAAAACACACAACCAAACACAACTAGTTATCTACGACTCAGCGATCACTATCTCTGTAGCTAAAACAACTTTGCAACTGGGCAAAGATACAAATTCCACAAAGAGAATATATAATGTCTTTCAGTAGCCTTTCTGCCCGACTGCAGAACAAATAAATGCCTTACTGTTCAGCAGTCCTCAAACTTTTTTCCTCTCCTTTATTATATTGAGCTCTCTCTCTCTCTCTCTCGTTCGCCAACTTCTTTCCTGCCTAAAATGACTATGTTTAAGCTTTACTTTTACCGTAACCCTTCATTAACCATGATTATTTTTTTTTCTTTCAGAGCTAGCTGCTTCTGCACTACGTGATGTCCGATAACGGAGAAGTGGAGGACAAGCCGCCCGCACCACCCATGAGGAACACCAGCACCATGATGGGATCCGGTATCAAAGAGCCGAGCGCAATGAACCACACCTCCAAACCACTGCCGCCCAATCCGGAGGACAAGAAGCGCAAGGACCGCTCCATCCGCTCCATCCTCACCGGAGGAGGAGATAAGAGTGAGTCAGGGATGGAGGAATAGACTGAAATGTCAGTGGTTGTTAAATGGAAGGCTGCCAGATTGGAAGTATTAAATAGTCTGAGGTTTCTGGGTTGGTGGAAAACATAAGTTTTTGTTTAGGATTCCTGTAATATTACTTGCCGCTTTTTAGTTAATAACCAGTGTTTAAAGGCTTATTTTCTCAGCCCTTTCACAGCCAGAGAGTGGCGAGCTAATCAGTGAATAGTCATGAGCAGGGAATGTCTCGCATTTCAGCACGCCCGCTCTGTTAATTAGCTTCCCGGTAGCAAATAGTTAACCTTACGTAGCCAGCCTGACCTCTACACAACATACAGCACACAGCAGCTGGCTGCCCTGAGCGGAGAGAGAATGAGCGATGACTAGGAGTGTTGACGTCGAAATGAACAGTACAACAAAAATGACATTTTCTTTTTCTTTTTTTTTTTTTTTTTCTTCTTCCCCCCAAATTTTATCAGTCAGCCAAGACACGTTTGGTGCCAGGCATTTGCATCTTTAGTTTTGCACAGGTTTAGTAATGCAATTTGTACACGAACCCCTTCATAAAATAGCAGTAAGGTCTGTATAAAAAAAAACTGAATATGCAAATCAGATTAGAACTCATCTGAATACGCTTTGCACTTTTAGTAACCGTATGACTGAATTTAAACATATCATTCATCTCTGTTGCTGGTTTAATGATGGAGTCCCAGCTCTGTTCCTGTACTTCCTAGAGTATAGACATTAGGGGTTGCACTACTACTCATTTTTACTAGTTGACCAGTCAAACAAAAAGTAGTCGACTAGACTTAGCATAGGCATAGCTTTAAAAAAAAAAAAAAAAAAAAACCCATCAAAAACGTTTTCAGGACGTCATCGTTTAGACTGTTTTCTATAAATCAAATGTCCAAAATAATAAATCTGTGCATCATTTTACACGAAGGACGTAAAATTTCTCAAAATGCACACATGTGGACGAGCTGGTGGCTCAGCTGAGATCACTGATTCAGAAGCTGAGAGCATGCAGCGCAGAAGTAACGGATGGAGGATGAGATGTCTACAGCAGGCTTTTTGGCCATGTTCAAGTCCAGCCTGATTAGCTTCTGAAAACGAGTCTGGATTAGCCTCTTTGAGCGAGCGTACGATCTAACCTGCTGAGTGAGATCGCATAGTGATGTGCAACCCGCGGCTCTGAAAGCGCTTGCACAAAGCGCGGAATACCACAGTGCATGGATTTTATTTAGCTTTCAAGGACAACAGAAATAACTGCAAGAGGAACTCCTTTGGGAGCAGGCAGGAGTGAGATTAAAAAAAAAGAATTCTTGCACACCACCGTATTTCACACAAAGCGATATCACAGTGCTAACGTCCCATTAAAGCAAAAGAAAATTAAAAATGGGCTTTTCGCAGTGTAGCCCTGTGCGGTTTTGCATTGGCTTCATCTGGTCAGAAATAGTTTTAAAATAACAAAATAGCTGCTTTCTGTGCCGTCTGCTGGCATCTTCTTACCATCTGCCTCAGAAACTGGTGGTTTTGGACTAAACAGGAGTGGGGATGACTGACAGGATGAGTTCCTCTAACACCCGAATCCAGCCACTGTGTCTTTTCACAACGTAGCTGAGCGTAACTGCTAACTGAGCTCACTGCTGTTTTCCTGGTTAAGCAGCACAACAGATGCAAATGTGTCATTTTCATCCGGTGACGTTTTAATGAGAACAGATCCTTTTAAAGCTGCTGTTGCGTGTATTCTCCTGTAACGTTTCTTTCTTCTCCTGCGTGTCCCTCCTCAGCTAATAAGAAGAAGGAGCGTCCAGAGATTTCTCTGCCGTCAGACTTTGAGCACACCATCCACGTGGGCTTTGATGCCGTCACCGGGGAGTTCACTGTAAGTGCTCACATCGTGTCACCGTGTAGTTGTTTCAGCTGCTTAGGTTTTGGGGTTTAATCACTCTGTTCAGTCTTTACTATGTGTCCTGTGTTTAAAAAAAAAAAAAAAATCTTTAGCTCTGCAGACAAAGCTGCACTGTTGTGCTTCCTTAAATCGAGGTCAACACACTGTCTATCTTTCAGATCCACTTTCTCACTTTCTGTTTGTGTGATTTACAGTAACAGCGTGACAAATTACTGTACACTTGTATTCCCAGTGCTTGGGCTGTATGATTAAGTATATGATTAACAGGAAGTTAAAGGGCACAGATAAACTGCCTAACTAAATCGTTCTACACCTTACTGAGTTGTTCAGTATCTCAAGCAGACTTGTGTATGTGTTTTTTGGGTTTTTTTTTGACGCTGTATCACACACTGTTATCTCTAAACATGTTAAATCATCTTTTGCGTATAGTTTGATGTCACTCTGCACAGGCAGACATGGTAAAAGTACCACTACTCATCATATTAAAGCCTCTTGTGAAAGTGCAGCTTCAAATTCTTGACTCAAGTTAAAGTAGAAAAGTGTAAACACTTACGTTTATTTAGCATCAGTTTCCCCTGAATCAGAATTTGTGTGATGTTTACACAGCGTTGGTATTATTTCTTTAATGCTTCTAATACAATTCTAACAGTGTAATAATTTAAGCTCATAAAATAGTAACACAAAATGTACACACACAGCCTAATATATTAAGAACTAATGTTTTGAATGCACGTTACGTCTTCTGATGCGTGACTAGCGAAATTGAAATGAGTGGAACTGGTAAAGTTCAGTGCAACAAATGCTATCGTTGTCAAAAAATGATCATTTTTTTCCGTTTTTTTTTTCTTTTTCCCTAAATAAACCAAAAATCCAAAAGCCTTCTAGTGAATGTTCTGACTCTCAGATTCATTGTGATGCTGAGTCAGCAATCACTGAATTCACTCCCTGAGACTGTCACATGAATGGTTTTCTGAATGGAAATCCACTGAAAAATGAAGTAGCCTATGAAAAATATAAAAAATATATATGTATTCAGATTCATGAACTTTTTTGCCGTGTTTTTGTTTCACATTTGCCTCCATCTTATTTCATGAGCATAGATCACAGTGTGCAAGCTTGTGGCGTTTGTCAAAGTTTCAGATGTTGTTGGATAAGCCTGAGCCTTTATATTCGCCCAGGTGAAACCGAATCAGTCGAATCAGAGGTTTAAGTCATTGAAATGCTCGGTTTGAAAGAATCAGCTCAGTAAATTGAATAAACTGAGCTTCTCATCACTGTAGAACTGAACGGGTGGGAAGCCCTGTCTCCTTGCTGTTTTTATTGGTTGCTGCACTCTACTTATCACACTCGCTTCTGCCAACACGCTTGCTCTGATTGGCTACTGGCGGAAAGCGAGAGAACGAGAACTGTTTGTGTTTAAAGGCCACATTCACTTTACAGGTGTTGTTGCCTAATTAAAATTTTTGCTTCAGGTTCAAGTTCTAAGTTTCTGCCTTGACTGTGTATGCAGTCTGTAAGTGATGTACGAAACAAGTTTGATATGAAAAGATAAGATGCAGCTCTTCAGCATAGCCACAGAGAGTTGAATGTTACATTTTCTGTTATGCAAACAATGTTAGTACAGATGAAACTATCGCCCAGCTCTCCGGACCTCATATATATATATGTATATATATATATATATATGTATATATATGTATATATATATATGTATGTGTGTGTGTATATATATATATATATATATTTTTTTTTTTTTTGTGTGTGTGTGTTATTCATTTGCATATTCTATTTCGTGTGTGTGTGTAGGGTATGCCAGAGCAGTGGGCTCGTCTGCTCCAGACGTCAAACATCACTAAGCTGGAGCAGAAGAAGAACCCTCAGGCCGTCCTGGATGTACTCAAGTTCTACGACTCCAAAGAGACGGCCAACAGCCAGAAATACATGAGCTTCACAGGTGAGAGATTCATTGTGTGTGATGATCATGGCCACACACACACACACACACACACACACACACACACACAGTGCAACTTTACAGAAAAGGTTATCACTTTATTCCACTCTGTCCTCATATGAGGTTTTTCCTGTCTGCTTTTTCTTCAGATAAAAGCTCGGAGAGTTACAGCCCCTCCAATGTTCCAGTAAGTCTTCAGTGACAGTCTGTGTGCTTCTCTGTGTGTGTGTGTGTGTGTGTAGGTGTGTGTGTGGGAAGGATGAGGTTTATCACAGCTTCATGCTGGCACACAGACAGAACTCAGAACCCAGTGGCTTCTCACATACATGCTCAAATAGTTAACTCATACACACTCACTTTAATCTCTGTCTGACACTCTTGCACTTTTTCCCATAGTCAAATGATAATGTTAAAAATTGCATCCAAATGCAAATTATTTAAAAGTATTAGTAAGCTCCACGGAGAAAATGATGAGTCTCATGCGTCATTTCATTCCTAATACTCCTCGCCTTGATAACAGCACTGGTCTTGTCAGGTAAACATTCCACCAGTGCCTTGAGAGTTTATTTTGGCATTTCAGTTGCTGTTCTGAAAAATTCCACATGTTTTCTGTGGAATTGAGGTTGGGTCATTTTGCCATCTGTGTCAGTGTTTCATCCTGATTTTCAAACAGAGAAAGTCCAGCACAGATTTGGCTCAATGCACCCTACAAGTTCCTGGAATATGGGCGTGTCAGTGTTGCGTTCTGCTTAGAAATGAAGCACAGAGGACCAGCACACTGACCATCTTCTTTTACATTCCTCCTATTGCCACTGAACAAAAAGGCACTGCTACAGACAGAGGGAACATCTGCAGTATTGCTACACTATTCATTCGTATCACATTTCTGATATTACACGATTTTTGATATGATACAGTGAGGGTCACCATAATACGTTTGAATTATACGGTTGAATTATGGTGAACCCCCCCCCCAGTGCGGCTGATGTCGGCAGGTGAACACACACAACCACCCGATTTGAGGTGCAGTGAGAGAGCGATTTCTCCCTGAATCAATTTCACCGAACTGCAGAAAGTGAACCAAATACGACGCGTATTTCAAGTTGTAGACGAAAAAACAAGCCAAAGGACAGAGCTGTAGCACTGCAGAAATGTGTTCTGGATATCTGGATTGACAAACAAAAAGAGAAAATAATCACTCCACGTAATACACAAAAAAAAAAAACATTTCTTCACTCTTTCGCTATATTTTTGCAAATATGTTTTCAGGCCTACGTGGCTTTTCACTAATATCTTTTTTTTGCCTTTTGTTTATTTAATTACATTAAGTGTGAAGCTAACCCAAACAAAATAGCTAACGAATTAAAGCTATCAGTTTTGCTCACTTTTTTGTACACAGCAAACAGATTATAGGTGTGAAGGCGCCCTTAGTACGTATAAATCGCAGCCCATGAAACAGCACGTTCTCACACAAACACTCGTGCTCTTGCTGAAACCACACACAATCTTTCACAGGCACACATTCTGCACTGTGAATCAGCATCTTTTTCTTTTCAGACCTTGCTGACTGTGCAGTTTAGGTGCCGTGTTGACTGGGCTTTAGAGGAGAGGCATGATGGGAGAGGTTTGTGTTGTTGTGCCTCATAAGGCTGTAGCTGTGTTTCTAAAAGGGAATTTCTGACACTTCAGATGCTAGCTATATTCGCTTACATCTCTGACATTTAATGCACATGATGTAGGCCAGCAGTTCTCAGCTCTAGTCCTGGCGACACGCTGGCATTTATTCCAGCCAAAGCGTAAAGCTAGCTTTTAGCGTCTGCCTACTCAGCCTCTCTTTCCGTCCGCAGAACTCCAAAGCTGTGTCGGAAACCCCTGCCGTAGCAACCGTATCCGAGGACGAAGATGAGGACGAGGCCACGCCGCCACCCGTGATCGCGCCTCGACCCGAACACACCAAATCCGTGAGTACAGCTTGCACGCAAGATTCGAATTTCTGTCTTTGTTTGTGTTTCGATCCTCGTGGCTTTCCCATCACTCGCTTTGCTCTCTCCTTTCTTTTACCTTCTCCTCCCTCCTCCCGTTTCTTCCCCTCTGCCCACTCTGGCCCTTTTTGCCGTCTTGTTTCTCTCTCTCCTTTGTGGCTCAGGTAGCACTGGTTGGATAGGCTTTATAATGAGCACTCTGAATCAGCCATGTGTCTCCAAGCAGAGTAATTGTGGAACGGATTTTTGTAGCTTCAGGTTTATTTTTATTCAGTGAAAAGGCCACTGTGTATACTTTGTCTCTACAGTGTTGAGGAAACATGAACATTTCTTAGGAATTCAATAGGAATTTTGCAGGGAATTTGGCTGGTTCCTGTGAGAATGGATTTTTTTTTTTTAAATAGAAAATGTAGTTTTTGTTTTGACAAAATGCACTTAGGTCCAGAAGAAACTGAAAGAAAAGTTTAGCAGAGTGTTTATTTTAAGTGGAATGTATTTTAATAGAAAACCCGCATAAATGCAGAGAGGGATTGGCAGAGAGAGTCAGCCTGAATGGTCTAACTGCTTTAAAAAATCATTCCATAAAGAGTGAACGAGAGGAGTGAGTGAAGGAGGGGAGTGAAAGATGGAAATGGAAGAAAGTGAAGGAAGGCAGTGAAAGATAGATATAAGGAGGTGAGTGAAAGAGGACAGTGTGACGGAGAGGAGGAGAGTGAAGGAGGGGAGTGAAGGATGAACAGAAGGAAGGGAATGAAAGATGGACAGAAGGAGAGGTGTAGAAGGGCAGTGTAGGAGAGGAGTGCAGGAGGGCAGTGAGTGAAGGAAGGAGCTGTGTGAAAGACAGAAGGAGGTGAGTGAAAGTGGAGAATGACGCATCGACAGAAGGAAGGGAGAGAAGGTGGGGAGTGAGTGAATGACAGAATGAGGTAACTGAAGGGAGGGGAGGATAAAGAGAAGGAGGTGAGTAAAGGACAGAAGGAGGTGAGTAAAGGACAGAAGGAGGTGAGTAAAGGACAGAAGGAGGTGAGTAAAGGGAGGAGAGAACTTTAGTGTGAAGAAAAGGGGCAGTCCAGTATAAGAGAAATAACTGCTTTACATATCCTCACTTTGCAGAGGGAGGGAATGAAGGAGGGAGCGAGAGCGAGTGAGTGTGGGAGTGTAAGTGTTAGGAGGCTTAGACAGTAATGGAGATGGAGAAAAGTCTCGTCTCATTCACTTGATGTCTCTGAGGAAGATTACAGGAAGCTTGAGTTTAGACTCGATGTGATTAAAGAGGCCGAACAGAGCTGCTGTGTCTGACAGTGCCGATATGAATGTGGTACGAGTTCAGCCTCATTAAATCTGACTCTAAACCACACGAGATGGATGATCTGCTGAAATCTGAACACACACACATACGTGCACGCACACACACATACATGCACGCGCACGCACGCACGCACGCACACACACACACACACACACACAGATGCCCCGGTCTGATTTTCAACACCAAATGGCTAATTATTTGAGAGGGGCTTTATTTTTATTGGGTCTTGGCAGGTGGTGTCTGGATATTTTATTGATTTAGTTAGCTTGCATTTTAATGTGCGTTACTGCTGTGATCATTGCCCGAGCAGTTACAGAATAATAATAGCACTATTAATCTTCATATTGTGTCGAAATTACCTTTACATGTTTCGGCTTTCAGTGACAGGATACACTGTATGTGTGTTCATATATAATAATGATCAAATTAAACTGTTTTACTTCTTTCGCTCCTCATTAAGACCTCGTTAATATGCAAGGAATAAAGCCTTAATGTACTGACAATAAAGAAATATATAGATACCAAACAGAATATATGTATATTTAAATAAAGAACTTATGGAGCATGTGATCAGGTATAAACGCAATTAGGTATAAACGCAAGTTTAAAAAAAAACACAACTAAAAAAAAGTCATAAAACATTGTTAGATGAATACACAGTTTACTTTGTACCTCAAATGTATTCGATAAGCCAGTACGTTAGATTTTTTTTTTTTAGCTGTGTTAATAATGTTAGTAGCAAGCAATAAAATCTATCCACATGTCCAGATCTTCAAATATATGCTTTAAATGCCAGTGTACGATCTATAATCTCAGTTGTAAATAAATACATTTTAAGCACACGCTGTTCATACTTTTCCAGAATCAAGTTCAAATTGGACCTGCGTTATCATCTGCGTAAGGTCCAGCTTTGGGAGGCAAGTGAAGTGTGTTGTAAATTGTCACAAGTGTAAACGCAACCACTAAGTGTCCTCTTGTAGTTTACCCACCTGTAGTAAGATTTAAGAAAAGGGATTCTGGTTGTCCATCAGAGGAGAATAGCCAGGCTGGTTTGAGCTGACAGGAAGGCTACAGTAACTCAATTAGCCACTCTCTACAACCGCGGTGAGCAGAAAAGCATCTCAGAATGCACAACATGCAGAACCTTGAGGCAGATGAGCTACAGCGGCATCAGATTTCACTCCTGGCACTCAAGCACAGGAATCTGAGGATACAGTAGGCACAGGCTCACAAAACTGTACAGTTAAATATTGGCTAATTGTTGCCTGGTCTTATGAATCTCAGTTTCTGCTGCAACATTCAGATGGTAGGGTCAGAATTTAGCGTGAGCTGCATGAATCCATTCACCCGAGCTGCTTTGTGTCAACAGTCTAGGCTGGTGGGGGTGGTGTAATGGTGTGAGGAATGTTTTCTCGGCATAAACTGAGCCCCTTAATACCAATCCAGCATCATTTGAAAGCCAAAGTCTATATGAGTATTGTTGCTGACCATGTGCATCCCTTTCTGGCCAGAGTTTACTCATCTCATAATGGAGACATCCAGCATGATAATGCACCATGTCACAAAGCACAGGTCATCTCACACTGGTCCCATGGCCTCCATGGTCACCAGATCTGAGTCCAGTAGAGCATCTTTGGGATGTGGTAGAATGGGAACCTTTGAGATCCTGGTCAGTGTTGATCATTTGAATGTTTCCAACACCTTGTGGAATCCATTCCAGGATGGTCCTGTGTCTTTTTTTTGCATTTACTTACTGTGTTCATGCTGTGATGTCTGTTAAGATGATTTGTAGTTTCCCATCATTCTTGACCTGAGGTGAAACTGATTATTTGCTTCATATCACACTGATTCAGTTTAGCCTCATTTACACTGCTGAGTAAAGCTTGGGTTGCTCCTAGACCCAGGCAGCCGCTCTAAATGGATTAAAGACATCAGGCTGCATGTTTTCTCCGCAGTTGGAGTAATGAGTATGCTGATGCGCCACTCGTCCCCTGCTGGAGTCAGAGACGGGGAACGCCACGCTGGCATTTAATTTAGACCCAACACACAGGCCTTTGTTCTGAGATTAAGGATAAAGAGTGTTGCTCCTCAACACTTGGACTCGAGAATCCTCCCTCTGTTTTCAAGTTTGTGTATTAGTGTGTGTGCTAGCAACAAACTTGCTAAGTGTATGAGAAGATCTCTCTCTTTTCTCTCTCTCTCTCTCTCTCTCTCTCTCTCTCTTGCTCACTCGCTCGCTTGGCGCCATGGTGCCACAGTACATTAACATCTGACTGCACCTGACTTCCCTCTTGGTGTTTTTTTTTTTTTTAAATCTCCTAAGAGAAACCACATGGTATGCCTTAAAAAAGACCTCGGTCAAAATAAGATCAAAACTTTTATATTAAATGCAAATGAGAAAAGATTCTGCACTTTTAAGCATGCATAGAAGGCATAATAAGCGACACCAGACAGATTCACCAATTACTTTTCAACACTTCTGACTTATAAAACCAGTATGGCCAATTCAGGCATGGTAAATTAATATAATCTTCCGAAGCAGCATGAGCAGCAGTTTGCAGAGATGTGGTGGTTGTCTTCAGGTGTCTCAGAGAAAGACCAAATTAGGATGAAAATGGGGTTTGACCGGATCAGTTGAGAAACTATAGAGCAACTATGTCATTACGTTTTGCATCAGTGAACAAATGAGATTTTGCAAATGCAGCCTTATACATAATTAGGTGGTGGCACCCCTTAGTGTGCCCTTGTGTTCCCTTTGCTGTTGTCTAATAACCTGTACACGCTGCCTCAGTAGCATAATGTTCCCCTTTCAAGTCAGTCAACGAATTCTTTCCCAGAATGCCCATCAGTTCTCCGGATCCCTCATCCACGCCTTGCTGTGTATGCTCGAATATCTAATTCCGCAATTTCCTGCCACTGAATTCGCCTTTTACTCTGGGTCATTTTAAATATTTAATCCCAGTTATGTCTGGTTGTAAATATTTTACTTAATGACTTTCAGTTTCTGTGTCTTTGATTTGTCTTCGTTCTCTTTGTAACTCGACACCGTTGTAAATGAGAGCTTGCCCTCAGTCTCTTTTTCGAGGTTTCAATGAATAAATAAATGAAACTGAATCTCAGCAGTGCCTCCCCTGAAGCTTTTCTCTGCCTCTCCGCAGATTTATACCCGCTCAGTAATTGAACCCCTGCCTCCCGCCCCTGCCAAAGATGCACCCCCGTCTCCCGTCTCTCCTCCACCTGCTGAGGGAGGCAGCGGCACTCCAGCAGCCTCCTCCACCACGCCACGTGCCGCCGACAAGAACCGCAAGAAAAAGATGTCAGACGAGGAGATTCTGGAGAAACTGCGTAAGAGTTACACACCATGTTTATGGTTCTCACACTACTAGAAATGCCTCCAAACTCTAGAGACAAAATTGTCCTATAGTCCGCTCTCTTCCTGCTTGTATCTGCATAAAAGCATACACACATGCGTATATTAAAATTCCACCATGATGATATGTAATAACTAATGCAAGCTGTCAAGTTAAAGTGTGTGAGCACTCTGTAGCTAGAAACATTTAACCGTGGATGACCACTGACAAATGATAGCTAATCAAATCTGTTTAGCTATCATGACAAGCTGTTTTTTTTTTTTTTACGTAAAGGAACAATTCACACACATTTTACTCAAACCCCACACTTAAGTTAATCAGTCAGGACATTTTTGACATCTGATATTTGTTCCTTTAGTTTTGCACTGATGTTGCTCACAAGCAGTTGCTATTTAGGGAAGCAGTTTACACAATGCTTAAATTGTAGCTATAAACTTCCGCTACTTGTTAGCTACATTGGCCTTGTGTCCCCAGTGCAAACCTACACAAGCAAACTTCGGACACCAAAAACGACTTCGTTTACTGACTAAATCTGGGGCAACCTTGTAAATTTCATCTCAGATTCTTTTCCACAAACTCAGTTTGGAGGCATATCTAGTAATACCACTAAAATAGTTTTAACCTGATTTAATTCTTAGTCATTTATTACTCTGTTGTTTGACTTGATAGCGAAATGACTGACTAACACTTCCTGAATGAGTAACTTAATATTTTGCTCCAAGATCCAGATTCCTCTAAGAGTCTGTATTTTATTAAACACTCACGCTACAGATGCACTCAGGTCACCCTCTGCTGGTAAGAAAGGGCTGCTGCTTCAGAACCAATCACTCCTCCAGTGTGTCTTTCCTCCAACCTATTTCAGTCAGGACTCCTAAAGTGTCCCTGGTCCGTGGTTGCCAGGCTTCTCCACTGAGTTAACTAACACTCCCAGTGTGTGTTTGTGTGAGTGTGTTCCCTGTGTGGCCTCAAGTGAACACTCGGGCATCATAAACTATATCCACAGCCTTTACCAAAGTGTTCTGTCCACAGCCTCTGTCCTTTTTGTCTCTACCTTGTCACTGTTTTTTTCTTTTTCTCTTTTGTTAACCAATGTTTCTCTTGGGGTTTTTTTTTTCAACTGTTAGTGTTCTGTTTTTCTCTCCAGTTCAGTGGAAACACCACTGCATGAGTCGGTCTGACTGCTGTTTTGAGAATATGTGAGAGGAAGAGGAAGTGAACAGGTCCCATGAATCCACCATGAGACTGACTAGCTTTGCTTGTCTCACTCTGATTTTTTTTTTTTCCTCATGGATGCACTGTGTATCGACATTTGACTTCGATTATCCTGAAACTCTGGATCAGTCAGGTCAGCTTGGACGTATTTGAGCCGCAGTTTTCACATGAACACCTGTGATGTGAGGCAGAACTTGAAAGCATTAAAGTCATCGTGCTTACTAACGGATTGTCCATATCAGATCAGTTTTGATGATCGGCAGAAATCTACTGTCCATTTCAGATTGAAAATGCAAAAATGGATTGGTGTGTTCTTTGTTTTCTTATTCTATCCATCCATTATGGCCTGTACCATTGGATGGATGTCCCAGAATTCTCCATTTCTACTCACCAGACAAAATCATACAACAGCCAGATAACTACTAGGCAAAAATTCTTTTTGTTTGAGAGCCCAAACCAATTGAAAAAACTAAAGAAAAAACTAATGAAAAGGCTAATTTACCTACCAAACAAAAAAGGGGGGGAAAAAAGCAAAACAAATCAGTGGGGAGCTGTGTTTGATGCAGCAAAGCCTCTTCTCAGCTCAGCTTTATGTAAATCCCAAATACTCCACACCTGCATTAACCAATATTCATACTATCAAGCTCCACAATGAGCTATATAAACACTTCAATGAACATGTTTGCGGTTGTTAATTGGCAGAATTCAGAAGCAAGTCTAAAAAGTCTATATCGATTTTCTTTTAGTCATTAAATACAGTAAATTAATACATTTGTTAACTTACTTTGTTGCTTTGGCATTATTTGGATTTATTAATGCTGAAACTATTGTATAACTAATACAATAAATAGTAGTTTAAGTTTAAATAAACGTGTCAAGTATCCGATGGCTCGATATTTCTTACTTGATGACGTCTGTGAGCAAACTTATCAAAACCAGAGAAGAGATGATGTGGTGGCATGTGACAAGAAACTCTGCAAGTGGACAAAGATGTATCTCCAAGACAGAAAAACAAATCTCGTCCAATGCCATGCCAAGCCAACGGGTTAATACATACACACGGAGAATATTTTACTGCTTATATTAGTACACTTAGGTCTAGCGAGCATCTGTGAGTTCTTAGTCATTAGGAGGAAGAGAAAAATACACACATACAAGATGTAACGTTTCTCAGTAACTATCCTAATTGAGATGTATGTTTGTGTCTGATGAGGTTTCTCTGCCTCTGTGTTTAGGGAGTATAGTTAGTGTGGGTGATCCAAAGAAGAAATACACACGCTTTGAGAAGATTGGCCAGGGGTGAGTCTTCTTTCACATTTGTATCATCAACAGTGGCAAACTTTTACAATACACCTTTGAAAACTCTAAACCGTTCTCTTTATTCGTGATCTCAGGGCGTCTGGAACGGTCTACACAGCAATAGACATCGCCACAGGACAAGAGGTAAAAGGAGAACCTCAGAGATGTTGTAGATGAAGGAACAATGTGTCTTTCAGTAGCTATTGATGTGTGGGATTTCATCAAATGAAAGCAGGTTTTTACTCAAAGGCCACTCTTGGGCTGGAGGAGAGAATGAAAGCGCAAAAGAGGAGGAGAAAGAGTGAGAGAGAGAGGCCTAATGGGCTGTGTGAATGCCTTTGTTTGTGTTTTTTTTTTTTTTTCATGGCTCTTTAACATGGTGCTGAATGATTTCTTTTATCTCGCCGGCTTTTAGGTGGCCATCAAGCAGATGAATTTGCAGCAGCAGCCCAAGAAGGAGCTCATCATCAATGAGATCTTGGTCATGAGGGAAAACAAGAATCCCAACATCGTTAATTACCTGGACAGGTAAGGTCATCAGGATCGGAAGCGCAGACAGTGTCCGGGTGTACTCCGAATTAGATTGTTTCATTACCATTCATTAACACAAATACTTTATCATACAAACAGAGTCAGAAGAACCAGAAATTCATCTGACACAATAAATGTCAGATTAGCTATATTTAATTTATTTTCATTCATTTTATTATTTATTTAAAGGGTTATTTTGTACATATGACACAGCAATTAATTTTGGCTGAGCATTATCACGACTTTCTGATCAATAGCCCAGAACCTTGACCACTGAGCCACTAAATACACATTAAAGAATAAATAAATAAGAAGAAATCAAGAATAAATAAGAATAAAATAAATAATAATAATAAAGAAATAAGTGATAATCAACAATAATGAATAAATATGATAAATAATACATACACAATAACTAAACATTTATTTATTACGCTACACTATTACACTACACTATTGTATTAAAAACATGATTAAATCTTTAAAGTTACACACCATGTTAAAAATATATTTTGTTGTAAAAATAATTGAAAATCGTTTTCATGTTGTTGTTTTTTTTATTTGACATACATAGAATTTTTTTTTTAAAGGACAATAAGCAGGTTACATAAAATAAAGGTTTTCCAGTGACAGATTGGAAATAAGATTTTAAAAAAAGGCTGGATTTATTCCAAACACAGTGTTTAAGACAAAAGCATATATTCATCAATTAGAAAGTAACTCTATATAAGGCAGTGTCCATGGGAACAACATTGTGTGCGAATATCACTTTTTTTTTTAGTATGCAAAAAAATATGTGATGATTTTCACATAATGAGACCTGCTAGTCTGCCCCATAATTCCCTGTCAGTGTAACACTGTTATGGCAGGTCCATGGGGCTTTGGCTGTTTCTATAGATACCCCCTCTTTCCTTGGGCTGTAATGTTGCTCCTGGGAGTAGCTGGATGGATTTCTCTGTCTTTATGGTTACCACTCCATCTCGGCACTAATGTACTGCCCCAGGCTCTCGCTGTGTGGTTGCCGTAGATACTCTGTGTAATGCAGTGTGTTGCCGTGGTGCTGTCTGGTTGCCATAGTTACCTGGTTGGCGACGAGTTGTGGGTGGTGATGGAGTATCTGGCTGGAGGCTCTCTGACCGATGTGGTGACGGAGACGTGCATGGACGAGGCGCAGATCGCTGCTGTGTGCCGAGAGGTGAGTGAAAGATGTTTTAAGCCGGTCAGATTTTTAAACCCAGTTTAAAGTAGCTCACGTGGTCCTAAGGGGAAAGTGTAAAGTAGTGAACATACTAGGATAAAGTAGTATTCATAGTTTAAAAGAACTAGTGTATACATAAGTGTAACCCTGGTGTAAAGCAGTGTTTTTTAGCCCAGGGGGACTAGTGTAAGGTGGTGTGTGTAGTCTGAGTGAACTACAGCATGAAGGTTAAGTGGACTACTGCAGTAGGTGACCTGAATACGAGAGAGAGAGAGAGAGAGAGAGAGAACACCAAAATAGCTTAAGGGGCCTAGTGTAAAGTAGTGTAAAGTAGTGTAGACAGCTTGAAAAAAACTCTTATAAAGTGTTGTTAATGTAGTCCAAGGGGCCTAGTGTAAAGTAGTGTAGACAGCATAGAAAATTACTGTAAAGTAGTGTAACATTGTCCCAGACTGCTAATGTTACCTGAGATGAGTAGCATTAAGTAGTGAATGTAGCCAGTGGAAATCAGTGTAAAGTACAGTTGACTAGAGCAAAGGGGACCAGTATAAAACTAGCATACATGGCCTAAAGCAAGAAAATAGTGTCGTGTAATAAACAGCATGTAAAGACTACTGTAAAATGGTGTCCAAGTAGTCCAAGTCTACTAGTTTAGCCCATGGGGCCTAGTGTAGTGTGGACAGCCCAAAAAATGCTATCACATTAGTGCAATGTAGTCCGAGTCTACTAGTGTAGGGGCTCCCTGGGGAGCCTAGTGTAAAGTATTGTAGTCTGTGTGCTCCAGTGCATCCCAAGGGGCCTAAAGTAGTGTAGACAGCCTGAAAAGATTAGTGTAAAGTAGGGTAATGGTCCGAGACTACTAGTTGTTCTCAGTGGGTCTGTTGTAAAATAATTTGGACCGCTCAAAATGATTAATACAGTCCAAGGAGACTAGTGTAAATTAATTTAGACAGCCCGGGGGAAAAAACAAAAAACTACTGTAAAATCTTACTTGAAAGTAATTTATTCCGCGTCTAAAGTAATGTAGATTAGCCCTAGTGTAAAGTAGTGTAGACTGCCTGAAAGGCTACTGTACTGTAATGTAATCTATTAGTGTAGCCCAAGGAGAATAGTGTAAGATAGTGCAAGTTATCTGAAGGGGCTAGCATTAAGTAGTGGATGTAAAGGAAACTAGCATGAAGTAAAATATGTAGCCTGAGTGGACTAGAGCAAAGGGGACTCATATAAACTAGCATACATAGCCTAAAGCACGTAAATAGTGTAAAGACAGATAAGACCCTAAGGAAGCATAAGGGACCTAGTGTAAAGTAGTAAAGATAGCCCAGGTGGCACAGATTGGAGGCATCATGTCTAGTGTCTGTACTGAGCTCTCTAGGACCCTACTGTACATTCAAGGAAAGTGAGAGGCTCTTTTCTGAAAGCTATTAATATTAGGACCTGTTTACAGCAGTTATTGAACAGGTTGATAATATGTGATCATAACCTGAGGAGACATCATGAGATATAATACTATTAGAGATGTCTCTGTCTTGCTCTTGACCTCTTTTCATATCTTTTAGAGTTTTTTTTTTTTTTTTTTAAGATGTTCTTCTGTTGTGTGTGTAGTGTCTTCAAGCCCTGGAGTTCCTGCACTCCAGCCAGGTGATCCACAGGGACATCAAGAGCGACAACATCCTGCTGGGAATGGACGGCTCAGTCAAACTCAGTTAGTACCCCTGAAAGTCTAGTACATGTCTCGACAGTTAACGTGATTGTGTATTATTTCTGCAGCCGTTTTTCCTCTCTAAACATTTGAACAACTTGTTTAAATCAGTGTAAATAATCTCTATCAGTTTGCTTCTAAAACTCACTGAGATATGTGAGTGCTGGTGTGAGCGTACACCAGCAGAGGGCACAGTGGTCACATTTTTCTGACAAAGTCTGTTAGAAAATGAGTATTGAGCCCTAGAGAGCCACAGCACTGCAGTGTTTAGCATTTTTCCTATTTCATGCTCATTCTTAAGCACTAGCGCTCAAGCATCAGTATATCTCGTCATCGCCTGCCTCTGACTACTGTGTTTGTGTGTGTGTGTGTGTGTGTGTGTGTGTGTGTGTGTGTGTTGTCTGGCAGCTGATTTTGGCTTCTGCGCCCAGATCACCCCCGAACAGAGTAAGCGCAGCACCATGGTCGGCACTCCGTACTGGATGGCCCCGGAGGTCGTAACCCGCAAGGCTTATGGACCTAAAGTAGATATCTGGTCCCTGGGCATCATGGCTATAGAGATGATTGAAGGAGAGCCTCCATACCTCAATGAGAATCCTCTGAGGGTAAGAGGGATGTTGCGTCATGAGGAGATTGATATATACTGAAAATTGCAGCATAGTTGATTCATTGTCTATGAACAGCAGCTCTGACAGTAGTTATAGTAATGCACTCATTCTGACACATTTAATCATTAATATAGTGACATTTTCTGCGAGGAGATGAGGAGTTTTCTGTGAGGAGGTGTTGATTTAATGTTTTGGAAGGAGTCTCCAGTTTCAGTGCTTTGTAACCTGTTCCTTTAGGTTTTCCACCACAGGAAAGTGTTCAGGATGGAGGGATTTGCATTTTTTGGTTTCTCAGTAACATTATTAAGTTAAAGAGAGAAGAAGTAGAGGACGGTGAAGGATTGACTGTTTATAGCTGCTCTGATGTAAGTGATAACAGGAGCTAACTTGCTTCTCGGATGTTCCAGAACATTAAATAAAAAAAAAATTTAAAAAAACGAGAAAATGAGACATAACATTCTTTATTAAATAAAAAGGGTTAACTTTGGCAAATTGCAATGGAATAAGAGGACTAAAACACTTTGGGATGTGTGTTTATTGGAAAATAATTAACTTCAGCTTCACTTCAAGCCTCTTCACAGCACCCCATTGTTGATTACTTTCCTATAACAGCACACCCCATTCCTTACTTCTTCATTCCATATTATTCTAATGATTAAAGTCATGAGAACACTGCTGCTAGGCAACTGGAAACACGAACACGAAGATTAAGCTGCCTAATGACCAAGGCTATTGATTTAGCTAGTTAGCGCACAGGCATTAAATCTCTTAGTCCAAACAGTGTACAGGAACAGAAACAGTGGGAACAAGACAAATATATATAAAAATTTCAGATGTGTTTTTAATAAGTCGTCAAAAAAATGGTTGACTTTCAAATCCATATGAATGATTACCATACCATTTATAAGAAATCTCATAAAAAGCAGATCATAAGATCTTCTCTTAGTTTCCTTGATGTTCTTGCAGGAGACACGATGGACAAGCCCTGAAGCGGTGGATGATAAATACTGCACTTAGCATTCACCTTAATAATCCACCAATTAGCTAAATCATGTGCACTTTTGCTACTATTTAACAAATACATGAGTGTAATTTGAAGGTAATGCTGGTCACCTTGATATGTATTTCAGAATAAATTGTAAATGCCCTGATTTGTATGTATGTATGCTTTACAGGCAGTTTTTATCCATTTGAACATTGATGATGTATCATTGCATGGCAGCACACAGTGATTATGATTTATTTACAGCTGAGTGAAAAATTTCCATGCAGTGACTTTTATTTACCCCTTTAGGACTTGATGCAAATGAACACCGTGATGTTTTTGTGCAGGCGCTGTATCTCATTGCCACTAATGGAACCCCAGAGCTGCAGAACCCCGAGAAGCTGTCGTCTGTTTTCCGAGATTTCCTCAACCGCTGTTTAGAGATGGATGTGGAGAAAAGAGGTTCTGCCAAAGAGCTTCTACAGGTAGTACTGTGTGTGTATGTGTATGCATGGAGAGCGTGCGTAATCTTTCTCTACGAAGTCTTTCATAGGACAGGTTTTAGGAGAAAAAAAAAAACTCCAGTGTAATGTGATGTGTTATATAAAAGCACGCTGTGTGATGAGATCTCTGTTATACATATACTGTATATAATAGAGATTGAAATAGTCAACAGAGTGTGCGCTACTGAAGCCCTGGCTCTAACGGCACCTTGGCATTTTTATTATAGTCATATTTTGGTCTATGTGTTTACATTATATCCGTAGACGACTCTAGTGTGCAGAAAGAGAAGCATTATGGCAGTCAAGTGGCTTCAAGACACTGTATAGAATGAGACGATCAACTATGTGGGTTTCTAATATGTATATTTATAGTTGAAATAGAGGGAACATTGTGGCTGATCAGTTATGAGCAACTAAAAGATGTCACATTAATTGGGTTTCACATGATCTATATGTAATACACTGAGAAAAGGAATAACTTCATCTCTTCGAATCATCTAGGTTATGTATTTCAATATATTCTTACCAAAAAAATGGCCCAGAAGATGGAGTACAAAAAATAAAAACAGAAAAGGCTTATAATCAAGGGATAACCCAATGATTACATTTCTGTTTTAACCCCCACTTGAGATGCACTAGGTGTTCCAGAAACTTCTACATGCAGCCCTTCTCTGACTTCCTCTGAGACATGCAGTAGAGCATTTCTTTCGCCCCATCACTCCCACGCAGGGCTGATTTAGAATCGTCCGATCTGTTAGAAACGAGCTGGATGTGTTCCCTCTAGAACACTTGGGTACTGAAAGTACAGCGCATACACGTAACTCAGAAGTGATATGACTCAAGCATTGCACACAGAGAAAGCCTCAAATGAAAAGCTATTACTAAGCAATACACCTTCTTCTGTAAAATGCATCTAATTAATTCTCAGAATTAATCATTTTGTTGAATAAGGATTAAGCTGAAACAAAGCACAAACTGCTTTAACGGTAGAGTTAGTTCTGACTTTACTAACAGGGAACGTGGTTGTCACACACGTGGCGTGCCTCTACAGTTTTTTTGTGTACTCTTTCTTTGTGGGAGAGTGAGGGCCAGCACATGCTTCTTTAGAGAAACATAAATCCAGGCCAAAGATTTTACAAAAGCGCTAACTGGCCTCTTTTTTGTATACGAGAGCTCTGAAGAACAGTGTTGTTCTTCCCCCTCAGAGTGCATGGCTAATAATGCTCTCGTTAACTTCTAGCCACAGACCTGAGGTATGCATCAGGACTAGGATCTCGCAGGATGCACCAGAAAAAGTCATTGATGCAGGCGGCTTTTACTTTCATGCAGGCAGTCACATATAAAGGTCATGGGGCAAAGAAAGACCACATCATTTAACACATATTGGAGCGTATTGGGCATGACCGGTTGCTTCTTCAGAGAATCTGAATCTTGGCAAGGAGTTTTCAGTTACTCTTTCCAAATTTCTCCAACCTGTACATTTATTTTCCTTTACTGAGATAATAGAAGAAGAGATTTAAATGGTAGATAGAACGTGAATAAGCATGTTGAGGGGAGTGAGGAAAAAGAATTTTGTGATGTATGACATGTGCCTTGGTTTCTTCTCTTCAGCATCAGTTCCTGAAAGTGGCCAAGCCCCTCTCGAGCCTGACGCCGCTGATCCTGGCAGCCAAAGAGGCGACCAAGAACAACCGCTAGCTCAGCACGGACGAGCGCAGCGCCATCTGACTTCTCTCTTCTTCTCCCCTATACCCCATTGTACACCCGTTATCCCTACCTGTCTTTTTAGTGGGCAGGAACCTGTAGAGTTTCTGATGTCAGGGACATGGGGTGTGTGTGTGTGTGTGTGTGTGTGTGTGTGTGTGTATGTGTGTATGTGTGTCCGCTCACACAGCTCACCAGAATGATGGCATCGCTGTATATGAAGAATCCACTGGATGCTACAGTGGAGCAACGCTGTATATTTGACTAACAGAATCAGATCTGCCAGACTCCGTCTCATCGATTCACTCTTTCTTTCATCCGACTATAATTTTGCCCGTGTCTGTACGTATGTGGTACTTTATGAATGGGATGAAGTGATTTAAATGAGTCTTTTTTTTAATCAGTTTTTTTTAAAGATGTTTTGTATATCCATGAGTGTGTAAACAGCAGAAATAGATTAGTGGCCGTTGCAGTATGAAATGCTGAAGGCTACTGCTCTACTGCGTCTCATCGACGAAAGTAAATGGCGCTGGTATGGACCCGGAGGGGCGGCTGCTGCACGTGCGAAAGTAAACAGTGAAAATGAAAAAACTCGACATGAACGTTAAACGCGGATGCTGTGCATGAAGAGCGCATCCTCCTCCTTTTATAGTCACTTACTTTCTCTTCTGTTATCCTGTCCCCCTGCCCTTTAAAATCAGGATGTACATTTCTTACTGACAAAATTAAAACACACACTGTAGCAACATGTGTTGTCATGAACACTGAGTTAGTAGTGATGTTTTTTTGTTTTTTTTTAAATGACAATAAATAATGTTTTAAGTACTTTTTTTTTAACATAGCGCTGATGTACACTTTGGCCTTAAACTGTGACACAGAGGGAAGACGACTTTACGAAGACGGTACAGCCTGCTGTCCCTGAACCTTTTGCTTTACTCTGATGGATGGAAGAACTTCTTTCGCTTGTGTTTTTGAGCCATAAACTCTGTTTATAAGGCGTTTTGATTAAAGATTCTTATCTGAAGCAGAAGAAATAAACTGTACAAACGAATTGCTGATGTCAAGATCTGCTTGACTCACTTGGTTTTATCCGTACTCATATTCAGTGTTCAAAATGGCTTGTTTTTCTATGGTAGAGGTGTGTGTGTGTGTGCGTTTCGGAAGATGTGCACCCTTGTACCCTGAATTGTATGTTTTCTCCTTAATTTTTCCTCAGAGTTTACCCCATTTATCTCCTAGTTTTGTTGCCAATTCCCTAATTAACTATCCCTTATTGCACAATGGATAACAATGTGGGAGAGTGAGGGCCAACACATGCTCCTTTAGAGAAACATAAATCCAGATAAATCCAGGCCAAAGATTTTACAAAAGCGCTAACTGGCCTCTTTTTTGTATACGAGAGCTCTGAAGAACAGTGTTGTTCTTCCCCCTCAGAGTGCATGGCTAATAATGCTCTCGTTAACTTCTAGCCACAGACCTGAGGTATGCATCAGGACTAGGATCTCGCAGGATGCACCAGAAAAAGTCATTGATGCAGGCGGCTTTTACTTTCATGCAGGCAGTCACATATAAAGGTCATGGGGCAAAGAAAGACCACATCATTTAACACATATTGGAGCGTATTGGACATGACCGGTTGCTTCTTCAGAGAATCCGAATCTTGGCAAGGAGTGTTTTTTTTTTTTTGTTTGTTTTTAAATTATTTTATTTTTTTATACACAGTTCTTTAATGGTAGACAGTCAGAAGAAGGCAAGCTGTTTACAGACCTGATGGAGGACATAGAGAGGACTGTCTTGTCAGTTTCTGACTGTGTTGTCTGGAACCCAGAATTCACCCTGACTGGCCATGTCAGAGCCGCTCTGTGCTGAGATTGATCAACCACCCAAGTAATATCAGTAGTGATCCCTTTTCATAGATGGATTACATAAGTCAGTCATTTCTGGATCTATAAATGATTGACATCATATGTAAGCCTGATAAAATGGGCAATGAGTATATATTAAGTAGGTATATCTAATAAATTGGCCTAGTAACTAACCTAGTCCAAATTTTAATGCAAATGAGAAGAAATGGGGGGGAAAAAACTGCTCTCTAAACTGACATTTATTGTTATACTTCTAAATTGTAATTCTGAATTTCTGAGCTCTTGTTCCCTGCTTCAGTGAAATGACATTTTATTATTATTATTATTATTATTTTAAATTAATCTGATTATCAGCACCCTCCCACTTCTAAGCAGCTTCCTAATCCTTGAATTCTGAGGGAAAGATTTACAAGGGGTTGAATGTGGCAGGAAAGTACAGAATCAGCTTAAATAGGCTCTGTAGGAGCCAATTGTCCATTACATAACGCAGCAGATTGCAGAATATAAAGTTGCACTGTTCGAGCTGCCAGGCTTTTGGCCAATTCGGTTCTCTTAATGATGTCTGTCCATCTGTGCTCGAAGCTCAAAGTACTTTACATTGTACAGCTCGTTGGTGTGTCAGTTAAATGGTAACAAATCTGTTCTGCATCTGCAGTGCAGCGAGCTATTCGTTTTATGACTAGTGTAGATAGAAGGTCATTTCTGTAAATCATTTGACATGCTTAATCACAGCTTTTCTTATAAGGACGTATGTTATTGCGTCTTTGTGCAATGGAGTGAATGTAATACTGGCTCTTTTGGTGGTAATGTTATGTAGAATTCTAAACTGTGGTGTTCTGATGTCTCTGTTTTGTAAGATTAGACACCATAAAATGAAGAATTTGATCAAAATTGTATTTTTTTTTAATTTTTTTTTTTTTAAACTTAAGATGTTGCAGAAATCCTCAGGTAGTTCTCACTGGTACGTTTGCCAAGAAAAAAAAAAAACACACTTTTAACTTAGCCTAATGTAGTCAGCCAAGATGTCTGTGGTGTATTTAGTTTTGCTCTGGAGCTAGGAGACTAAAGCTGACTTTACATTGTATAACATTTGACCCAATTTTGCTGTCGCAAACAAAAATCGCACATCACACATACAGAATTTTTTAGTCGTGCTTTGAGAACACAAAATGTGGCGTGCTCACCGGCAGCTGATTTAGTGCCATTGTAACGATAGCTGGCCGACAACAGCGTTCTGGTAGTTTGATTCAATTCTCAGAGTGACGTTCGTCTAAAAGATCCGCATGGGTTTACACGAAATTTAAGGGACAGCTACAAATACACTAGTTGCAATGGGGAAATTAAATGCTCACCATCACCATATAATCTGATATGAAGAACACGTTATGGCACAAATTATAGCATTCAGCCAAAATTTTATTTGGATCATCTCATACAATGTGTCAAGTAATGATCTTAAAAGACCTCTGTACCTCTGTCACACAGCATAAAACTGCTTCAACATAGCTGACAAGTCTCACCCAAAAATGGAACCCAAAAATTCTCAACCGAAAAATAGAAAGGAAAGTCTGTATTTGCAAACTTAATCCTAAAGTAAAGCTTTGCTATCATCTGTATAACTTCCAGCTGTCTGGTAAACTTTGGGGGGGGAAAAAAAATTCTGGTTGTTCAAGAAAGCTGCCCCAAAATATTACATCTTGTTCAATGTTCAGCTAATGTGCATTTTTGTTAATGGTTACAGATAACAGTAATTATTAATTAGTAAATATCATTGCTAAGGACATGTTCCATCATATGGTTGACCATTTAAGACTTTCATTTTCAACACTTCATCTGCTCTGTGATAAAGATAAACACTAATCCTGCAGCTATCATCATGCGTTTGTGTCGTAGCATGCTGTGGCACTGCAGTCATGAGCCCTATTCCTCCTCCTCCTCCTTCTCTCTCTTTCTCTTGTTCTCCGGTTGATTAATTCTGAGGCACTAGAAATCCTGCTGAGTTGGTGTTAAGGGTTTGCCAGTGTGCTGTAGGGAAGCTGAAGTCACAAACTGACAAGGACAAATGATAGCAGCAAAATGGGGGAGAAAAGGAAGGATGGCAGGATGGGAACAGAGCCACTCTGCATGTGTCAGTGCTAAAGGAAGTACAGCAAGCTGACAGGAAATAAATATATAGTGAGGGAACAGTGGGACAATGAAAGACTGCAGTACATGAAATTCATCGAAATTAGCAAGTGTGGATCATGTGAGATCATGATTTTGCTCCAAAATGATCAATGACTTGATTCCACAGTGATTATGCTGAAATCCTGTTTTAAAAATTAAAAATGTTTTCAATCAGCCAATTTCAATTTGTACTTAATTACTTACTTATTAATCATTTGTACTGCCAAGTATTAATGAAATGAAATATTTATTATTATTTTTACTACTTTTCATACAGGATGAGGCGTCTTATTTGCCTCTGATGTAAAAATGAAATGCAGCCTTTAATATTCGCCCTCAAAACTAAAGAAGTATGTTAATTTTATATTTAAATTGGGTAAATTAACTAGTTTTCTAATTTAGCTAGTTAGGTTTTGTGCATTAGTTTGTTAAATTAGCTAGCTACGTTTTGTAAATTAGCTTGTTAGGTTTGCTAGTTAGTTAAGTTTTGTCTTCATTGCTAATGTGTCTTACTAAACATTTGCTAACCAGCAAGCCAAATTATAGGTTTGTCCAAATTAGCAGAATATAGTGAACTAGCTATTCATGCAGGATCGGGCGTGATGAATTTGTGCTTTTTGACCTTCACTCAGGTGGTTTTTTGCTTCCATACTTCTACTTTTATTTCACTAAGATGTTGACACAGTACTCATACTTTTACTTAAGTACAGTTTTTTTTCCCCCAGTTTCCACCCTTGGCTAAGACATATTTAATGCGTGAAATTTGTTGCCTCGGTTTTTGTACTGTAGCCTCAAAGCTAATGTAGCTTCCCAGAAGCATGCAGAAGCATATACGTAGCCTCCAGTTTAGCATCATGCGAACTGCATGTATAAATCATCACACACTCATCTCAAACCACTGCGAGCTGTATGTTAAATCGGACAGATGTGCTTATTTGGTGTCTGACACTGTGACACTGATATCTACAAACATGGACATGGAAGACGTTGTTGAGGTAAAAAACAGTAGCAGCCATTTTGAGGCTGGATTTACTTTCTTCCTCAGCACATCAGATTGAAGGTATTTGTTCTGTGAGATGTTTTCTTTAAAAAAGGTATTACTTAGCCAAGCTATGTGTGTGATTTAGGTAGGCATGTGTTTCAGACAATGCTAAACTGCTAGCTATAAGATTGTCTTGTCATTTATAACTTGTAATGACCTTAATTAGCATTGTAGCTCCAGTACAAAAATAAAGAAGCAAGCTTTGAACTCTAAGCATGGCTTGAACGTTCAACTGCATTTGAAGTAAACTTCATTGTTGGCCAAAGTGTTTCTTTAAATGTGAATCCTTTCATTTGGTGTTTGCAGTTTCTTTGATGCAGAAGCCTGCACTCTCGGTGTTCAGCTCGGTGACGACAGCGCTGATGTCAATGTTGCCCAGGGTTACCTTTAGGTGTTGTTTGATTTCTTGCTTGATTTCACAAAGAAGCGAGATCTGAGAAGCAGCTGGGTTGACTCCGCTGATGAATGTTGTGCTGTTTCTTTTTGTATAGTTGAGAACCAGGGTTACATAAGATTCTGCAGCACACACACACACACTCACCAGAGCAAAGCAAGAGCAGTCAAATCCTATGCTCAGACTATTAGTACACTGTGACATTAATCGTATTATACGTTTATACGTATTCATGAAGATCAAAATCTTACCTAATGATCGCAGGTGTCTTCTCTTATTATGTTTAATTCAATTTTATTTGTATATAGCGCTTAATAACGTCACAAAGCAGCTTTACAGAAATCCACATGTAGATTTAAATCCCTAATAAGCAAGTGCCCAGGAAAAACTCCAGGAACAACCTTGAGAGGAACTATCTTGTTCTGGGTGACACCAGATAGTGAGATTATAAAGCATTACTGTTCCACAATACCAAGTGTGTTAAAAGGATATACATTATGAGCACCATATTCTTTATGTTTACAGCAGCAGTTCCTAGGTTTGAGGTTCTGTATACAGGTGAGAGTTTTCACTGACACGAAGGCAAGTTGTTGTTCTTTCGGCAAGATCGTTGGTCTGTATGTCTGATTTGGCACAGGTTTTACACAGGATACCCTTCCTGACGCAACCCTCCCAGGAATCGAACCCAGGCCACAGCAGTGAGAGCATGGGAACCTTGGCCTCTAGACCACCAGGGACCCCACTGATGAAAAGGCAAGTCTTAGGCAATATTTAGGAAGCGTAATCTTTAGGTGATCCATGTGGGACCATCCACAACATCTGTGTATAGCAGTTTTCTAACAAAGTTCTACAACCAGGCCTCCATGTTCCTCTGTTAATCTCATTTGTCCTTTTGTATACTGTACTCTTTTTGTAACTTTTGAGTCCTAGTTTCTCTCGTGGTTTTGTCCTAATGTCCTTACAGGAGTATTTTTCTCACCAGTGTCACCTTTGGCTTAGTTATCCAGGGTCTAGGAGCAGATTTCTGTTAGGCTGCTTTGTGACAATGCCTGTTTTGATAGCAATATAAAATGGAGATTAAAAATGATTCTTTTTTTAATTATTAGTTAGCCTCTCTTTCCTCACTTCCTTCACTTTTCATTTTGACATTTTGTCACTTCACACTGCAAAAACGACGAGTAAAAAATACCTTAAATGTAGTCAAGTGTATCTATGTAGTATTTCCTACTATAAGATTACAACAACTGTAAGGTTATTAAACCTATTTATAGTTTTCATGTTTACAACTTTTATATTCTCTTATTCTATTGGCAGATAATTTTGCTACTTTTTAGAAATAAATGCTTAAAATTAGCAAAACGATCTGCCAACAGAACAAGACTATTTCAAGCTTGAAATTAGTAAAAAAAAAAATAATAATAATAAAAATTAAAAAAAGTCTAGGAACAGGTTTAATAATCTTATGTAATATTTGTTTTATTGTAATCTTATAATAAGGAATACTAGATCACTTGGACTACATTTAAAATATATTCACTTGCTGTTCTTGTTATATTAATGTGTCATCACATTAATATGTTAAAACTTAGAACACCTACTAACAGTTTTATAGCAATAATATGTGTCAAATATTAGAATCTGTGATGTTTGGCTGCAGTACTTTTGCTGCATTGAAGTGCTAGATCTGATTAGGAACGACAAAGCAGGTTATGAGAGAAAGAAAGAGGTCGTTAAAGGTCAGAGATGGAATGTGCTGCCAAATCACTAACTGTTCTCATGTCTGCCTGTGATGCAAATTGCACCGAGTTATTTGCACACTGTTAAAGCTCACACTGTTACAGTGAAATCACTTGTCAAACTCGTCAAACTGCAGTAGACTCTTAGTGATGCAAGATTCCATTCAAAGATTGGTAAGAAATCTGGATGTACTGATCCCATGTTTTTATTTCTGATATGATAACAATATTAGTGCTTGATCCATTATACCACAGCAGTGTTAAATCTTTAATGGTGGACGCTCCAAATATAAAGGTAATAATAAATGGATTTAAAAAAAAACCTAAGATATGGTGTTATACACTCACCGAGTACTTTATTAGGAACACTATACTAATACTGTGTAGGGCCTCTCTTTGCTCTGAAAACAGGCTCAGTACTTCATGGCATGGATTCCACAAGGTGTTGGAAAACATTCCCTTGAGATTCTGGTCCATGTTGACATGATTGCATCATGCAATTCCTGCAGATTTTTCATGCTGAGAATCTCCTGTTCTACCATCACAAAGATGTTCTACTGGATTCAGATTCGGCGACTGGGAAGGCCACTGAAGAACATGAAACTCATTGTCATGTTCTTGAAACCAGTTTGAGACAACTTTTGCTTTATGACATGGTGCATTATCCTGCTGGAAGTAGCCCTCAGATGATGAGTAAATTGTGGCCATAAAGGGATGCACGTGGTCAGCAACAATACTCAAATAGGCTGTGGCATTCAGGCAATGATTGATTGGTATTAATGGGCCCAAAGTGTGCCAAGAAAACTCCCCACATCATTACACCACCTCCACCACAGATGTGTTTGGTGCAACAAAAAAGACAGCTTATCATCCAAAGAACACCATACCCATGGTGAAGCATGGTGGCGGCAGCATCATGTTAAAGGGCTACTTCTCTTCAGCTCGGACTGGGGCTTTAGTCAAGGTAAAGGGATTCATGGATTCACATGCATAGGAGATCCCCTCACTGTTTGATAGATCTGGAGCATTTTTGCAAGGAAGAGTGGAATAAAATTGCCAAATCAATATGTGTTAAGTTGGTGGACACTTATGCAAAAAGGCTGAGTGCTGTATTACAAGCAAAAGGTTCGTTAACAATGTATTAGTTAAGGGGTGTGCACACTTATGCAACCAGGTTATTGTAAGTTTTTTCTCTTTTTCCCTCCCTAAATCATTTCTATTTGTTTTTCACTTGGATTTTGTTGCTTGCTATATCACATTAAAGGTGGGAAAATATGTGACATGGTTTATCTTGGTTTCATTTTTACATCACGAATCCCTACAATTTTAACAGGAGGTGTGTAGACTTTTTATATCCACTGTATATACAGTAAAGTATGTTGATGATTTCATATTGATTGTTTTACTGGAAGTCCAGCAATTTAATGGCTGATCTAACCTGAACACTTGACATGTGCTTTCTTGCAAATAACTCTGTACTATTTGCATCACAGGAAGATAAGAGAACAATTTGTGATCTGCTAGCACATTCCATCCCTGACCTTTAATATCTTTATTATCCCTCTTCCTTTGTTTTTTCCTTCCTATTCAGATCCAGAACCTAGTGATAGTAGTTTAAATTCTTAAATTCAGTGTAGACTTGAGTTGAAACCTCTCACAATCCATTGTCTATCACTAACAAGTGTTGTTAGCTATGATCTTATGGTTAAGATCAGCTACAGGGCCGTATGTTTATATGCAAAGGTCAAAGTAATCACCCTTAACTGAATCCATTTATTTAAGGGCAAAGGTGGACAGGTGCACTGCACAAGATTAGATCTCTGTGGGATAATCTCTCAGGGAGAACATTCTTCACATTCACGTTTGGGCCTCTTAGTTCCAGTGAAGGGAAATTGTAATACTACAGCATACAAAGACATTCTATACAACTGTATGTTTCCAACTTTGTGGCAACAGTTTGGGGAAGACCTACGTACAGTATGGGTGTGATGGTCAGGGGTCCACAAACTTTTGGCCATGTAGTGTATCTGAAACAATTACAGTGCAGTTGGTAAGAAATGTACAATAATCAGCAGTCATGTATGCCCATACTGTATAAATTTCACAGATCAGATAAGTAGTATCACTCATAGTAAACATTATTTCATGAAAGCAAACAGTCGGATCTTCTATGTGCCAGTCATTCTGTCTGCATCCAAACCACCACGTGTGTTAAAATCATGTAATAGGCCTTAATTGTAAATGGAAAAAATGCAAAGTAAAGAGCAGACTCTCAGCATGTACATGAGTAGAAAGCATTGCTCATAGACCTCCCATTATAGTTAAGTGGATATGATTAACTTTTTGTAGTTCATATAATTCATTAATGATGAGTGACATCAATATATTCTCAAACTAATAATTTAAATTTAGATTAATAAACAGAAAACCTACACGAACACAGGAGGGACATGCAAACTCCACACACAGTGGCCCAAGCTCAGGATCAAGCCAAGGACCTGCCATTTAATAAGCATTTCCTAATGGTAGATCCAAGAAATATAGGGTGAATTCAGGTATATTGGGAATATATTCAGGTATATTCAGATATATAAGATACTTAGGATACCATCTTAATATGTAGTCCATTTTAAGTAAGTCTGCTGTGTTCATACAATATTAGAATATGCTGATGATGACTTTGGTGATTTTTTTCAAGTTGATTTCATTTTTCAGTTCATGATGCCATGAATAAGTATGTTACAAAAGGTGTCATTGAGGATGAAAGTAACAACCGAAACCAATGAAAATATCTCTCAAATTCTTGACAAAATGAGAAAAGAAGAAATCATCCTTTTTCAGAACGTGATATAAACATTTTTCCTCTGTAGATAATCAAAAGTCTGAGGGTTTTAGACTGGGTAGTGCTGGATATTTTGTTTTATAAATGGCAAAGCAAGCTTTGACAAGATGGAAAATAAAAACCTTCCCATTGTCTCTGTGTTCACCCTGTATATCCCTGTATATGCATTACTGTGCAAATGTCTTAGGCACGTGCAAAGAAATTAAATGTTTCTACATAAAATAATCTACTTTAAAGAGCAGTAAACAGTAATAAACTAAGCAAAGTTGATATTTGGTGTGACAACCCTTTGCCTTTTGGAGGCAAATCCTTACAGCCTTCATTATGTGGCCTATGAGGGAATATGTTGCTTTCTTTACTGACATACAAACATTTTCTTTTATGTAACATTTCATTTTGGTTGGAAAAGTAATGTTTGAAATATAAAATGTTTTTTTTTTTTAAATCAGTAATGCAGAAGTCATTAAATCTAACATGTAAGGCAAAATTAGTATAAAAATTAGGGTGACAAAAACTTGTACACAGTTCTGTATAACTATATAGTTTAATTAGAACTAAAAGTTATAAAATTCCTAGTTTCTGAGCAGAAATGTGATGCAGTAGGTGGACTAGCTGCTGTGTGTGTGTGTGTGTGTGTGTGTGTGTGTGTGTGTGTGTGTGCGCACATGCCCTGCAATTGTGTATAGGCTACCCTGTGCTCTTATGCAAATTAATACAGGTAAAATGACAGAAAACAGAAAGCACTGCTTGGGTACTTGATAGAGGAAACACTGTGATGTGTGATGTGTGATGTTCTTCACCTCCGTAAAAATTCTCATGACGTTTTTTAAGAACACCCCACCCACACAGTATCTCTCTTTCTCTCTCACACACAGGCACACACACACAAACACGCTCTCTCTCTGTCTCTGTCTCTCTCACTCACAAACACGCACACACACACACCTCCTGAGTCTGCGCGTGAAGTGGGATCTCCTGCGCAAAACGCACTGCCAATGCCAGCTATACAAACACCTCCAAGCTGCTGAGGGAAGGATCTTCTCATCAGGATGGTGAGTCTTTCTCAAATGCCACGTTATTTTATTCACTGACTACTAAATGGAAAAAAGGACCTTGTGCTCTCCATCAAATCTCATAAAAAGATGCATGTACGCTTGTACGTGTCTTCTAACATGATGAATTCAAGTGTGTTGGAGGAAATGTGACAAGGCAGATGTTTTAATTCAGAGAGATAGAGGGGAAGGGGGGGGGGCTGCTTTCACCCAATTTACTGTTTAAGGTTGCAGCAGAGATAGAAACAGCTGCACCAGTCTGAAGGAGAAAAGTACTGAGGCAATGCTCAGAATGATGTGCACAGATGGGCTATTCAGCTCTATGTGCATGCTGTTATTCATGATTTTCCTTTTTTTTTTTTTTTTTACACACACACAATTCTTCCCCCTTTTCCTCTCTTATAGCTGTGATTGCATGTTAATGCCTTTAATTAAAACCTCGAGTGATCATAATAATGTGTAACATTAGCCTCCATCCACCAGTATGTATCATATATAATGTACTGATTGTAGCCATGACATTATTGCAAGTGATTTACTTTGCAAATGACCCGTGCTGCATTTTGTGTGTGTGTGTGTGTGTGTGTGAGAGAGAGAGAGAGAATTGCGAAGCAGCACTAGTCTTGAATCTGTGCAGTCTGTTCATAAAGGTAACACGCTCTGCTGTACATGCACACACACATGCAGAAAACCACATTTATAAAATTTCTCATGCATAACTGTATGTTCATGATGCGATCCTGCTCTTCCAGTGCAGCTAGCACAGCTGGATAATCTTTATTTCCCTCTGGAAGTCTGATGTGGCCTATTTGCAGTGATACATGAGTGCTTTTATGATTGTGTCTTATTGATGACTTCTAGTAGTCTGTCTGCTGATTTCTCTTTCATATATAATGTGTGGTGGTATATAATGACAGTAGCAGTGGCAGTGCCATGGTTAAGGCTGTTAGTTCAAAATCTAAGGGCTGTTTCTGAGCCATACTTTGCCCCTTTTTTCTGAATGGAAGTGCTTAGGATCCTGCTCTAATGACCGGAAGGTTGTGAGTTCAAATCCCACTGACTGAGAGCCACTGTTATGTCCTCACCTCAGCTCTGTGCTCTTTTTTGCATTCTGCCTCCCTTGTAAGTCACTTTGGAATAAATGAATGAATAAATCAATACACAAAAGGACACTATGGTATGTCCTGTGTGGCTGAACAACTATGTCCCCCAAGCACCATTGCATCATAAGTGCACCGGAGGTGGCTAATTAATAATAATTCATTCAGTTAGGCCAGCTTTGCATGTTAATTGTGTTCCTGCTGTACACTCTGTATTTGTTTTTACACAAATTATATAAAAGCCCAGTGAGAACACTGTATATTAAGGCACTAAAAAAAAACAACCTTTGATCATTCTTTATATTATTATCTTTGTTAGTTTAATTAGGCAGCTTTCTGGTTATAAAAAAAAAAAAAAGAGCCTTGGTAGCATCACACTGGGGACTGCCAGAAATGTATGTATGTACTGTCACCTCCTTCCTTGAGAAGTGTTGTTTGTGGTACAAACAACAAACCTTAAAACACGTCTATCCCTAGATTATGTTGCAACTGAGGTTATTTCGGGAGGAAAAATGTGGCCTACATAGGCAGCCTCTTGGGTAGTGACTATAATGTGTCTACTATAACAATATTGTGTGTGCTGTTTATCATGGTATGTTGTAAGGAATAAAACACAACTATAAAATAATGATGGCGATGCCCTGTCATTACCACTGTGAAGTTGATTATTTTCCAATAACAGCACATGTTGAAGTGTCTCTGATACCACCGATTTGTCAAAGATTACAATTCTGTAATTCATTAATAAACAAGTTTTATATTTCAGCCATTTATACTGTAGATAGATTTGCTACTGAACATCCGTGAAACTAGTTAGTTCCTTTTAGCACTTACGTTATAACAGCTATAAATAGTTGTTCCCTCACCAGCCTCTTTTTGATTCTCTTTCATGAGGTTAATAAAACAAAAAATGCAGCTTGTCATATTAACGAGAAACTGCAAAGCCCTAACTGTTATAAAGCACTGGCACTGGAGACTCCTTCCATAAATGCTTAATAAACATCTCCAATCTAAACATGTCACCTGTAAATTAATGATAATGTATTAAAACCAATACATCAATATTAATCTGTGATTTGTCTTGCAGTTGGAACTGTCTGAGCTGTGTTATAGAAAATTAATCAACACCTTCTGGCCAATCAGGTTTGAGAATTCAACTGTGCTGTGGTATAAATAAGAATGACACATAGATCTAACTAATTCACAACTTCCTAATACACTGCAAGTATTTCCAACATCTACGAGTTCTGCATCAAGCCTAATTACTTCTCAGAGAGATGAGGGGAAATACATCGTGTCAGACAGCAGATCATGAGAGATACTTATGCTTAAAGGAATGAGTCTCTCAGTGGCCTATTTAAAAAAATAGTTTTAAACATTTACATTTATTGATCTGGTAGATGCTTTTATCCAAAGTGGTTTACTCTAATTGTAAAGGTGTTAAATGAGCTGTCAATGCTACAAATGCTGCAAGACCAGAAAACAAGTGCACGATACACTCACTGATCACTTCATTACTGTACCTGCCTTGTACCTACACTTAATGGCCAGTGTATCCAGTTCCCTTAATTACTGACTGTAGCTCATCTTTTCCTATCCACAATATAGTATCAGGCCATCTCTAAGAAATCCATCATGAAATAAGTCCATCATAAGACCACAGCTGACCAGAAATGCTGCTTTGCCTGTACCAGTTACACTTGTACCAGCGCTACACACACTACCATGTCAGTGTCACAGTGCTGTGCTGCTCCACCTCCCTAAGGGTATTTCATCACTGGTCCTATGGTAGTCTGTTTCCATTGATGGATGGATTGACAGTCACTAACTGTATATCCAGAAAGTGCACATACAGTACTGTGCAAAAGTCTTAGGCACATGCAAAGAAATGCCGTAGAGCAATGATGCCTTCAAAAATAACGAAATTAAATGTTTCTACATTACAAAAAATACTATAAAGACCAGTAAACAGTAATAAAGGAAACAAAGTCAATATTTGGGGTGAAAGCCTGTTGCTTTAAAAAAAAAAATAGTAGTCTCAGGTACAGTGTATGCAGTTTTATAAGGAAATCAGCTGTAAGTGTTACTGAGCATCTTGCAGAAGCAGCCACAGCTCTTCCGGAGACTTTGACTGTCACACTTGCTTCTTATTTTTGCAGCAAAACCCAACAGCCTTCATTATGTTTTTTTGTCTGAAAAGTTTTCTCATATAACATGCTGCTTTCTTTACTGCCATACAAACATTGTTCTGTAACATTTAATTTTGTGCTGGAAAACTAATGTTTGGAAATCTAAAATGCTTTTGTACTGACTCGATAATGTAAAAGTCATAAAATACAAATCTATAACAAAGTTTGTATAAAAAAAAAATAGGGTGCCTAAGACTTTTGCACAGTATTGTATGTGGCACCTGAAAAAATGGCTAATGACTGTAGCTAGGTCAGTGTGCCTAATACAGGAGCATCCATGCTACCACCACCGGACTTCACAACAGCTTCTTCCCTCAGGCAGTCAGAGTACTCCACACCCTGCTGCCTCTAGCACAACACCTGGACTAATCAAAACCTCCCACCAGCCATCACTGCACATCTGCACTTTATAATGCTGCTAGTGGACACTTTTACTATTACGACACTTACTTTATTATTATGACACTCTTATCGCTACTACCCCAGTCAATTACTGCTAGAACACTCAATAGTTTACAGGCACTGGTTGCACTACTTTTTCTAGTCAACACTGTTCTGTTGTCCTGTCTAGGTTGTGGTAGCTCAGTGGTTAAGACCTTGGACTTCCTTCCTTGATTCGAAGGTTATGCCACTGCTGGGCCCTTGAGCAAGGCCCTTAACCCTCAACTGCTCAGTTGTATAAATGAGATAAATGTAAGTTGCTCTGGATAAGGGCATCTACCAAATGCCTTAAATGTAGTTGATGTGTACTGACCTGTGTATTCATTGTAATGTTTGCACTTATCTCACACTGTTGTGTATTTGCACTATATGTAGTCTTGTACTGTATACTTTGTAGTGTGCCACGGTATTGTTACATGTTGAACCATGGTCCTGGGGAAACAACATTTCACTCCAATATATACAATCTATATAGAGGAATGGCAAATCACTTGACTAATAAATTGGCAACTCCAGTGTAGCTGTAGGAAGAACAGAGAGAGACGTCCAGTTGAATGCAGGCGTGATACACAGAGTGAGTCACTGAACAGTCCAACTCCAAATAATCCAATGTTGTAATAATAGCAATGATGCACAAGGGTACCACATAGCAAAATAGAGCACACCTACACAGATATAATGTTAAATCAGGGCTGTAGTGCTGGGGTAATGGTGTTTCTGGGCGTTCACGTGTCCTCTGAATTAGAGTATTAATCCACAGCTTCCCACAGAAGGGATTCAGAAGGGATTCTGCGACTGAATAATGGCAACGCTGGGATTTAAGCTTTGGGTATGAGTAGTGCAGCCGGGAGGAGACGGCCAGTGTTGTGGCTTTTGCTGCGCAACAAGTAGGAGCGGAAAGCGCATGCGCGGCGCTGTGAAGCCGCTACACACGACAGGCGAGCAGGGTCGCTCGCGCGCGGAGACGCTCGCGGCTGATGTGGCAGATATTTCCGGTTTTCTGAGCATCCAGGACAAACAGCGACGGAGTTAAAGTGTGTAAGTGAAACATGTCGGCTTTAATGTAGTGCCTGTGGTTATGTATGGTCTTCTTCAGCGTTATAGCTGCTGTCAGGGGATCGTAGTTAACTAAAGTAGCACTAGTGCACTTGCAGCTGCTAGTTTTCAGCTTTTAACGATGTTTCAAACTCTCTGTCATTATTATTATTGTTATTATTATTATTATTATTAAAAAGTGTTTAAATGATGTCATGATGTTTGCTGGGGTCAGGGGCTCACATGTACTACATCATGACTTTGGAAACACTGCTTATCTGCTTTATGCTGTTGCAGTGCAGTGCAGTGCTGTGTGTGTGTGTGTGTGTGTTGTGTACAGTTACAGTGTGTGTAGGTGAGGTGTTTGTGTGTGTGTGTGTGTTGTGTACAGTTACAGTGTGTGTAGGTGAGGTGTGTGTGTGTGTGTGTGTACACGGTTAAAGTGTGTGTAGTTGAGGTGTGTGTGTATACAGTTACAGTGTTTATAGGTGTAGTGTGTGTGTGTACAGTTACAGTGGGTGTAGATGAGGTGTGTGTGTGATTGTGCACAGTTACAGTGTGTGTAGGTGTAGTGTGTGTGTACAGTTGCAGTGTGTGTAGATGAGGTGTGTGTGTGTGTGTGTATACAGTTACAGTGTGTGTAGGTGAGGTGTGTGTGTGTTTGTATACAGTTACAGTGTTTCTAGATGAGGTGTGTGTATGCAGTTACGATGTGTGTGTATACAGTTACAGTGTTTGTAGATGAGGTGTGTGTGTATACAGTTACAGTGTGTGAAGGTGAGGTGTTTGTGTGTGTACAGTTACAGTGTGTGTAGATGAGATGTGTGTGTGTGTGAGTCTTGGTGGAGGACTGAGTGTCCCCACTATTCGAGGGATATCTTTGAGTTTTTACCTTATGGGGATGTTTGGCTGGTCTGCATGCTTTGTGTGTGTGTGTGTGTGTGTGTGTGTGTGTGTGTAGGTGTAGGTTATTATATCTTGGTGAGGACCCGAATGTCCCCACAATGATAGGGGTATCTGCAAGTTTGGACCTTATGGGGACGTTTGGCTAGTGTGTGTGTGTGTGTGCGCGCGCGCATGTGTGTGCTTAGGAAGAGGAATGTATTGGGTGCGTCAAGGCGAGAATGAATGAACTACAGTGCCTCCTCCACAGGGATTGATTGTCTCTGTTCCTGTGTGCCCAGTGTGCAGCACAGTTCGGCTGCTTCTTTGTCTCGAACACACCTGATTTGATCTTGATTAGGTTTAACAGAGAAGAAAAATCACCCAATCCCAGATTTCCAATTTTGTTAATTGAATTGTAGGAACGTACCTGACTTGCTTAGTCTAAAGCTGTGCAGTATCTCTGTGCATGCCCCATCTATCCTGACACATTAATATTAAAGTAGTTAATAAAAGACATTAGTCATTGTGCATATCAGATGCTACACAAAGAAATCAATAGATAAGTGTATTTGAATTGAAAGCTGTTCTTGTACCTCTTTGTGACTCCTTTAGATGTATTTTTAGCTAAAATAGCTATCTGTACATGTGACATGGGAAATTGACAGCATTTCGAAGTGTCCACAAATATGCTAGGTCTTTATTATAACTAATTATCAGCACATGCCTTGTTACCTAATAATGATTTTTTTTGTACTCAGGCAGAAATGCACTTCACTGCATTATAACGATCAGGTGTGTATCAGGTGTGTATCAGGTGTGTAAGATCAGCACATCCTGTCGAAGTGACCTTTGCTCTGTATGCGTCTGCTTTTATTACAGAATACCAAAGAAAGACTTCCTGCTAGTATTATTGGACAGCATAAAGAACTGGCATTAAAGAGTGTAAGATGGCTGATTGTTAACCAGATTTTAAAGGTTACTGTTCACTCTTTTATAAAACTTATAAATGATAATTCCGTCTTTTAACAGTTAATAATGCTATCATGACACAGTAAATTAATTCATATACAATTGTATATATTACGAAATGTTGTGCCGATTACTAGGACATGTCTAATTTCAAGCTCAAGTGTATTGTTGTGTTTCAGCACTCCTTTATGCAGGACAACACCCACTGTGTGTTTTTGCTTTCACAGTTGACAGCTACACCTGTCGCTCAGTAGTATTAGTACTTTAGCGGATTTGTCTGACCTCTGGACCTCAACAAGGATTGAGGCTGTTTGAGCTGAGCACAGTCAGGAATAAGCACATTCGACTTCACTTTTACCTGATGTAATGTTCCATTAGGTAACGAGGTGGAAGAAGTGTCCGACTTCATTTTAACCTTAAGCCGTTCATTAAATCCCCTGCTGATAGCCAGAGAACACACTTCAAAAATGACATGTCAGCAAATGAAAACTTCTTAAATATAGTCAAATTTATCTAGTATTTCCTATTATAAGATTATAACCTTATTTCTAGACAAAATCAGCTAAAGGTTTGATACACAGCGTACCCTAAGCTAACCCTTAACTTAGATTTAACAAACAGAGCTACGAGTTAATCGAGATCTGGTAAGTACAGTATTATAAAAAGGGCTCTTCAATTCAATTTCAATTCAATTCAGTTTTATTTGTATAGCGCTTTTAACAATGGACATTGTCCCAAAGCAGCTTTACAGAA